>CM042146.1:46015738-46047230 GCA_023376005.1 Doryteuthis pealeii
AAATCAGAATGTCCAGTTGAGATATTATTTAACTGAGACGTTTTTTGATGATAAAGTAGACGAAGCTAAGAGAACTTGATTTGTAGATGAACTTAGCGGGCTAGAAAAGCGAAGATTAATGCAAATACCGAGAGCCGACAGAAACTGACTTCAGCTAAGACTATTGAAAAACTTAGTCAACTTTACAAACTGTTTTGAACAATATCTTTGCAGAGCACTGATTGTATTCTGACCAGAAGTTATTAATTAGAGGTCCATTGCTCCCACAGCCTTGAGAAATAATTGTTTATATTCTCTTATTTGAATATAAATGTTGTTGAGTTTTTAAAAAAGAAAAAGCGTCGTTTTTTATGTGACCACTAGGCCGCCGTTAACCTTGGAAATCAGTTTCTATAGCAGATTTCTATTCGTTTGAGATCTGAACACATGGGCATTCGGCTAGACTGTCAGCAAATATAGAGACCCTGCAATCCATGGTTGATGGAGAAAATCCAATCTTGACAGCCAATTTCGGAAATTCTGTGAGTCCTTTAGCTCAGTAGCGTCAAGGGTTATATATATATAATATATATATTATATGTGTATAATATCATGTGTATGTGTGTGTAATAATGTGTATTGTGTGTATTATATGTTAATGTGTGTGTGTTGTATATATATATTATATGTGTAGTGTGTATATATATATATAATGTGTATGTGTGTGCTATATATATATATATGTGTATGTGTGTTGTATGCATATAATATTAGCTTGTATGTGTGTGTGTATTATATATTATATGTGTATGTGTGTGTGTATATATATATATATTGTATGTGTGTGTATAATATTATAATATGTGATGTGTGTGTGTATATAATATACTATGTGTATGTGTGTGTATAGTAATATATATATTGTAATGTGTTGTGTTATATATATATATGTGTATGTGTGGTGTAATATAATATATATGTGTATGTGGTGTATATATATATATATGATGTGTATCCGTGTGTGTATATAATATTGTGTATGTGTTGTGTATATATATATATTTAATGTGTGTGTATATATTTATATATATATATGTGTGTAGTGTGTATATATATATTAGTACGTGTGTATATGTGTGTATATATATATAATATGTGTATGTGTTATATATATATATGATGTGTTGTGTGTGTGTGATATATATATATATATGTGTATGTGTATATATATTATTAATTGTGTAAGTGTGTGTATATTATATATATATAATGTGTATGTGTGTATATAATATTATATTATGTGTATGTTTGTGATATATATATAATATATATGTGTATGGTGTCATATTATATTGTAGTGTGTGTATATATATATGTGTATGTGTGTGTTTTATATATATATATGTATAATGTGTATTGTGTACTATATATTGAATAATGTTGTGTGTGTGTATATATATGTGTTGATATATTATGTATATGTGTATGTGTGTGTATATATATATGTATATGTGTATGTGTGTGTATTATATTATGTATATGTGTATGTGTTGGTGTATATATAATGATGTATATGTATGTGTGTGTATATATATATGTATGATGTTTATGGTGTGTATATATATATGTATATGTGTATGCTGGTGGTGTATATATAGTATGTGTATGTGTGTGTATTATATATGTATGTGTGATGTTGGTTTATATTGTGTATGTGTTGTGTATATATATATATATGTGTATGTGTGTGTATATGTTATTCCGCGCAACACCCCACAGTTATACACACACACACACGCATAATATATACACACAGATTATATACAGCCACTTGTTGTGGTGTATGATATTAGTAGAATGATGTAATCGTGTGTGGTATACCTATAATAATGTGTGATGTGTGGTTAATGTAACCACATATGTGTAATCTGTGGTATAATTAATATTAAATTATATATTAGTGTATGTGTTTGTATATTATAATGTGTACTCACAGTCGATGTATGTATGATTAATAATTACAATGTATACATATGTGTATAGTATATAATGTGTATTGTGTGTCGTATGTATATATATAGTTCAGTATGTGTGTGTGTATATAATATATGCTATATGTGTATATATATAACACTGTTGTATCATATAATTCATGTGTAGTGTAGTCCATAATATCAGTAATGTGTATGTTGTGTGTTGTTATATGATTATTTGTAGTATGTGTATGTATATACTGTGTAAATGTGTGTGTATATCATATACACCTATGTGTATGGTGACTGTAAGTTATATATATATTAATGTATATTGTGTGTGTCGTGATAATATTATAAATAATTATGTATTATCGATTCAGTGTAGTCAAATAGGTTATATATGTGTAGAACGACAGTGCGTCTAAATCAATGTGTGTATAACTATATACGTGTGTGTAATGTGTGTGTAATGTATGTGTGTATGTAATACTTGTTGGACATGCATATAGTTGTATATTATGCACATATATGGTTGTAGAGCTGATACCTCAACTTATATAATATTATCTTGTGTGTGTGGTGATGGTATATATATACTTGGTGGAGTGTATATATATATGTGTTGTGTGTGTGTATCATATATTCAATGTGTGTGTTATAGTCTTCTATTATGTGTGTGGTGTGTGTATGTTCTCTATCTATCTGCCTGCCTCTGGCTGTTATTTCATCGATATATGCGTGTGTGTGTGCCTGACCTACCTAATTATATATGTATATCTCTTGTGTGTGCTCGTATTATATGTGTGCCAGTTTGTTATTGTCGTAAGTTATAATCAGTCATACCAATGTGTGTGTGTGTGGTTGTGTCATATTATATGTGCATGTGCTTGATGTTGTGTTTTTAATTATATATAGGTGCATGTGTACAGTGCTGCTGTATATATGCAATTAAGTTGATTAGTTGTATTAAGTGTGTGTCACACATTCACATTGCTGTATATATAATAATATATGTGCGTGGTGCTGTATAATCTTATAGGCTATGATATCGTTATAGTGTCAGTTGATGCTCATATCATATTATGCATGGTGTGTAGTGTGATATAGGTGTATATATATATGTGTGTGTGTGGTGTATATCAGTATATAGTGTGTGTGTATATGTATGTGATTATATATTATTATTAATTCAACAATGCTCACGACTATGCACTATATGATAATATACAGCTTGATTACATATATATACTGTTAATACTATCAAGGTGTCAGAATTAATTTATATGGTGCTAGGTGTAGTGTATATTTATTATATGTGTGTTGGTGTTATTTATATATGCATGTTATGACTGACTTATCTCGGGTTGTGTATGTGATATATTGTGTGTGCGTGTGTGGTATGTTTATATGTATACCGATACACATTATGATATATACGTAGATACATTGTATACACAATATCATGTAGCTGGTTTGTGATGTTGTGTATTTATTAGTCGTAAATATATTAGGCTGACAATTAATGTATAATATGTATGTGTGTGTGTGTATTTATGTATATATGTTATGATATATATGAGTGTAATGTGGTATGAACTTGTCGTGTCTTGATTGTGCTGGGTGATATATATATGTTTGTTGTGTAATCCGGTGTGTGTAGTATGTACAATAATATTTATATGCTTATGTTATGATTATGTGGATCTTATATGTGTATCAAGTGTGGCATCAGCGATTACCACTGTCAATAAATTAAAATATTTATATATTTATTATGTATAGCTAGCATCATTCGTTACACATGATATATGTTAATATATGTGTGTACACATGTGTTGATATAATCATCATAACACATATATTATATATATATAGTATTGTCTATAACAATATCCATTTTATATTATTTAATATACTATTTCATGCTATCATTACTTATTCATGTGTTTTTAGCATCTAGTGTCATCAATACACATATATATATTATGTGGTATTAGTGTTATATACTACACATGACATCATGTTGTAATGCATGTCGTGCGTGTCATATTAAACCCATAATGAATTACTATGTAGTTAACTGCTGTTGAATATTGTGTGTGTATATCTAACTATTATACACGATGTTATCTGTGTAGTTAATTATATACATACTATAATGTATGGTGTGTATGTGTATGTTGTGTATATATTATGTATGTGGGTGTTGTGTTGTATATATATATGTATGTGTGTATGTGTGAATCGTGTGTGTATATATATTTTGTACACTGCTGTGTATTATTGTAGTGTAAAATAGTATGTGGGTGTGCTATATATTATATTTATACTGTGTGGTGTGTGTATCCATAATGTTGACACAGCTAACACATGTGTAATATCATATAAATATAGTTGTAGCATTCTACAATTATGATGTACAGCTAGTAGGTTTAAGTCTGTATAATATTATATGTATATGATGTGTGTCATATATGAACACCATGGTAGCATACATGTCAGTAGTTAGATTATAATTGATTATATACACGTATATAACTACCATGTTGTGTGTGTGTATATATATATATATATATAATAATGTGTGTGGTGACGATGTGTGCTGTATAACTGTAATTACCACTAATACTATAATATGTGTGTCTAAGTTAGTTAGTGTTTATAGTAATTAATATACATATGTGTGTAGGTCCATATGTATGTTATTTGACACACATGCCTACGTTATAGTGCACATATGTAGCATATAGTTGTTACGCCCACATATATAACACAATATTAACTATTATTGGTAGTGATTAGTGTTGTAATGGTTATAATGTGTGTGTGCTCAGTAATGTATGTTGTCGATCGTATATGTTTTGCATGGCATATATATATATACTCACATTGTGTGTATAATTATTTGTATAACCCAGTTTCCTCATATATGTGATGTTATTATCTGTATATTATATACACACATATATGTATGGCTTGTGTCGTATATTGTTATACTTTATGGTGTGTAAATGTACTGTCGCTTGTGTTGTTATTCACTGTATCCCCACATCCTTCTATCACATGTGTGTCTTGTGTTATGTGTGGTGCCCTCTCTCTGTGTGTATATGTATATCTATACGGCCCTGATATGCTGCAAATTCGCTGTTGTGGTCGCCTTTGTTGTGTCATGATCCTATTCGGTATGTTGTACTATGTCTACTCACTACACCCCCCCCCTACCCGTTGTCCTCCATCCGCCCTCCGCTCTCCACTCCACTCCCGATCGCCCTCAGTCATCATTTGTATATTCCCTCGTACCACTACATCCTCTCCACTACCCTCCTTTCCCCGCCCCTACTCATCTTTATCCTCACTCCCTCCACCACTCTTCATCTCCTCACTCCGTCCATTTGTGTTGTCGGTGTCGTGTGGTATAAATATATATATATGACGTGTATATATGCGTGTGGTGTATGTGTGTGGTAATGATACAATATATGCGTGTGTGGTAATATATATAAACGCGTGTAGTATATATATATCTTGATGTGTGTATATACATATTATTTTTGTATGTGTGTTGTATAAATTATATAATTAAGCTATCGGTAGTGGTTACGTGTTGTGTGGAGGGAATCTTTAATCACATAACACACCAATTTTCACTACTCTCAGGGTTTACTATATCCACACGGAAACACCAAGCAACATTATTTATTTTTATAGAAACCACAACTCGATTCACATTTGATTAAAGCTGCTTATTAATCTACTGAGATAATATACAGTAATACACACACACAATGGTTAATAAAGTTAATTTCAGTTTTTAACAAAAATTAAATTTTATTAAGATTTATATTGTTTGTAAGAGGAAAAGATTGAATAAAAATATAAAAACATTTAATTGATTAATTTTTTATGAAATAAATGTAAAATCTATTTGTTTACAAAATAAATGAAGAAAAAAGGAATACAACAGATTTGACTCTTCAAATGTTTCAAATATTTTCAACTAGAGAAAAGGGAAATACGCCATGATATATGAAATATATTTTTGGGAATTATCAAAGTTATATGTTAAAAAAAAATATTTTTAGTGGTAAAATTCAGTAAATGAACAAAATAGCATGTAAAAATAAATGCCAGTTTTGCTTTAATGTTGAATTTCATGGAATATGATAGGCCAATCATGAAATAAAGTTATTGTAAGCATGAAAATTGAATGAAGATTTTTTTTTTTATAAATTAATGTTTTTTTATCTAGGGAATATTTCTAAATTAGATATTAAGAATAATTAAAATAGTTTTTAATTTCACTTTTAGAATGCGCATATTTCCAGATATCTCTAGTCCTGAATTATTTGTTTTCTACAAATAAAATGATGTTTCTATCTAATGAATAAACCTAATATTAATTATTAAAAAAATATGAATACATGGATAAAGAAATGCTGAAAAATGTATTCATTGCATTGATAAGACCTCATTTGGAATTTGCTAATGTGGTTTGGAGTCCGAGACTAATCAAGAACATAAAACTCATCGAGTTCAAATGAGAGCTTCTAAAGTAATGAATGATTTAAAAAAACTTTCGTATGAAGAAAGACTTAGGAAGATTGACTTACCAAGTTTGGTTTATCAATGTACAAGAGGGGATATGATTGAAGTCTACAAATATACCCATGGATTTTATTCAACAAACTTTGATCTACTAAACATTGCTCAAAATATCAATACCAGGGATCATGAATTAAAGCTCTTAAAAAAATGTTGTAAAGCAAATGCAAGACAAAATTATTTTAGTAACAGAGTGGTGAATATATGGAATAAATTATCATCATCAATAGTGAATGCCCTATCTCTAAACTCCTCTAAGGCAAGGTTAGATAATCTGTGGAAAGAGGATAAATACTCTGTGGAATTAAGATGAATGTTTATAAGGAACAATTGACAGGTCTCAGACCTAATATACTAGCTGAAAAGATATTATTATTATTATTATTATTATTATAAATAAAGTTTTAATTTCAGATTTGAAATGTGTATATTTTCAAAACTGAAAGTCATTTTTTAAACCCAAAATTAAAAATTATTCTTTTTAGCCATTAGTGTTTGGTGATGTTCTGCTTATAAGATTCTTCTAAACAAAGAAAATTCATTTTATTTTAACAAATATCTTTATTGTTTTATCTAGTGAATACACTTAAAATTAGATATCTAAAATGATTAAAATAATTTTTAATTTAAATTTTAAAATGATTATCTAATGTAAGATGTCCTACCGACTTTATTGAAAAACCAAGCCAAAAACTGCGGTATCTAGGGAAAAAAGCGATATCGATACCAAAACATAAATTGCCAAACCACAAGCTCTAATATATATATATATATATATATATATATATTTATTCATTTATTTGTTTGTTTGTTATTTTAATATATATCATATATATTCATTATAATATATTTTATGCATGTCTGACTAATTTCCATTTGTTTTATAGATTACTTTATTCTTTTAGTATGTTTTTCTTTTTCTCTTTTCACCTCCGATTTATATTTTTTCTATTTTCAGTATTTATACACAATGCTCTTCCCTTTGTTGGCTTTGGTTTTTTGGACAATGTCTTGATGATTGTTGCTGTAAGTATTCAAAAAAAAAAACTCCATCTCCATAATAAAAATTAGAATAAAAGCAAAAGAAAAAAAATTAGTTACATCATTTTTAATTTTCTTTTTTTTACTTATCACCACTGACCTACATAATTTTTGTTGTTGCTTTGTTTATTTATGTAAGATGTTAAAAGTTAGTTGCAAGTCTCCAATTAGATCTCATTTGAAACTCTTATTATTTGATCGACCACACTCTTCTTCTATTTCTAACAATAAAAACCTTTCACATCAATAATTCATTTTTTTATTCTGCAATTCAAAATAATATGAATCTTTTATACCTTTTGTGATTCCCACTGGCAGTTTCTCAATTTTTTGTGAACACCTTTATTGTCAAAATCTAAATAAAGATTTTCAAGAAGTTAATTTTGCCCAAGTAAATGGAGTTTTCAGTAACAAATATATTGACAGTATTTTTCTAAAAGCTGCTTTTTAATCACAATGAAATTTCTCTGCTAATTTTCTGGACTAATATCAATATCTTTTTAGGATATTATTTGATAAACATTTTTACTAGAACAGGTTTTCACTAAGAGTTTAATGCTTAATTCTGAATAGAAACTTTCAACAGTTCGCCCCCAGGGAATTTAATTATAGGAGTCAAATCGTGGAAATGAACAGGACTTACCAAATTCTCAAAGAAAGAGGGTTCAACTTTGTCTGGCATGTAGAACTTTGGTTTGAGAAAACAAGTACCTGCTGGCATTTTGGTATTTAATCATATAGGTAATGTGTATCCAGCATGTGACATACATATATATATATATATATATATATATATATATGACTCAGTAATGGTGGGTGTGATCATTTGGTACTCAAGACGCCATAAGTGATTTTCGGTGTTGTCCTAGAAAGATGATGCTGAATAAATGAGTTCTGGTGTCATCTGAGAAATAGTCAGAAGAGACCTTCTTCTTTGTTATTGCAAAACACCTTATGTCCATGTCATGATTTTAAAATCCAAACAGCTTACCTGAATATGGCTTTTGTTTGGAATGTGTTGCATAGCGCCTTCTTTACCGGCACTAAATAGGTATATGTTATATACTGGTCTTTTCACTGTACAAAATCTATATAACGTTATATACCTTTCTTTAATTCTTACTCTGGTCGTCTATTCTTCTGGCCGGCTTTGCTTCTGATCGTCTATCATCTATCTTGGTCTGGTATATCTTCTAAGGTCTCGTCTGGTCTTCTATTGAGGATTCCGGGTCTAGTTTCTGTTGGGGATCATTCCTTATCAGAAGCCCTGTGTTATTGTGGTTTTTAGTAATAAACACAAGACTTCGATTTACATTGATGTTACTTTATTCCAAATCCCCACCCAGACAATCTGCGCAGATGAGGCTTACATGTTGCTAGCTCGGCTTCTAAGTTCTAACTGACTCTTACTTACTTAGTATCCTTAAACCGGAAGAGGGCCTTCTATGGGGTTCCGGTTCTCACAATTCTCCCCAGAACGCAAGGTGAGATCGAGGTCAAGCGCCGTCACTCACCCTCAAGGCCATCAGCTATACTAATCGCCATTATGATTTCTACAATACCTTATAAATGTATTAGGGAACCAATAATTATGTAACAAATGTACCTTTTGCACTTAGGTGCTGTACACACAAACACCCAGGAACATGAGCCTAAGAATTACAGAAGCAATTCCCAACATAACTATTCATAGTTTTTCGATCAGGAGGCTGGAAGGGCAGGGGGTGCAGGATTGGTCAAATACCAGCTGGGAATCTTTTGAAATAAGAGAAAGGAACGGTCTGTTTATATCATTCCCACTTTCCAGGTTATTCTTTGCCAACTTGAAATTTTTGGCATCTATTTACATCATTTCTACAAGTTAACCTTCTTTATTAGATCTGGGTTTTCTTGTCTTTTTTTTTTCAAGCTTGACCTTCATTTTGATCTTGTAAAAATTTATGTCAGTAAAAAAAAAAAAATGTAACATTATGCACTATTGAATAATTCTGGTATTATAAACTTAATTTTAATTTCACAGTTAAGCTGAACTTAGCTGAGTTTTTTGTTCCATGTTGTTCATTATACTGAAAAATATTTTAAAACTGGTTCCAGTGATAATTTTTTCATTAAATTTTAAGCAAATTAGAAGATGGGAATAATACTGGGATGGGAGAAGAAAAAGAACATAGCTTGAAGTAATAAATCTAATTTATGCATTCTTTTCCCCACTCCCTTCCCCTATTTTCTGTTATTACTTGTGACAATAATAGTATTATTATTAGTAGTACTACTACTGGAGGATACATCATGGCATAGTATTTAATTTGCTGGACTGTGACATCCTAGTAAGCCGTTTGAAGTGCAGTCCTGCTATTACTTTCAGACTTGGGAAAGGTATGAACCCCCTCTACCCCCCACCCCGTTAAATAGTACCACTTCGGTTCTTCTAGAAGGATTGCTTTGCCATTAAATTACTCACAAAAGATGATATGCTATTAAACAAAGAAACCAAACTACTACTACAACTATTACTATTAAACATTGTTTATCTAGTATGGATGGTGTAAATAGTTGTTTTGGAACAAGTAGGCATTTTCTAAGTCTTGCACTAGTAAAATCTATTGTTTAGGGCTGCCAAGGTAAAAATGTTGATTCCAGAAATTTTGAGGGGGACAAATTTCTTCTGTTGAAAAGGCTAGGAATGCTATTTTTAGGCTAAGAACTCTTAAATGTCTGTTTGGCTATTTTTGCTTTTATTTGAAAAAAAAAAAAAAAAAAAAAATCCAGACCAAGGAAAATTTGCCACGCCTATAAAATCTATAGGGAAATGAAATTTCTGGTTAACACCCTGTAGAAAATATTTATAATGGATGTTCTCTTTTTGGTAAGTGGTCAGCTTTTAATGAGTTCAAGGATAACAACAAGCTTTAATAATTTCTATAAAGTTAAGTTTTATATCATGTGAGAATTTAAACAATTTTCAGGATTTTTTGTATCATTAACAAATTTTGTATGATTGTTTAATGTTCAACAATTATCTCAGAATAGATGTTTCCTCTATAGTTAGACAATATTATTGTATTTCTTAAAAATATTAATAGCAATAGAAATGATCTTTTATTAGTATGAACTTTTATTTCTGTTTAAATAAATCACACTGACAAAAGTAATAAGCATAGCCCTGTTGGCTTGGGCTTTAGAATACACTGACTACACCTCTGCAGAGGGATAAGACTCCCCCAATGGAGTTACCTATTGGCCATGGGTGGCGACCAGGGCTTGATATTAATGCTGTCCCGTCGTCCCGGGGACGATAAAAATTACATCCGGGACAATCAATACATCATCTGGGACAGTTTGCCGGGTACGGTAAAATTTTTTCCTAAAAGTTAGTACTACATTCCAATATTTATCTTGTTTCTGTAGAGATGGAAAAACAGAAATTGATCAAATATAGTCAAAAAGCTTATTAATTAAAAACAATGATATTTTTAATTCTATTTCTATTTTGTTGTGTTTTAGTTGTTTTGCATAATAAATTCCATTCCAAATGCTAAAATTCAACAAAGTAAAGTGCAATAGAATGGAAATAGAATGAAAAAAGGAGGAAGAAATCTACAGATTCATTGACTCAGAAATAAATTAAAATACAAATACTTGTTAAAAAATTCAATTTCTTGAACCACCGACTTGAAATCAGAGGCCCTAGTAATATATTTTCATTTGGTCCCTTATTCTAGGAATAATCAAGTAAAGGATAATGTACAAGCCATGGTCGTGAAAATGTAATTCTGTGAATTTGAAATCAAAATTATTTTTTCTACCGGCACTGTAGTTAATGTAGTAGTATAGGTACCCCCAATGGATTTTGCGCGATAAATGAATACCTGACTGGAAAAGTTTTAAAAAATGTCCCTAAAAGTTATCTATTCGTAAAAAGCTTTGTATCATTTGAAAGAAATAAGATTAAAGAATACTCCAATGTTTTTAAATATTTTTTTTCCTCCAATCAATCAACTGGTCATGTCAAGCCCTAGCACCTATATTATTGTCCCAACCCTATTGTCCTTATGGCAAGCCCCCAACCCTTTTTATCAAATGGGTGCTAGAAGGCGGTGGCTGAGGGTCTTCATGTCCTGGGTTAAACTCTAACTGATAGGTTCCAGTTCTGGAGAATGTGGTGCATCCCTTCATCACCACTGCTCCCAGGTCCACTCTGACCTGGAGTGGTAGTACCTGTTAGGGTCCCATGTATGGGTTAAATAGAAAATTTGTTTACAAAAAAAATTTTCTTCTAAACTATCACTACGAATGTTTCAAAACTTTGCCGCCATTAAATGACCCACCATGGTTGATATGCTGTAAAACAAAATGAAACAAAAGTGATAAGAAACAAGTTGATATCGTAAAAAATAAAAAAGATATCAACTTGCAATTCTTCATAGATATCTAAATAATGATATGCCATATAAGTGAAGTGTAGTAACATTCTCAGTTTGATTAGTTTTGTTTCTTTCTCTTTCTGCTCATGTCATTCACAACTATTGTCAAAATTTTGATTGATGTCAGGTAGGGGATTTAACTTCTTTTTTTTTGGGGGGGGCGGGGGCTATCCAATTTGTACAAGGTAGTCAACTAATTAGATTCCATAAAAGAAAAAGGTTTCACCCTAAAAAAAAAAAAAGGCAAAAATCTGGTGAGATCCCACTCAGACTATTACAGATGCCGACTTTGCAGATGATTTGGCACTTCTAGCAGATACACCTGCACAAGCAAAATCAGTGCTGCATAGCCTAGAGAGGGTGGCAAGAGGCATTGACTTCATGCGTTTCAAACAAGATGGATGCATTTCCACACTGGATGGTAAGCCATTAAAATTAGTTCACCAGTAGGTAGCAATATCTCATCTACAGAAAGTGATGTCAATATCGGCATAGGAAAATCGTGGGTCGCTATAGATAGATAATCTATCATATGGAAATCTGATCTCACTGATAAGATCAAGCAATAATTCTTCCAAGCCATAACCATATCAGTGCTACTGTATGGCTGCACCACCTGAACCCTAACAAAGTGCTTGATGGGGGCTACATGCTGTCTTGAACAAGTAACATCCCACAAGAAAACAGCTGTACGGTCACCTGCCTCCTATTACACAAACCATCCAGGTGATACAAACTAGACATGCTGGACACTGTTGGAGAAGCAAGGACAAACTCATAAGTGACATTTTCCTATGGACACCTTCACATGGACACAGCAGTGTAGATTAACTAACAAAAACCTACAAAATCAGCTCTGTGTAGATTCTGGATGCTGCATGTAAGACCTGCCAGGGGTGATGATTGATAGAGACGGTTGTCGAAAAAGAGTCATGGGAATCTGTGTTGAAGGTATGACATAATGATGATTCAACTGAATTTTTATAATTACCTTCTAAACCTGATTATATAATATCTCCCTGTTTATACACAGATTGATGATATACTGTTTTGTTTATTTACACAAACATCTACACACATACATTTTATGGATTAAAGCATATCGGTTTAATTCATAGCAGAGGGAATATTTATTTTCCAGGCCAAACCAGATTGACATAAAGTCGTTTTTACATGGGGAGACATACACAAATTGAAGCTCAGGAATGGCAGTGCAATAAATGCGTGGTCCTATCAGCAATCCTCCTCAGGGGACCCTCAGGTGCCGGGCAATAAAACAATCCTTCCTTTCAGGCAAGGGAGCTGGTGCTGCAATTAATTTTTATCTTACTTACCTCTCCACTGGGGAGGGGGAGGTTGTGATAATGAAACATCACTAGAACTCATCTTTAGGTCAGAATATAAATTATTTTGAAAGTGTAGATAATTGTTGGAACTATATAGATACCTTTCAATCTATTTAATTCACTAAAACCTTATAAGTCAGATATAGGGGTAACCATTGGTTTTATTTTTAGAGAGGTTGTCTTCTGCTTTTCATTAAGAAAGCCTGATGCAGAACTTAAATTAGAGATGAAAAAAAACTTGAAAAGTCTGACTTTGAGGAGGCTATTTCTCATAGCCTATTGGATAAAGGAGTTAGGTTAAGACAGTTCTAAGTGACAGTTATCTCTAGACTGCAGATTCAATCCTGGTCAGGGGCAGCAGTAACATATAATAATAATTAATACAGCTTAACACCTGTACCCCAGCTATGGTTAGTGAAATGAGAACAAGATACCCCTGGACTGAATAAAGGGTTAGGTTCAAAGTTCTATGTTGGCTCCTGATTACGACAAGGTTCCTGAGTCTGACAAGAAATACCTGAAGAAGGCTGGAGAGCACATCGTCTGAAAGGTTGTACAGATAACAATAAAGATGAGGTCAATAGTCCAAATAATACAAATAGTACTAATTGAGGAGGCTATTTGCATTCTGAAAGGAGAGTCTTTGTCCAAGAGAAAAGTGAGGTGTATACTAGGAATGTCATCGCAACCTGAGCTCAACAGGCTGGAGAGACCTTCGGCCAATATCTGCAAGCACTACACATTCTGATGAAGGGTTGCAACTATAAAGATATCACTGCTTAAGTTTACAAAGAAAAAGCTATTAGAGATGCCTTTATTTCTGGGATATCCACAACTCTTATTCGACAGAGATTTCTTGAAAACAAGACTCAAAGTGAATATTATAGTGGGTGAAGAAACATACATAAGCTTTAATTTATCCCAAATGGAGAGCCCAAGATGTAGTAACAAAGACAAAAAAAGGTTAGTCATAGACTATTCATGACGATACCCCAGACGTTTTACCCCAAAAGATGCCTATCCTCTATCTGTTACAATGCCATTGCAGGCATATAAACAATAGTGTTCCTGTGATAGAGAGTGTAGAGACATTAGAGAGAGACAGACAGATTTGTGACTCACTTGATCTTCTTCCTTCTATCTTTGTTGAGTCGCCATGTTGGATCTTTATTTCTTTCTACTTTGTCTGGTATTCTAACTTGTTGCTGCTTCATTTTCTAACTAAGGGCTTCTTTTCAAGTCATCTTTTAAGTCATGTATAATTAATCAACAAGACTTGTTACTACTTTGATCAAAGGTTTATTTTAGCCATTTTCAAGTCATCTTTTAAGTCATGTAATAACTAGCAAAACTTGTATTACTATGATCAAAGCTTTTATTTCCTAAGGGCTTCTTTTCATTCACCATGTGGACTGAGCCCAGCCCCACAGTCACACGTCTGCACTGCTTCACATTTTGGCTGGAACTGACTTAACTAAGTCCCACATGACTTGCAAGTTTCTAACCATCCAGTAGTTTTCCATTCCCTGATCTGAAAAGACTGGCCTCTTAGAATTCTCGCTACAGGGTGTTGTTAAAACCCTAAGCCACCATATAATTATGCAACATATCTAAGATTTCAATGATAGTGGGTACCTTGGTACCCCCTTACTATAATCTGATTGGACAGTGTCATGTATAAATAGTTGACACTGTGTTGGTTCTATACCTAATGCCTACAAGTTAACTTACTCGCTAGACGACACCACGACTGCTCGGAGACGGATTGCTATTCGATGTACCAATTACTACTGCGATAATATACCAAATACAAACTTCAGAATATATTCCTTAACCCGGATATATCAGATAGTTTTGGAAATAGCTAAGTATATAGTCTGTACCTAAAAAATGCATATCACCAAATTCCCACAAGTAAAGGTAACGCCCTTATACAATTTTAAAAGAATGCCATTTGGAATCACTAATGGAGTTGCCAGATTCCAGACAATTCTAGAAGAATTAATCAAAAAGGAGGAATTAAAGGGAACATTCTCTTACATAGATTATGTGACCATTTGTGGCAACAACAAAAGTGAACATGACACTAACTTAGCACAATTTAAAAAATTGACTAAAAAGTACGTTCTCACCCTAAATGAGAAGAATTTTGTCTACAGAGTAATGAAAATAAAATTTCTGGGATATGAAGTAAATAAAGGGATCATAAGACCAGACCCTGAAAGGTTAAAACCTTTATGAAAGCTCCCTCCTCCAAACAATGTAAAATCTTGGGATGTTCATGTACTAGTTATTGGATCCAAAATTATTCATTAAGGATCTATGTATTCCCTACTTACTAAAAATCAAAGATTCCTTTAAATATTTGAAAAGTGAATTAGAGCTGTAGTACACATTATAGACATGGAAAAAATCTCTTGAAACTGAAATGGACGCCAACAATGTGAGTTTAGTTGTGAGGGGGCAGACCTGTTGCATTCTGGTCCAGAACTCTAAACACCTTGGAACAAAACCATTCTCCAATAGAGAAAGAAGCTAATGTGATTATCGAAACAACCAGAGAATAGAGTCACTACCTTGAAAGGTAAATATTTTATTCTGGTCACGGACCAAAAACTCTATCTTATATTTTTGATAAGCATAAAGCTTTGAAAATTAAAAATGACAAAGTTTATCGCCGGCAAATTGAACTCTCTACTTACAGATATGAAATCAGAAATAGACCAGGAACAAAAAAATGCAGATGCATTAACAAGAGTAAATTGTGCTTCTGTCATAAATATTGACCTTGAAAGATTACAGGATAATCTATGTTATCCTGGAGTATTGATAATGATGCACTTTGTCAGGTCGAGAAATTTGCCCTACCCCAAAATGAAAAATGTAATGTGTATATTATAGAAAAAGCAATATTTGCAAGAGGAGAAAGTAAATTAATAAAACCACTCAACTATGGGAAAGATTGAATGGATTTCAAGGGGCACGCTTCCTTCAGGCCAAGAAAACAACAAGTATTTATGACTATCATTGATAAATATCATTGCTTCCCTTTCGTATGTAATGACATGTTTGCTACAACAGGATTGACTTGCTTAAGTAGATTGTTCTGTATATTTGGTACGTCAGACAGTGAACTAGTTTTATGTCAGAGGAGATAATGAGATTCTTTCACAAAAAAGGAATAGCTACATGTAGGTCTACTGTATACAACTCATGGGAAAACGGTCAAGTAGAAAGGCTGAATGAAATTTCGTGGAGGACAATCAATTTAGCCTTAAAATTGAGGCGTTTACTGGTAAATGAATGAGAAATGGTCTTATCTGAGGCACTACACTTGATTAATTCTTTATTATGTTCCCCCACGGATTGTATTCCTCATAAATAGGATGTTTTCTTATCAGAGAAAATCAACCTCCGGAAGATCTGTTCCTTTGTGGTTAACAATTCCTGGAAGAGTGCTTTTGAGAAACCATAGCAAGACAAATAGATAGAATCCGACAGTATGAGAGATTGAACTGATTTAGGTAAATTCCAATTACACTCTTGTTAGGTTACCTAATGGAAAAGAAAGTACTCTCTCTGTGTAATCTGGCCCATGCTGGGGAAGGAATGGCAATTTCTGAACTCAAATCTGTTACAATAGTCTCAAATAACAGTATACCAGATTCAGATACAAATAAATCACCAAAATCAGAAGTCACTGTACCGGAATTGGTGCCCAGTAATTCAACTGAAGCGGCTGAACCAGAAATCAGAGTCCCATCTATGGGTTAAATAGAAAAACATGAATATGTGAACAAAATTTGATTATCTATTAATAATGAATTTATTTCAAAACTTTGTCGGCATTAAGATGACCCGCCGAGGTTGATATGCCACAAAACAAACCAAACCAAAACTAGAAATCAGAAAATATCCAAGACTAAATATTACAGAAACATCCCTACAAAATTCTCAAAGGTGCTCTATGAGGATCAGGAAAGAACCAAAAGTGTTTAGGCTCGACCACATAAAAAACAAAAAAAAATGGACAGTGTCCGTTAGTCCTTAAAATTAGGATTATAGTAAGTTAAAATTGGCCTTGTCTATAATTCAAATTCAGTTGAAAACAATAACTATAGGGTATTTGCTTCTCATCCCACTTATGAGGGCATGACACAAGGACATTTTTATGTTGGCCTACCCACAAGCCGAAGCTCATGGGTAGTAGGCACAAAAAATAAAACAATAACTATAGGAGGTTGTTTAAAATCTCCCTATAGTCTAATGGTTGTGAGAATTTTGGCCTGGTAGATAGTAAAAAGTTAACACTATAATAGGAGGTGGGTAGTTTTCAAAAATCTTAAATTGAAGTAACTGGAAGGAGATATTTCATTTAAGTTACTTTTCATAATTAATGTTTATCATTATGAAGATATTAAAATATATGTTTACTTCTTATATCTTATGAAAAAAATTTTGTGAGTCATTGGTTAAAATTGCATAAGTGGATAATTTGTTAAATATTTTTAAAAGCATTCCTTTTTTCTCTCTCGCTTTTGTCAAAATAAAACTGTAAATTACATTAAAAAGTAAAAGGCATGGGAGAATGTAGTATGTGTATTCATATGCAAATGAATCTTTGCCTTATAAATAACAGTAGGCTAAATAGGTTGATAGTTTGTGGTGAATACTTTTTAGTAAATCCTAGTTTATGACATATTGGAAATACATGTTCATTTCTTTCATTGCTTTGGATCAATTGCCAACTTATGATATTACTCTCTCCTTTTGTTTATAAATATTAGTTTATTAGGTGTATATATATATATATATATATAGCTTTCAAAGAAAGAAAAACTTAACAAACCGTTATTTAACTATGATAAATTTATTTCAACCAGAAACTCAAAATGAGTCTAGTCTCTTCAGATAGATTTTACAAAATACAGATAAAATTGAATAGAAAAAATATTCACTAGAATTCAATCTTCTAATGCGCCCACATAAAAAAACAACTTTTATATGATAACAAAAACAACAAATTTTGAATTATGGGATAGGACATGCCTAAAAGATAAAAGTGTTACCATTCATTCCTGTTTGTTAGACTTTGCCTCAACCAGACCCACTTACCAGTCAATTGAGTCCGAGTGACAGCAAGTCTCCTCAGGTCTCCAGGACTCTTCTGAGTATTATTTTTTTATTAGTATTATTATTTTTAATTAATTTTTATTTTCTATTATTTATTATTTTTTTAATTTTATTATCTTCTATTAATTTATTTTATTATTTATATCTTAACTAGTATTTTCTTTATACATCATTATACTCTAATGTTTAAATTTAAAATCTTTTTATTTTACTTGTCTATTTATATTTTAATATACTTTCTGTTTTCTGTCATGTCACCTTTTTGTCTGTCTGGACACCCTAGAAATCAACTTTGAGATGTATCTCTTTTTTTCATTCACTTCCTGTTTCTATGGTTACACTCCCACACTGTTAAAAAATATATAATTTTTTTATTATTTTTTTGTTTTTGTTTGAATTTATATATATTCAGCTCTTTGGGGTTTTTGTGATATGCTTGTTCATAAGTGAATTGAGACCCATCTGATGAGGTGAAAATTTGGGGAGCCGGTTTAAAATCAACTTAGATTTATATGGCCCCAATTTTTGTCGAAATAAATTATATGGGATTACTGTATTGAGTTCTTCCTTTATTGATATATATATATATATATATATATATATATATATAAAACAGTATTTGATAATTTGCTTGAAGCATTGTTAAGTATATTATTATTTATTTATATAAGAAGGCAATTACAATGCGTAAAAAAAAAATTAAATAATCAATTTCGAAATTGATTAGACACTGGACATTATTTTTTTTTATTATAGCATTGTAATTGCCTTCTTAATATAATAATAATAATAATAAAATAATATATATATATATATATATATATATATAATATAATATAATATATGAGAATGAACAAGATGGAATGAAAACACCACACAATGCTGTTAAAGAGAAAACAATTTATAACATAATCATAGCTGATATTGATCAATATTTTGATTTTACAAAAATCTTCTTCAGAGCCCGTTTACTCCGTGGTGTTTGTGATCGGAGATAAGTCAAATGAGTTCAAAAAACAAAAAAACTTGATTTTGCAAAAAAGAGAAACGAAAGTTGTTACATTATTTTCTAATAATATATATATATATATATATATATATATATAATCTTTTTTCTGTATCATTTTCTCTTGTTTTCACTTGACTTTTTAATTTTCTGTTTGCAGGGAGAATACATTGACAGTACATTTGGTGCTCTGCTGGGTATTTCCACCATGGCTGCTGCTGGTTTGGGCAATATGGTTTCTGATATTGCTGGAATTGGGTCAGTATCTTTGAAATCTATCAAGTCTTCCTTAGAAACTTTTCTTTCAAAATGGTTAACATTTTCTAATCAAGAACCTTTGGATGATCTTACCACTAAAATCCTTAAGCACAGAACATTTCTGCCATTGTATTATTTAGATTTTTTGGGACTGTTGTCCTCATCTTTATTGTTATATACACAATGTTTTGGTCTTCATATTGACATTGGGAGCATTAACTGAACTTCAAACTGAATCTATTATTTAATTCATTGGGGTTTGTTTCGAAGTTCCATGAAGGCTAAGTTCAACAAGAAACACATGAAGAAGACTGGAGGGAAATGTTGTGTATATAACAATAAAGATGAGGACAACAGTCTGAAAAATTAAATAATACAAATTATCAAGCCACATCTCAAAAAAACTCAGACGAATAATTTTCTGTAGTTAATCTTCATTTGTATTTTGAGGTTATAATGAATGATATCACACAAACCTCTTCTGTCTTGTTGCTCTCACTTAAGCTTGGCACAAACTTTAGAAGCCTTGTTGGCTGGGGCTTAAGAATACACTGACTGCACCTCTGCAGAAGGGTAATTGAACTGAGTTTCTTATATTTCACACCCATACTTCATACTAAATCCCAAATATATATTATAGACATTTATATATGTGAAAATATCTCGCCGGTTTAAAAAGCAACACCGGCCCTACCTCACTGATGTGAGGACCCTCACAATATCTGCATCGACCGCACGTGGATCGTCATCAACAAAAATAAGACGGGAAAAAAAAAAAGAAAAAAAAATGACCGTTAGCAAAACAGAACGCTGCTAGTCAAAAGTTGGAATTAATCAAAAAATGCGCTGTCTATATAAAAATAAAAAAATTTTTTTTTAATTTAAAAATAATCAGAAGCATTTATAGTTATAAAATAAGACTCAAAAAAGTCTGATGAGAATTATTAGGAAAAAGTGTAAAACCGCACGTGGATTTGGCATCAACTAAAAATAAGACGGGAAAAAAAAAATGACCGTTAAGCGAAAAACAAACGAACGCTGCTAGTCAAAAGTTGGAAATTTTGTTGATGACGCGATCCACGGCGTCGATGCAGATATTTGCCACAGCGGTCCTCACATCAGTGAGGTAGGGCCGTGTGCTTTTTAATCATCGAGAGGAAGGCCCCGAAATGGTTTGCACATTCTCTCCTGATGAGCCATGCATTTGTAAACATCCTTTGTTTTTCATATATCATATTCACATTTATATATACAATAACAATATATATGTATAGACTCTTAAGTTTGAAGTGTCAAATGTACTATACTGATCTTTTGATGTGAATTAAAAAAAATGCAAAAAGATAATTAATTTGATATATCAAAATGGGAGAAAAACATATGGAATAGAAAGTATACAGGAATCACAGTATTGACATCTATATATAATATATAAAAGAAATTTGGTATGTACATGTTGACTTAAACTCAGGAAAAGAGACATCACTCAGATTCGAAATCATGCATACCTGTTAATATCCTTCTTAACTAAGAAACACGCCAAAATTTGGTTATTGATTTTTTACTGATTACAGGAAGCTCCATTTAAAATCTCTACCTTAAAAGACCTTGATTGTTTTGGTCTTGTAGGCACCAGAAAAAAAAGTGTTCAGACATCGAAAAGAAAAATGAATGTCTTCTATTTAGAATATGAAATGCCAAAAAATGTTGTTATCCTTTTAAATTTGTATTTTTTAAATTAAACTTCATGAATATAAATCAAATCTCATTAATTTGCTTAAAAAGCAAGATCTGGAGATATTGAATGTGTATACATATTCACTTTTGTCATTAATTGTTCTTTCATAGTTTCTTCTGGACATACATACACACCAACTGGCCATTTAATCTTATTATAATCGGGAGATTGTGTGGAGTTCTGTCTGTAACCGAAACTATAGTTTACTATCAAGTAGACATTCCCTTAGTTATTTACATCACCTTCTACAGATTTATTTTATTAAACCAATATTAATGAAATGTGTTTCACCTTATTTATAGTGTTGTCCATACTACATACAATAACATGCAATTGTCTTATAATATACCAAAAATAGTCGCGGTTGCAGTGGAGAATGGGAAGCTAATTTGCATATTGAGATAAAAATCTGATTATATAAATATGTGCTTAGTATGATTGTTTTCGTGTTGTGTTTTATTTTAATGAATAAAGCAAAAAATCTCTTCAATGAAGCTAAATGAAAAGTCCATTAACAAGAAAAATAAGTGTAATTTTTATCTTATTCTAATTAACTAAATAGTTAAATAGTAAAATTCAGCAATGAAAGAACGGAGTGGTGGAGCAGAGCTAGTTTCATTCTATTTTCTATTATAGCACTCTGTACATGTCTTTTGTCTGCCTCGTAATTTAAATACGATTTTCATTACATTAAAACTTAAATACTTGGCACCCTGGAGGGTGCATATAATTGTATCTAGTATGAGTGAAGTAAATCTTATATTAAACAAGAAATCACTGAGTAATTGTTTTTATTTTTCAGCTCAGCATGGTATGTTTGAAATGTTTGGCAGGTAGACTGGGTTTCCACTCTCCACCACTTACTGCTCAACAAGTAGACTTGCCTTAAAACTCGATGGATCGGGAATCTGGTAAGTAATTTCTTTTCCCTCTTTTCTTTCCCCTGTTGGCTGGGGTAGAAGAAATACACCCCAACAGAGGGGTCAATCCCCCCAATGGAGTCACTTGTTGGCTGTGGTTGGCATCTAATGATAGCTTAGAATAGATCCTGATGTCACTGAGCAATCCAGAAATCCATTTTGGCCCTTACTTCGCTAGATGGGTGGTTGGAGAGGCCGCCTTCCAATCAATCAGCTGGTCACATCAAACTCTACCACCTATAGAATTGTCCCAACCTTATTGCCCTTATGGCAACACCTGGAACCCTTTTCATCATATATGTGCTAGAAGAAAATGGTGGCTGAAGGGCTTAGTGTCGCTGGGTATGATGTTAAATTACATCAAGTGGTGAGGTTCCAGTTCTAGAGCTTTATGGGAGTGTGTGAGTATGCCTTCAATGGCCATTACTCCCAGTTAAGTCCATCTGTTTGGTTAAATAGAAAAAAAAAAATAATTATTAAAAAAATTGAGTTTAAAAAATCTGAAATACTATCAGAAATGAATAAAACACACATATGTGTAATACTGGGGTTTTCACGTTACCCCGCAATCAGCATATAATTTGTATACCCTTTTCTTACTTCTTATACTGGCTGGCGTATTTTCTTCTGGCCCGGCTTGCTATTCTGATCGTCTATCTTCTAACATCTTGTCTGGTTTCTTCTAACGTCTTCTGTGCTATGTCCTGCTGCTGGTGCGTCGCCGGATTCATTTCTTAGTCTTGTTACCAAGACATTCATCAAAAACACAAGAACATTTACTATATAAACTTTAATTCCTTAACTATACATTTCACGTAACTAAATATCTGGACAACATAGCGCGCGCGCGAGTCCCAGCCTTAGCAGAGCGACAAAATGCCGCAGTGCTCGCCTGACGTCCAAACTGCAAACTGGGGACTCTGAAAAAGGTCCCACGTGACTTCACATAATTTGGCGGGCTTCTGTAATTTTCCATAGAAGGACCCGGCCATGGAGGTAATGAAAGGGGTCATCCCCTCAGAATTAACAGGGAGATTGACAATAATCTATGCATCCACATAGATTATGTAAACATATATTTTTTTGGCATAAAATAACCTAATAAAGGTTGACATACTGTAAAAAATCCAACCAACCAACCCACTTTTTCTTACATCTCACTATTATTTTTGTGTGAAATTCATTTTTGTCTCTTAGCAATTTTTCACCACCCTTAAAAATAAATGTTGTTTTTGTAAAGAATTTTAGATTAAGAATATTAAGATTGGAAATATTTCTCATGCTGTCCTTTGAACAATGTTCAGGGTAATTTGTAGAAATGTCCTTAAGTTTACTCCGCTCTTTAATTTTGTGTAAATCAGTCTACTATTTATATGTTCTCCACAGACCTTAGGAAAATCAGAATGCTTGCAAAATAAGTTCCACATGAATCTACTGAAAGAAACGAGCGATGGTAGACTTTTTCTCATTGCATTACTGATGATATATATATATATATATATATATATAGTATATATTAATATAATTAAAGAAATGGATACAATAAACCTACTCGAGTTTCACCATTAGGATCTTCAGGGTAAATCCACTGAATAATTGATTTTAATTATAATATGGTGAAACTCGAGTAGGTTTCTATTGTATCCATTTCTTTAATAAATTTGCTTCTACTTTGTGATTGAGCCACGTTTGTATCTTGTTATTAATGCATCGCGTGACTTAACCCCGTGGATTTTGTGCACCTCCAACGTCGTGCCTCATATTCCCACCAGTAAAACCACTCTTTAAACTATATGATTATATATATATAATCTACTGAACCCTCTGACAAGCAGGATGTTATACATGATCATTTTCATAAGTTGGAATTTAACAGTTTGTCAGGTTTGAATTCAAAGATTCCTTCTCTTAGAAACAGTTGCTTAACCAAGGTTAAAAAGCTCTGTCTGCCTACGTGCTATTGCTACCCATAGTTGGAGGAAGAATAGTTAGATTCATAACCTTTCTTAAGGTATTAGCGCTAGTGAAAATCTATAGCCTCATCCAATTACTGTTAGCCATGGTGTATCAAACCTCCCTGCCGAGATTCTGTTGTTGAGGATCCAACAGAAGTTAGGCATGTCGAGGCTGACTGTTTGACAACTGTAGAAGTTACTAAACAACACACTAGTTTGATGGATCAGAAAATCATATTGATGGGGGCCATTATCAGATACTCATGAGCCATTCCCGCCCTTTAACTCAGCAATAATATATATAAGTATTATATAAAATATAGTATGTATATGTAGATAGATATTTATAGATTGAGTTGAATCGCCGCCCTGCCCTCAACACAAATAGGAGACACAAAGATCAATTTCTTAAGTGCCATTTTAAAAGGTTCGAAGTTCAGCTTTCCTGCTCCTAGACCAGGGTACCGTCGGTAACTCATTGTTTAAAGAGGCCGCAGTCACCACCTCCTACTATTTACTCATAGGTGGAGAGGAGAATAGTTTGGACTGAGCATAGCCTTTTCCCAAGTGGTATAGCACTATGTGAAAATGCAAACAGCTCGTCATTTTTTATGTATATAGAGTAGTTTAGGCGAAGTTCCTGTTGTCTGGCGTATTGTGAGGTCCGCAACATGTTGAGGAAGTCTATCCTTTTCACTGTCCTAAATCGGGAGATATTTTGTGTTCCCGTGATGGTGGAGGCACACACCTAACCATCAGCTCCCCACTTAACCCAGCGTCAATCAAGCCTTGTCTTACTGCGATTGCTAGTTGGTGGAGGCACGATATCCGAAAGATGCCCAGAGACTGGGTTCCTGAGGCGGATGCTCGTACTGGACCGACAATCTGGCCTTACAAATGTATAGTATATATATTAATACGTATATATAGATATTATATTGACCAACCCCGCAGGGCGGGGATGTGACACAGAGGTCAATGTTTTTAATGCAGAGTTTAAACACGTTGAATTCAGAGTTTCCTACTCCTATAGAGACTGCATTTAATCACTAGCCAAAGCGTAAAGAGCATCTGCCTACTATTGACCCATAGCGAAGGGAGAATATTTGAATTCGTACCTTTCCTATGTGAAATGCAAACAGCCTCCGTCAGGAATTTTGAAACTCTTGGTTGACAAGTTCATTCCTTAAGACTCTACCTATTATTAAACCACATGCCTCCTTATTTTATAATAATATAGTGTAGTAACTGACATCGCTCTTTCGTCATAGCAATTAGCTGCTGCGAATTTGTAATAACTTGCTTGTTAAATTAAAGCTGGAATATATCATTGAACAATTTTGATACTCATTATACACACTTAAATAATTTACACATCAAAAACTCTTATTTGAGTTTTACGAAACTATAAGATGCTTCTGATTTTTAAAAGATAGAAATCTTATTTATTTTTAACACAGAACACGCATTTTAAAAAAATTCCAGCAAGTTCAATAATAGCGGTTTTGTTGGTACCATTCTTCTAACGGTGTTCATGTCCGTCTTCTCTCTCATAATGTTGCTGCTTGATGACGACCGATCTAGTGGAAGCGGTCAAACAGATTTCTGCAGCATTATAAACAGTCATTTGTCTTTTTTTCAAATGCTAAATTCGATATGTAACGTAAAAATATAGCCAAATATTTTTTTTAATAATATCAATGAGATAGAACGAAAGCGTAGATAGATAAGCACTGTTGGTAATAATAGCTGTGGAAAAATATCTTATGTATTGTGATTTTGTTAAATTGACCCCAATTCAAGCAAGTCCTTTCTGATATAGATTTGCAGGACAAATAAGCATCCTCTTTGGAGATAGCAGCCCCTCTCGCCCCCTTTAGTTACCACTGAGTCCTATTTTTTATCTAAATACTTTTTTAAAAATTATTTTCAACGGCCAGGGCAAAGTGGATTTGGAATCTCTAGTGGGTGTGCATCACTGGCATGCTTTCCTCTTGAAATTCTTCGCTCAACCAAGGAAAGACAGAAAGAATCGGACAAGAAAGAATCGAGCCAGAAGAATCGACAGAAAACAAAGTGGACTACAAAATAGGAAACAAAAGCAGAAACAAAAATATCTATAGAGAACGAAACCTAGGAGCAGAATATATTTGCAGATTAATTCTTGTACACTAAATGTTTTTTTTATCAGATTTTTAAAAAATCATTAATTTTCCCCATATACATACATACACATATGAGTATAATCTATGATATAATCATCCTTACCAATTACTTACTATCATATAATAATTAGTTAGACTTCTAATTTTTTGTCCTCTTCAAGAAATTTTATTTTTTCTTTTTAATTTTATTTGTGTGTGTGTTGCCGCACCGTGCGCAGATGGTGGGAGAATACTGCAATAAAATAATTATTTGTATTTTATTTTTCAATAATGAAGTGCCTTTTAAGAAATGTTTGTGACAATAGTGTTCAGGTGTAATAAATATCTGTTATTGCTGAAGATAATGGCCTCGATACTTCTTCAATAATGTTGACAACTAGCAAAATTCTTTATCTTAAACATGTTGATGTGTGACACAACATTTGGTGTAACATTCATGTTGAAAAAATTCAGACTAAAGAACACAAAGAACATATAATTGTAGCAATAAACCAGACATACTCACTGCAACCACTGCTGGATAAAATCTCTCCACAAATCTACATGCCACTTGCAAACAGGACACTCAATTCTGTCGCAGGATATTCCAGAATTATGGTGCCCTGGAAGGAAATCAGCAGGTTAATCGATGATCTTCTTCATTCAGGTCAAAACAGCCAAGGGGTTTTTGGATCTTGCTTAGATCTCTATTGCCAGACAAGTCGCCCTCAGTCTGTTATATCTGGTGACGCCAACTAATGATGCTTGGGCAGCCCATGAAGAAATATACTGCATTTCTCCAAGGCCCATGCGAATGCTGATGCCGCTCTTCTTTTCTATTGGTGAGCATACCTGGCTAGCATCGGTTGCAAAATCGGCTGCCAGCAACATTAGTGCCAACCTTCAGTGACCCAGCAGATTGGGTATCTTTTTTAGCATGGGCCCGTAATTCCAGTCCATTGAAGGTTCTCTTTTTGTCAGCATAGCGTTAGAACACCAGCTCACGTTTCCCCTGTCATGGTGAACAAATGCGCAGACGCTTGGCGAATTCTGCTTCGCATATAGGGCAAGAGCCGACATCGAAGGATTCAAAAAAGCGACGTCGCGTTCGAATGCTCCCCTGCCACAACCGGTTATCCCTGGTGGTAACTTTCCTGAACATCCGTCTCGCGGTGGAAAGATCCTCTCCTGCTGAGTCAGCAGAAGATCCCTTGATGAAGTAGGCTTCGCAATCTTCAGGTCCATTGCGTAGTTCGCATGTATGTAGGGATTCGCGGGAAGATTAGTATCGCAGCAGTGTTGCAACTGAATATATTCGTGTTATTCTGCAATAATGTTCATAAATGTTTTGTGACATTAAGTTTTACAATACATTTCGGAAAATTCCAACATAGTGGAAGAAAATAAAAACATGAAACCCCAATTTTATTGTGTGTTTATATAGTTATTGAATAATATAAGCCTATAAATTAAAACTGCTTTCATGTCCTATTTTCTCCTTCAACTTTTTGCTGGTTGAAAAACATTAAACTTAACCTCATAATCTTGTAATGGGCCAGCAGTACATAATGTAAATATAGAACAAATTAACATATGAACAGTATTTAAACTTACAAAAACAAAAATTAAATACATGAAGGAGACAGAAGATAACGAAAATGAGAGAATTATTCACTTAATTTTAAGTATACAGCATCTCTAAGAAAAATAGTGGAGCGCCTTGAAACACACAGTGGCACTGGCCAATCTATATGTAAGTTCCTTTGATTTAAACTAAATGGACTCTCTATTATAGTTCGACCAATTTTCAATTCTCTGGCGATCAGTGTTTCCAGACTCTAGTGACACTTTATCATATACTGAGACAGATAAAGAATAAATCCGTGAATCTAAAATGACTAGAAAAGATATAAAACATTAGAATCACTGAGAATGAGTTATAAGGAAATATTAAGATCGTCTTGAATATAAAAACTGTTCTATTGTTAGAGCAATGGAAATTTCCTAAATTATACTTCCTCCTTCTTTGTTTATCTATGTATCAGATCATAAAGAAGAGATTCTTACTTTTTCCAGGTTATTTTAGAATGCAAAAAATTGACATTGATAGAGACATTCAGTCCGCTAATTTTTTTCCATTGGACTGACAAAAAGAGGATTATTATTGTATAGAAAATAATTATACAAGATAAGTTAGAAAATGGTGTATACAAGACAACAATTTAACAACAAAAGATTTAATTTATCATAATTCTGAAAAATCAAGTTTTAAAATTCTGCAATTTATTCCCTGTTTTTATTTCTAAAAGTGTAGTATTCGAAGCTATACTTTTCTTTGCTCAAGAATTTTGTCATTCAAACTCGCATAAAAAGCCGACATCTCTAGTAGGATTTTATGTACTGAAACTGTAATACGAAAATCATTTTCTACCAATTTGTTTATACAGATGAAGTTTAATGAAAAACAACATAAACATAATTTCTACCAAATAATTGATAAAGAGATTTGTTTAATCAAATTGTTTTTAACAGTTTATAAAACCAATTCAAATAAAAATATTCTACCAACAAAACTAATATGTTACAATCATGTACACTAAGATCAAACATAAAAATTATTTCTACATTATAATACACATCAAGCTTAATGAGAAACTATTTCCTACCATTTAAGTAAATTACACATAGAAGTTAATGAAATAATTTCTACCAATTTAGAAATACACATGAGTTTAATGAAATCATTCACCAATCATTAATACACTGAGATTAAGCAAATTATAGCACGTACCAGGACAAACATAAAAATATATTCTAAACCAAATTTATTAATACAACATGATCATGGACACATTTCTACGCATTTATTAATCACACATTGAAGTTAATCTGAAAATAATTTTTTACCATTTAATAATACACAGTGGAAGTTGTTAGTGAAAAATTATTTAACTCAATGATAGACTAAACACATGGATTAAACAAATATAACATACAAGATCAAACAAAAAATTATTTCTTCTACCAAGTTACTTTAATACAAATGAAGTTAATGACAATTATTTCCTGTTGGAATTGAAATAAACATAGATTTCCATTTTCTTGCCACCTAGATTAAGCAAATCATCATGTACATATAAACAAGATCTGGCAATTGTGGTGGCCACAAGGGGTTGATGTCCATTAAACACAACCCAAACCATATGAACTGGAAAACTAAATTGTGCTGTCACTTTGAGTCAATTGAATTTATGCTGGTTCATTTGCACTGCAATTTTCCGTCTTACAAAATATTCTGCCTCTAAAAATGATTTTCGTTATCAAAACCACCACACTCAAATTATTCTTCTTTTTGATCCGATCTCCTAAGCTGAACAATCTATGAATCATTGCAGGTGCAAATCCAAGAAAACCTCTGATTACTGTATACAAAACTGGATAGCCTTATGCCCATTTCTGAAATATTCTAGTTGTCACTAGTGCAAGATGTGCGCAAACAAAGCACCACCCACACATCGCAACTCCTATAAAAAACAACACACCATGACACTCAGAAGTTACATCACTTCTGAATATCAGAAAGTTATTTAGAAAGAAAAATGCTGAAAACAGAAAATGCGCATCATTCTTGTAGCATCTTTTTTTGATAAACATTAGACTTTCAACAGAAGGAAAAATATACTAAAAAATGAGATTAGGAAGGTTGAAATGAATCAATATAGAAAACACATCCTCTCCATTCCATATTTTCTTTATACTTATTTCTATATAAATTCCTCATAGCATCACATGTATGTTTGATGCTAGTTGATTCAATTTGTGAAATAGTCCTTTTTCTATGCATTAAAATTTGAATAAACCATAAGAACAATGTGAAAATATTTAAGAGCACATGGCAACAAACATGTATACAGTATCAAATGGGATATGTCAGAAAAATGAATACTTAAATTCATTTTAATAATATTTCTTCTTCATTGTAAGTGCTCTGATAGTCGTAGAAAGACAAAAAATAAATACCATTCTAACATTCTAGAGAATGATCTGGGGAAGGTTTTTTCTAACTCCAAATCTTTGCCAAAATAAACAATTACAAATGGAGTTTTCGGAAAAAGCTTGTATTGTTCCCATTTCCAAACCTTGAAATTCCATGTAGGATGCAATTATAACAAGTATTGAAGAATGATAAGAAACACCACGACATTTCTGTTTTATTTTTTAGTCTCCTCAACTTGTTCTGAATGAATTTTGTAGGAACTTGTTATTCTCTAGAAACATACATCGTCTAATGTAGGAAGGCTCCGTGGTCCTTTTTCCTAATACATACTACACACGAACACTAAAATATATAAGAGAATATAGCTATAGTTTGTGTATATAATTTATTACATTAAATTAATATCTAACTGGCAACCCCTGTGGGTTTCATGCTATGGCATGCATCAATCCAGAAGAAAAAGTTTTTGAAAAAACTGAAAACATATGTCAAAATTTTTCTAATTGGTGGTGTTGATTTGCATATCAGTGATGCATAGGCCCTTGGGTTGTCATTGTAGAATAGTATATGCTGTTATTATGCACCGCAGATATGACCACCACTAACGGCCACCAAGTGAGATAAGGACAACCATACACTTCTGCAATATCATTATATAATATATATATAATATATAATAGAATAATATATAATAGTATATATACTCCTACCTTACACCCACCTCTTCATGCACAAGTGGATGCGGAACACGCATTTTTAAATACAAGTTTAGAAGCCGAGTTGAATTCGTTTCCTGTCTCCAGACTGGTTCCATCCCAAGAAAAAGAGCCCAGTCCTGTCCTACTACTATTACCTATAGCTTTGAACAGAATAATTGATCATACCGCTTTCGCCCAGATATAGGGTTCTACTGTGATATTCCAAACAGCCTCATGGCCAGGATTGAACTCAGTTTGCTGTCTGTTCCTACCAA
>CM042146.1:46047330-46190412 GCA_023376005.1 Doryteuthis pealeii
TTGAATATAATTAACTTCACCAATCGCCCTCCTCTTCACCCAAATTCTTATTGATCGAAAATCATGATTTTGTTTCTTTTGCGTTTTATGCTAATTAGACAGTCTACGAGCAGATTAATCTTTGCACTATTTGCAATATGTCCAATGGCAAAATGTTGATTATCATATTCCCATATTACAAAGACGGCATTCAAAAAAAGATCTCGTGACGATTCTAGACTATAAAGGAATTAGGATTTAAAAAGATTCACATTCCATACATATTTTTGAATTTCCATTTTTCAATTTCGTTTTATCAGAAACCATTTCAATTACCCCAGGAGGCGTCCTTTCTGCCATAATCGGCAGCAATGACAAAAAAATTAAATTTGATGTATCTCAAGTGAATCGCACAAAAATTATGTCAATGGTTTCTTTTACAATTTAGTATTATTGACCTAAATTAATATATACAGACACTTGAAATTGGGTTATTCCTCGAGAGGATTGAAAATATTTGCTTGTGCAAAAACTGCAGCTCATAGGTGATTATTAATTGGTTTTTAAAGATCGTAACAAACACCGGATAAATTTATATAAGTTCAACAAATTTGTATCCCAGCCGATTCTTAACACTAGACTCCCAAACAAGTGGCTTTGTGGATACATTTTTAGCATTACGATATTGCATACATATGTGTGTGTGTCTGTGTGTTGTCGTTTGTCTGTGTGTGTGTGTGTGCAATATATATATATATATATATATATATATATATATATATATATATTATTTTTTACTTCTAAACTCTACCGGTGTGTAAAAAACCCAGGTAATTCAGTTTTTCAAAAATAAAAAAAAAATTTCAAACATCTGGGAAAAAAATTAAAAAAAGAAAAGACCGGCACATCCGTTACTTTCTGAAAATAATCATCAGTATCGTATGTAGTGGCCAAAAGAAAAAAAAACCCGTGGTATAAGTTGTATATGTAAAAGTGCTCAATACATTAAGTAAGACACTATCTACCTAGGTTTCACCCGAATGCACAGTACAAATGACTGCATAAATGTTTAAGAGCTATAACTTAAATAAGAAAAAGAGTGCATTCATAAAATATGACATAAAAGAATCCTGCCCTTCAATTACAGAGGAGACCCTAAATGAGGCAATAACACTTACCCGGATTATATATCCATACCGGAGGACAAAATTGATATAATAATGCACTGTCGAAAACCTTATTATACTTCAAAGAAAAAGATTGGATAAAAAAAGGGCAAAAATAGCAACTTCGATAATCCCATCGGGGCCTTATGATGCGGCAGAAATCTCGGAACTTATTGGTTGCCTATTATTATATAAACTAAACAAGATTATTGACCCCGAAAATCACGGAATTTATCGTGACGACGGAATTATAATAATGGATGAATATACCACCTAGAAAAGGAGAGATTTATTAAGGAAAAAAACTAAATTGGTTATTTGGCAAATTCGGATTTAAATTAGACATACAAACCAATTTTAAAATAGCGGATTATCTAGACGTAACACTAAAATATACAAGATGGAACAGTATCACCTTTTAGAAAAGATAAGCAAAACCCTAGATACATTAATTAGGATCCAATCACCACCACCACCACCACCCACAGAAAAAAAGTATTCGAAAATATACCTAATGGAATAATGGTTAGATTATCAAGTAACTCGTCCGATTGCAATATATTTGCAAAAATAAAACAGAATATGAAAAAAGCACTTAAGGATAGCGGCTATAAAACTAACTAATATACAAAGACCTAAATGAAACACAATACAAATAATAAGAGGAAAATAGACAAAGAAGAATCCTCTGGTTCACACCACCATTCAACATGGTCATAGATAATAAACCAGGCAGGGACTTCTTTAAACTAATAAAAAAAACACTCCCTCCCCCTCTAACATATTACAAAAATATTTAATAAAAATACAGTCAAACTTTCCTATAGCTGCATGCCCACCGTAGGGAGCTTAATTAATCAAAACAACTGCAAAAAAATCAACAAAACCTAAACAATAAACCCCCTAAACTGTAATTGTATCAACAAGGAAGAATGTCCCTTAAAAAGGAAATATCAACATGAATGCGTAATATATAAAGTGGAAGTATATACCAATAAACCAAACGATAAAAATAAGAACATCAGTGACAAAAAAGTATACTTAGGGTCTACACAGCGACCTTTTAAAATCAGATATTATAACCACAAAGTAGTTTCGTAAACAAAAAGTATAGACATAATACGAGCCTTTCTAATTATGTGTAGAAAATAAAATAAAAAACTAGGAATAGACCTCATCTTAAAATAGGAAATAATAAAGAAATGCAATAAATACAAAGCTGAGGTTGAAGGTAATGTAGCGCTGGAATATCATTCCACTCGCTGGTTGACAAGGTAAAGGTGAGCGCTGGAATATCATTCCACTCGCTGGTGACAATGTATAGGGAGCGCTTGAAATGCATCTCACCTGATTGATTGCCCTACGATAAATGACTTTGGTCAAGAAATTTAATTTCGGTGCCAATATGGTATATTAGGGATTCGCCCCGGTGACAGGGGGAGATATTTCAACTATATTTTTCCGATAGACCGTCTCCCTAAACGGATCTTCTACTCCCAATTGAAAGAAGGAAAACGGACTAACAGTGTACCCAAGAAGTGTTTTTAAGGACGTCCTGAAAGCAAATCTCAAGAAATGCGAAATTGACATCAAACCTGGGAGACAGCAGCGAAAGACAGAACGGACTGAACAACAACTATCAGGGGTCGCACCAGTACTTTCGAATGCAAACGAACTGCAGAGCTGGAGGAAGGGCGACGAATATTGTAGGGACGAAGACAGCAATCTGGACCAGCACTGCCCCGGGAAACAACATGTCCGCACTGTAGCCGAAACTTTAGAGCTAAAATCGGCCACATTGGCCAAGGACCCGTGGAAAGGATTGACATTAGACCATCATCCTCGAGGGATCGCCAATCAATCAATCAATCAATCAATATTTGTTTTATTGTGGCTGTCTGCCTATCTAAAACCCTAATGATTTCAGACCATCCAGAGAATGAGTCGACCAAAATTGAAAATAGTCCTATGCCTTTAACATGCCCATGATATATAAAAAAATTAGGGATTAATTGTCTGTCCTTGGCACCTGAGGGAAATCAGCCAATACCGTAGATTGGTGCTCAAATTGGTTACTCTAGTGTCACTTGTAGTGTTGACAGCAAGACGTCTAAATCCAGTCTCTGCCAGAACTTAAAGGAACTCAGCAAATATGTCTGGCAGCAAACGCCATTAAGTTTGCAAATTGTATTTTTATGAATATATGTTATCTTCATTTGTTAGTTGAGTCTTCTTCATACGAATTTAATTACCTATCTGTTAATCTGGGAAAATATATGGCACCATCAAAAAAGACCATAGATCCCAATTAATGCAATTCCATGGCTCTTTTTCTTTAGACCATAAGTATATCTTGGTTTGCAGAAAAAAATTATTTCAACACATTTTTTAACATATTTTTCTACATCCAGTGAATACTACGCACACCACGTTTCTGATTCATTCCACAATGAACACAGTCGTGTACAATTTTTATTAAGCCTTTTCTTATATAACATTCTTTGTCGGGTTACACATTAGATGAGATTCCCAATTGTCTATCTCCCCTTTCTTTATTAGGGTACACTCTTATAATTGTCTTCAGGACTTCCGGTTTCGTCCCTTTATCAGCAAAAATACCATAGATTTTTCATGACTAAACTGTTTCGTAGTCCTTCCTAATACGTCCAATAAATTTAATCATAATTGGTAAGAATCTTCGTCATCTTCATCTGCGAACATAGAACTACTAGAATTATTTGACATTGTGTATTAATCGTTAATTCAACTCGCTTTTAAGTGTAATTTATACTCTTCCTTTACTAGCGTTATATCTATTTTTTGAATAACATCTTTTATCAAAATCTATCTGCAACTCTGTAATTTATTAAGCCCATGGATAAGTTTTATTGGGCCCCCGGTCCTGCCATATCATTTTATATTGTTTTTTATTCTTATTTGTCAAACTGTATTTATTCATTTTCATTTTTTCCTGAGTTTTAATTGCTGAAAGGCAATTGTTAATTTATGTACTGTTTCTTGATAGGATATCACTGCCACAAAACAATCACAATTTTCTGTCAGAAACCATACACGCGTTTTCACGAAATGGATGCATGTCGGAATTATAAAGTACGAAATACGTGGTTCAGACTTGAAGAGACGAATTGCAAATGGTCGCTTCTATCGTTCTCTTCATACTCTGTCCTGGTCAAGGGCAGATCACCCTGTTCAGCCGAGACACAGAGGCAGATCACTCTATTGTACTTATACACGGGTAAGACACACCCTTCTCTGTTGTTAATTTATGTACTGTTTCTTGATAGGATATCACTGCCACAAAACAATCACTCACAACGGCAATCCATTAGAAAACGTCATTAACTTTTGTTACCTCGGAAGCTACGTGTCCGCTCACGTTGATCTCAACAACAAGATACAACACCGTCTTAGGAATGCTGGATCAACTTTTGGTAAACTTTGTAGCCGAATCTTCAAGGGCCTAGAAGGTTAACTCTTTTCTGGAGAAAAATAAACTCTAAAGGTTTATGGTATGATTCCTTTCCTAATAGAAATTAGCGGGTTCTATCCATACGATAGCTAATTTTTTTTTTTTTTTTCAATGTTTGAATTTTTAACTTTGGCTGACGTTAATCTTCTAGAATGGTATATTATCGGATGACCTTCTGAGACAAAATTGCTGACACAGCACACCCATTTGAATCCATAGTTAAAGTCACTTCTTTTTTTAGGACCAACAATTTTTACAACGCGTTTTTTTTATAAGCGGTTTCTTCAAATTTTCAACTGCTATATCCTTTCATTTTTGAGGAGTGCGGTTACTCTCATAGGAAATGGGCACGGTGAAACGAGTTCAAATCCTGGACGACGTTGTTTGCATTTCACATAGCGCTAATACCCTTGGGAAGGGTGTGAATTCAAGTTATCTCCCTCCAGCTATGGGTAAATAGTAGGACAGGCTGGGCTCTTCAGCCTTGGTTAGGGAACCAGTCTAGGAGAAGGAAAACTCTGAATTCAAACATGTTAAGATCCGCTTAAGAAATTAACCTTGTGTTGCATCCTGCTCGTGCGGAGGGATTAGTAAATTTATATATATATATATATATAGAGAGAGAGAGAGAGTTAAGGACGCCCAATTACTGAGAGTTTCTCGCCTATGCGATCTTCAATAGTTTTGCATTGGTGAGAAACTGTCTGTAACCAGGCGCCGTTGACTTAATATCCATGCTATCTTAACTTAGATATAAATGCTCTATCAATGGTATTGAGCACTGTTTACTTAAAAATATAAAACCCATATCATCTATATATATATATATATATACTCCTTTCATTGAGTCCATTTAAACTTGCTATTCTTTTTACATAAATCAGCAAAGGGTTCTATTAACTCACTATATTTCGTCTATTATCTGCTATAAAAATTAGTCTAATCCTAAAAAGGATCCCAATTCTTTTTTATTTAAAAAAAAATTTATTTGGGGATATAGATAACTCCAATATTTTCTTTATCAAACATCTGTCTGGTGAAATTCCGTCTTTACAAATCTGATATTTACGATATCCTATATTGTCACAATTCAAATTCACAATTATCCCTGGGTATGGTCATCCTAGCATTCTTTTTAAATCTTATTATAATGAATATTGTGTTACTGTCTGTAACCGAAACTCCGTCACCACTGACGTCACGATCTCCTTAGTTATCTAAGTTTATTCTCAACGATTATGAAATAATCATTATTTAATCTTAATTAGCATCTCATTTAATAACGATGCCCCTATTAAAGTCTAGCTGAGTTAGATGTGCTGCAAAACTGCCAATATTATTTAAAATCTTGAAATATGTGTTATATACCTCTAAGAAATAAAGGTTTACAGAGTATATGGTGGAAATAATTTGCATAATGATTTTAACAAAACTGGGTTTGATAAATAATTATTTGCTGTTACTGATTTCTAATACTATCATGTTATTCTCAAACATATTAAAAGCAACTTTGTACATAATCTTATATAGAAATCAATCAAAATAAAATTGAAATAAATGTAATATTTTTATATTCGCTCCTTATTTAGTTTTGTTAGTATTTCTAATCTATCTATCTATATATATATATATATATATATCTTATTATAATGGAGATTGTGGGTTTGACTGTCTGTAACCGAAACTATATTACTACTCCAGTCACAATTCCCTTAGTTATTTACGTCACATTCTCAATGATTTTATTTTTATTTTAACCTCAATTATTAATAAAATTGTCTTACATTATTAATACTGTTAACTATGTCTACATACTGACAGCATGCAATTATATTTATATATACAACAAAATAGCGGTTTACAGTGTGAATGGGAAGGCTAATTTGCATATTGATCTTAAAAAATTGATTTTAATAAATATATGCTAAGTATTATTGATTTCTAATTGTTTGGTTTTATCTTATTGAATATGAGCAAAAATCTCTGGGATAAATCTTAAAACAAATTCATTAAGAAGAAGAAATAACTGTAATATTATCCTTTACTTCCTATTCTAAGTAAAGAGTTAAATTAGGAAAATTTACCAATGAAAGACGGGAGTAATGGAAAATGATGGAAGAGTTAGTTTCAAAGCTGTTCTATTTTTCGATAATACCCCCTCTGTTCCAAATCTTTTTATCTGCATTCTTATTTAGTTTTATTAGCCTTTCTAATTTAACATGATATTTTATTATATTAAAACTTAAAAATTTGCACCCGGAGGATGCATAAATTTGCTAGTATATATAAAGGACAGTTGGTGTGTATGTATGTCCAGAGGAAAGTACAAAAATAAAACAATTAACAACAAAATAAATATATATATACACATTTGCTATCACCAGAGCTTGCTTTTTGTGCAAAAATAATGAATATTTTATTCATATTCGTGAAGATATTTTTAAAATTAGAATTTGAATAGTAAGAGAAGGGAAAGTCATTGGTGGCATTCGTGATTAAAACATAAACAAATCAATTATGTAAAAAAAATCAATGGATCTGTAAGACAACTTTTTTTTTTATTCCCCCTCTACCCAGGTAATGCCGGGTAGCCGCTTCTAGATTAATATAAAATTAAAACTTAAAAACTTGCTCGTTTGTTTAAAACATAACCTGTTTTTTTGTTTTAATTCTAATTTACTGGAAACACCAATGCATATATCATCTTGACAAATGATCATATTTTTAACATCACCATTTAGTATGTATTCAATTGGGGTACGAGGTAAATACAATGTATTCAATTGTTCTCTGAAAGATAGCACTTGCTGTTTTGACCCCAAAAAACATGCGAGTCCATCTGAGTAAACCTATAGGAGTGTTAATCATAGTAACCTCTTTAAGAAATGTTATCAATTTTTATCTGGTTGTAGGGACGTTTGGGGTCAATTTTGGCAATGTATGTCATACTCGCTAACGCATAAATAGCGGTTTCAATGTTAGGAATAAGGAAGGAATTGGAGCAAATTTTGTGGTTTATACCTATTTTTATCACCAAATCTCCAACGGGTTTTCGTAAAGCGATAGTAGATGAAGCCCAATTACTACCACCAGGGGGGGGGGGGGTATATAAAATTCCTTGTTTCACCATTGATTTTAGTTAAGCAACTACTAAAGGTAGATAATAAGGTAATCAGAACATTAGCTACACAAATGAGAGTAACCTCCCCTTGTTTGTTTCCCTTTGAGGAAGCCGTATGTTTTGGTCGGCCATTTTCATTTCTTCGTAAATCTACACTGAAAATACGAATTTGTTTGAATCAATACAACTGCATGTTTTAACACGAAAATATTATAAAATGTGTTCTTAATAGCAATTAAGTTCATTTTAAATAATGTGCAACATGCAGTTGTATTGATTCAAACAAATTCGTATTTTCAGTTTAGATTTATGGTGAAATGAAAATGGCCGACCAAAACATATGGCTTCCTCAAAGTGAAACAAACAAGGAGAGGTTACTCTCATGTATGTAACTAATGTTCAGATTACCGAATATGAATGGTCAGTTTGTGACATTCAAAGTAAGAGGGGAGATTGTTTTATTTTAATTGAACACTCTCTCTCTCTCTCTCTCTCACGTTAAAACTTCTGTGTCAGTTTCTTTTGACTTCACACTGTTGATTAATTTTGCTGGATCAACTTTTTAGATGTCTATTCCAACAAGCCCGTGACTTTTTTTATGCTTTTTACTATCATAATTGAAATAATTTCAAAGAAGCAGTTGCTGGTCTCAAAAGTTCCCTCAAAACAACCTAACGTTTTCATGAAAGTGTCATTGAACTGTCTTAGTTTCACAGAACTTTTCTTTAATTTGGGTTTACTCATTCCTTCCTAGAAATTTATTCAGATAATGCTGACATCATTCCCAGTATCTACTTGCATAGAAACTGTTATATACCATTTCATTTTTCTCTGTCAAATTTGGTGTCTGGTAAATCTTCCACATTTCTATTTTTTTTTATACGAGCTTGAATCAAATTAATGCCATTTTGTTTAGGACAGGTATAATTACCAACACAGGAACATGTATCCTATATCAAAATAAAGCTGGTCCTCTGTGGATCACATTCCTACTTCTCCACAGAGTCCCCGTTTCTCTCAGTAGCAATGTTCCACCTTCAAATAAGAGCATGTATCCTTGCTCCGTAAAATTCTGTTGACTGTTCTTTGAGTCATTTCTTCACTACAGAGTTTACCTCCTTGTCACTGGAATAATGTTTGTCTCTCAAACCCTCTTTCATGGTGCAGTGATAGTCTGAAGGCACTAAATCTGGTGAGTATGGAGGATGCAGTAAAGTTGTCCACCTGAATGAGGTAACTTTCTCCTTTGTCCTGGTGCTTGTGTGTGGTCAAGCATTATCATGCAGGAGTACATTGTCAATTGGCAAGTTAGGTCTTACTAATCAGATTCTTGCTCTGAGCTTCGTTAGAGTCTTAATGTAGGCCTTAGTTTTATATTTAAAAAAAACAAAAAAACAAACTTCACATGAAAAAAAGAAAATGGCATAACTTTTTGACTAACCCTCGTATTTGCAAACGGACTGAAAATTATCTTTCTTTTCATAATTTTATCATATTTTCCTATTTATCAGCCGGACACCGAGAGAGTCTATCCCTTTTTCACTACTGCTAGACTATGAAGAATGTTTTTGCGTTTGAGGTGAAGTGCCACACCAAACGTCAGCTCTCCACAGGCTGTGCTACTCATGCACTGAGTTTGTGAGGGCTGGTATTGAATTTGAAACCTTATGGTTCTTGAGATGGATTCTCTACCAATTGTTGTATTAATTGCAGTTTGTTATGGAGGCGCGTCATCTAATGGTTAGAGTTGTAGGAAATGGACTTGTCAATGCGAGTTCAATTCCTGGATGAAGCTGTTGGCATTTCACATGGCACTAATATCCTTGGGAAAGGTATGAATCCAATTCTCCCTCCAGCTATGGGTAAATAGCAGGGCAGACTGGGCTCTTAACCTTGGCGAGGTAACCAGTCTAGGAGAAGGGAAACTCAGAATTCAAACCTGTTAAACTCCACTTAAGAAATTGACCTTGTGTCACATCCTGATCGTGCAGAGGGGTTGGTAAATATATATTAGGTAGTTTGTTACGTTTGTAAACCCCAGCAATGTTCTTAGATGTATTAAATTTATCAATTAGTTCTAATTGTTGCAGAAAGTCTATGCATGATTCTAAGGATATTTTAATCATTTGTAAATGTTCCAAAATGTTGTGTTTATACAAAATATGAAACATACCTTCTATTAAATTCAATAGTATTAACTCATCTTCTATAGTCATTTCTAATTTATCAAGTTTTTCAAACTCACAGAATTTGGATGACTCTCACAACTTGTATAAATACTGTATTATTGTTTTGTTCGGCTCTTATATTCAACATAGAGTCCATAATTATAAAACAGCATCCTAGATTGTCTGTTTATGTGGTACACATTGAAGACAACCAATTTTCAGAACAAATACTGTATGGTGAACTGGTTTGATACAAGCTTAGGAAAGGCTTTTTTCCTATTTAGTTTAATGATTCATATCAAAATATTCCTTAGTTCTAGGATTGAGATATGTTTGAAAACAAAACCATTTTAATGGGTTCTAATTAGCCGTAATTTGCAATTAAGTCAAAGACTCAACCATCTCTTACTCAAATCTGCCTGTCACTTTCCCTCTCTGTATGTATATCTTGATTACCTCCTCGTAATATATGTTAGTTTCTCAGTGAGTTTAAAGAGAATGATTAGAGAGTGTGAAACATATTTGTATGTTAAGTTTCAGAAACAGATAATCTGTAACTTCTCACTATCTTAATCTTAAATTTAAATTAGGTCAAATGGAGCCTTTCTTAGAAATCTTACAGAATGATTTTAATGTTTGTTTTTTTTTTTAAATTCTCTGACTGTATTTTTTTTTTTTAAATTTAATTTGTTTGCAAACTCAGATTTTCCTAATTCCAATTACTTACCCACAGCTCAATGGGTTACATTTTGTCTAGTATATATATATATATATATTTGGTCTGAAGATTGCATAAGCAAGAAACTGTCAGTAACCAGGTGTTGACTCCATGTCCACGCTACTTAACTCAATATATATATATATATATATATATATATATATATATATATATTAATATTGATAATGAATTTAAGATTTTGAAAAAACAATTAGTAATTATAATCTACTGACAGAAATCAGTTTCGACCACTTAGTAGAAGGGTCTTCATCACAAGCAAAACATATGAAGGAAAGAAGGGATAAAAAACCGTTGGAAGAAATAGGGGGTACAAACACATGCTGGAATGCTTGAATTTTTAAAATGCGCATCAGCAGATTATAATTACTAATTGTTTTTTCAAAATGTTAAATTCATTCTGTCGGATTAACTTCCATTTATTTACACATAATATTGATAATATAGGGTGCTATATTTCTAAGTAAATAGCACTCAATATCATGGGTAGAACATTTATATCTAACTAGAAAAAAATAAAATATTATTTTTCAACCACTGTTTGTTAAACTTAAATAGTGTTGCCATGGATAAATAGCTACATAGATGATTTTGCAACGGTCACTTAACTTCAATTTTGTTTTCTCTACATGGATAAAATAGTCTTTGAATTATTTCTATTTTGTTTACAGTTTTGTTGTTGGCAACCTTCCGTCTGCGAGAGACGATGGAGTTGTGTCCAATTTTTATTTTTTTTATTTTTTTTTTTATTAAACTGTATAGCCTAGGCGGGTTCATATGAAGGATGAGATGTTACCCAAGCAGCAAATCCCCCCCTCTCCACACTGCCACTGTGATCCAAAGGAAAGGCAAGCCAATGCAGTTTGGTAGCAGTAGTGTTGCAGGAGTTGCTAGGTAGCACTGGATTTCAGCATTACACCACCTTAGGGAGCCTGGCTTTTGAGTTGTATTTGGGGTTTACTCCCTAGCCTTTCCTTGGCAGCGGAGGTTTTGTCAACATTTGGTGTTATTAGATTTATATGAATATTTTCAAGTTAATAAGAGAAAGAATCAAGACAAACTGAAATAAAATCTTAAAAAAAAAAAAAAAAAAAAAAGAAGAAAGAAACAATGTAAACAATATTTTATCTTTTACTTCGAAGTTTACATAAAATAAAAAAAACAATCCCAACAAAGCATGCACAGTGTTCAAAAAAAAGTTCCAAGTACTATTACATTATTTGCAATGCTAAAACAAAACGTTTATTGGTGCATTTTAGTTTATTTTTTAAAATTATCTCATAACAAAACTTAACAAAAAAAGATTCAAAAATTAAAAGGTGAAGATAAACACAACCAAAAAAAGAAGAAAAAAAAAAGAAAAAAAGAAAAACCCGCTTCTTCACCTAAAACAATAACAAAAGATTTGTCGCCTTAATCAGTGTAAAATATGGCAGGAAGAGATTTTTGCAGATATGTTTAATAAAAGAGAATTAAAAAAAAGTGCAAAATAAGATCAAAATTCTTCAAGGTTACTAAAATGTAACTTTGTATAAAGATAAAAAAATTAAAAAGATAAAAAAAAAAAAAAAAAAAAAAAAAAAAAAAAAAATCAATTCTCTAAGCAAATTTTTTTTTTCTTTTGAAAAGTCATCTACTTTGTTGCTTGTATGCAAAATATCACAAGGAAGGCAAATTGACCAAAAACTGTCTTACATAATTCCACTTAAGCAGAAATTAATAATTAACCAAAAATTCTTAAAAGCACTTTGAGAAATTGGCTGGAAGAATTTGTTTTATCAATTGTTGTACAGTTTGACTGAAATAAAACAAAAACAAAACAAAAACATCCTCTAAATTTTATTTTAGAAAATGTGGCAGTGAAAAAAATTTTTTCTTCCTTTTATATTTTTTGTTTCCTTGAAAGATGATAAGAAACTCAGAATCAAAAATATTAGAAATTGAAGTTAACTTAGGAAGTTAACTAAGGATTCAGGAAAATACAAAAAAATATAAAAAATGTGAATATACTTTTTTTTTCTTAAACAAAAAATAAACAAAAAACATTCACATCTGCCAGAACAAATAAGTGGAAATACAATAAAATGAAATTAATATTGAACCAAAATTGTCTGATGAATTAAACTGTCCATCAGTTCCATATGTAGACCCTTGCAAGTCATCAAAACAATATACTAAATAAAACACCCTATTTCATAGGGGAAAAATGACTCAGATATCCACAATAAGTAAGTAAATGTAAAGTCGTCGAGGTGGCCTAAAGTCGGTATCTGCCAGAAAGTGAGGAAGTCTATCCCGTTTTCATTAGCGCTAGACCAAGGAGATTGGTTTTAGTGTCTGAGGTGGAGCGCCAACACCTACTATCAGCTCCTCACTTTACCGCACAGATCCCTGTGTTTACTCATACGCTGAGTTGGAAAGGGCAGGTATCAAACCAGGAACATTGTGGTTCCCAGGCGGACGCTCTACAATTTTCTAAATTACATTTTCAAGTAAACAATTTTTTCAAGAAAGAAAAAAAATATGCATTACTCATTGCTTTTAAGAAAAAAGTATGGCAAGTGTAAAATAAGCAGTTTGAAATCTGAAGGACTCCAAACTAATTTGACCTTTTTTCAAAATTAAAAATTAGTAGTGATTGTTGAATTAGTTCAAGATCAAAATTCTTTTTTCTTTTTTTTTAACTGGTTATCATGTCAACCACAGGAATTTCTCAAAACATTTTAAAAATTAGAAAAAATTAAGAAAAATATTTAAATAAAGCTTTAAAAACAACAAAAAGAAATTATAAGGTTCATGGCAGAAATTAATTTCTACTTTTGAAATTGATAGAATTACAAAACTGACATTTTACAAAAATGAAAGTCTTGAAAGATTTTAAAAACAAATTTATGAAGAACTTCCGGTTGAAAATGTTGGGAATGATGAATTCATTAGAATAGAAAATCTTTCCAGCAAAGATATGCAAACAATTATAAATTTTGTATGGAAATCAATGATGGTATTTCATCAAATACGATTTTATGATTCTATTTTTGCTCCTACCAAATTCAGGAAGCTGAGCAAGTCTGAACTAGGGACATGGGGAGAAATAAATTCTGAGAAATACTAAAGTTGAAAGATGACAAAATGGAAAATGAATGGAATTCAGAAGAAGAACCAAATAAAGAGAGAAAAATGTTAACGTTCAATGTTCTAATGTTGTTTTGTTTTATGGCATATCAACCCTCTCTGGGTCATTTAATACCGAATCAAGTCATTTTTGATAAACAAAGGGCTCAGGCTGCTTACATTACTTGCTGTTGATTAAGTGGCCACCCAATTAAGTATTGAACAGGCTCATTGCTGCTTAACTTTGGTGATCTAGCAGGAACCGGTGCTTTCAGCATGACTTGACCGTAATTTCAATGTTCATATCAGATTTCAACAAGGAATAAAAAAGAACATTTTGACTATTAAATTTTATATGAGAAACATTGATAAAATATGCAGTAAAAGAAAGAATAAAAGACTTGCTCAACATGTTCATAACTACTTTTAACTATTTAATCATCTGTACTAAAAATAAAAGGCCTAATAAAGTGCAGATTAAACAATGATTTTATGGTACAGAATTGACATTACTATATCAATTGTCTCTCTTCAAACGATTTCACATGGCACTTGGAAGTATTTTTGTGATGACAAAAATTTTTTTTCAAAGACTAAAATCACTATCAAATATAAACAGCAATAATTCAAATCTTAAAAGAAACTCGTTGATTTCAATTGATTTTTTGAAATCGGTCTCTTTTCAGAAATAATAATCAGAACATTGTGACATTTGAAATTAAATTTGCAAACAATAACAGCAAATTTCTTCTTTTTTTTCTCTTAGTGTTTGATAATGAGATTTACAGCCCACTCAAAAAAAAAAATTACTGACAAGATAAAATTACTAGTTCTGTGAATTAAAATTATTTGGGGATATGAAATACAATATCAAAAAGTTAAAATTGTTAATACTTGAAAATTGTATATTTTATTTAGTAAACTAAATGCAAAAAAAAAAGAAAAAAAGAAAACAGAAAGAAACTGATGAGATGTCAAAAATCACCACACAATTTACATTTACAATTCTTACTTACACAGATTTTATTGCAGATTTCTGAATATTTGTAATTTAAAGAAGTTTTTAATTCAGATAAAATAAAGTATTTGACCTCATTGATTAGACAACAGAGATAATAATATAATAATAATAATAATAATAATAATAATAATAATAATAATAATAATAAATTCTTGTTATTCACAATTTCTACAGAAATCAAAAAACAAAAGGAAATATTAGCTATGCATAGTTGATAAAAGCAATACAATTTACCTATCACTAGTGCACCCCAAAATTCAATAACAGCAGACATCAACCTATCTTTTTATATAATTACTGATCAATATTTTCTTTAAATTCTAAAGGTTATTAAACAAAAATTATTAAAATGGTTATTGATGTACAATTTAATTAAGAGTTACTATGTATGTACGATTAAATTAAGAGTTACTTCCCTTTATACAAACTTCTATAACTATTTGCCACTTACAATGTTCATTTTGTTATTTTTTCTAATACCCAAAAATTGGAATTTGCCCCCAAAGCAGTAAAAAGGAAATGTTCTGTGAAGGCTGGGAAGGAAAGAAAATCTTTGGAATTAGGAATTTCACACCAACTAAACAGAAAACAAATGAATGAATAAATAAAAAGCAATATTTTTGTAAATACCTTTTGTATAGGTCATTCATAATTTTACAGCTAAAACATTAAGAATTCAGTACAAAAAGTTTCAATCATTTGAAAATATGAAACTGGAATTTAATTTAAAAAATAGTTTCATATATTATAGGTACTATTAAAAAAAAGTAATCCAAAATGTTCAATTAACTTCAGAAAACTTGAAACCTTACATTATTTCTTTGTCAAGGATGAACTATGTTAGGACTTAATGAAACAGTTTTTATTAAAATTTAAGAAAATGAAAGTAAAAAGAAATTCATAGATGCTAAAAATGATTTTAATAAAAGTTAAAAAAAAAAAAAAGAAAAGATTCACATATCAAATTGATCAGGATAACAAATTTTAGAGTGATTTTATCAATGAAAAGATTTTTATATGAAAATTTCAACAATAACACAAGAGCATCCAATTCTTAAGTCAAATTCTTGGCCTATCAGAGAAATGATTTAAATAAGGTTGGAAAAAGTTATGGCTAATTTTTCTCCTGTAGTATTAATGATTAGTAAAAAAAAAAAAAATAAAAGAAAAGACATAAGACTAAATAATCATATAATTATTGTAATTAAAAACTTAAAATAATGTCAGAATTCTACTCTTTTATTACTAATAATGTATAACTCATACATTTAATATTCTTTATGTCAAAACACAAATGATTTTTATTTTGGTTTTGCAAAACAAATTAGTTTCACTACTAAGGGAGATGACTCTTGTTTTATGTTTCTTTAAATTTTTTGAGTTTGAAATGTGTTCTAAATTGATTTTTATGAAGCATAAATCAAAAAATTGATTTAATTATAAAACGACTCTTTTCAATCAAATCACAAAGTTTATTTTTATTGTTTTTGCTTGAGTTTTCTAGGATAATATTAAGTCACATGAGAAACTGGAAGCTCCCATAGAAATTTCAAAGTAAAATCATATGCAGCTTAAGAAAAAAGAATTGATAAAAGGTGTTACTTAATCTATTTTTGGCTTTTCAACTCATTAACTACATGAAGCTCTTTACAAGCGACCCACAGCAATAAATTTGCAAGGAAATTAATTTTTGATACAAACTGTAAATTAGTTACCAACATTCAGATACTTAACTATTTTACAAATCAAAATCAAAGATTTCACTTGAATTAAGATCTGTCAGTAAATACAAATGGCTGACCAACATTTAACATATTCAACCCTAGTCTCTGAATGTGGTAAATACAACTGTCCATGACATAAGAGAAATAAAGTAACAAAAAAAAAAAAAAAACTACTTGAAGATTAGAGATTCTTTAGCTTTTTGTGGATAAAAATCTATCAATTTATGAAACTTTGAGCTGAAATCAATTTTATTAGAATTCATACAAGAATCAATTTTTCTTATGCAGTTCAACATTCAGAATGAATTGAAAATAGTGCATATTAATATTTGTTTTTAAATTGTATTAATAAAAGATAGTTTTAAAGAAGATGTTCATGTATTATTGATCTTAGTTGATATGGGAAAGTTCAAATTGATAATTCAGGTTATAAAAGAAAAAAAAAGATCATATAGGTGTTGAAACTGACTTGTGAGAATGATTCCATAGAAAAAAATACAGGCATTTCACGAGTTTCATTTCAGATCTTCATTGATTTGCTTTTAAAAGGAAACTGGAAAAAAAAGTAAAAGAATTTATGAACTTTTGCTTATTTCAAGGTTTTATTATCAGACAATTATTCAACAAATAAAACATAATAGATTTTAGGAAACTTGAATGATGTTATAAAGTCTTCAACATACAAACTAGTAAAATTTTTAAAAAAATCTCTTTCTCTGAATTTTTAAGATGAGGCTGATGATAATTAGTATTATATTGAATTATTCGGACTATTGTCCTCATCATTATTGTTATCTGTACAACGTTTTGGATGATGTGCTCTCCAGCCTTCTTCAGGTATTTCTTGTCAGACTCAGAGGCCTTGATGGCTGCCGATTTATGACAAGAAGGGGTTCCAGAGATTAAAGAAGTTCCAAGTTTGAGAAGGCTCCTGAATCCGACAAGAAATACCTGAAGAAGGCCAGAGGGCACATCAGCCAAAACGTTGTACAGATAAAAATAAAGATGAGGACGATAGTTTGAATATCCAAATACTAAAAAAATATCTGTAAATAATCCAAAGCTACAAATCATCTACAATTTCACAATGGTTAACAAGCTTATCTCACAGACAATTTTGATTGTATAGTGTTCAATTTTCACATGTACCTTCACTGATATATATTTTGTGCTAATAAACTACAAATAGTAGTTAACTATAAGTTAATCTTCGGTCCAAGTGTAGTGAGTCAAGCAGAATGAGCTTTAAAAAAAAAACTTCTATATTAATATGGAATTCTTGAGAGATTTTTTTTAATAAATAAGAAATTGTGGCTTTTACTATAAGTTAGTAGTTATTCACTGTAAGATAAATATGAATTTTTCTACAATATGACCATAGCAGTCATTCTCTTATAAATTACAAAATCAAGAAACTTATACATTTTTAGTTTCTAGTCTACAGTTATTAAGTCTCAAGATAAAAGAAAATATTTTTCAACAATTCCAATAAAAAAATTTGAATTTTATAAAGAATAGAGGAAAAAAAACATACCATTGATTCCAGAGAGTCTTCTTGGCAGATGAGTTGCATCCATTAATATCATGGTTTGTGTTTAAAGAGGGGAAGATATTAATTATAATTCAGACTTTTTTCTTCGATAAAAGAGAGATTTAAAATGTCATCATATAATGGCTTTCAAATTTTAATAGTAATTATAAAGTTTACAAAGTCATCAAATTAAAAATTAACTATTCAATATTAATTTAAGTAATAACTTAACAAAAAAATAAAAATGGAAGATATTTTATCATCAATCATCAAGTCAGGTTTTTTTTCTGCTGCTAATTAACAAAAAAGGAATTTAAAAATTGACATAAATTAGGAGAAATTAGTGAAAATTTTTTCTTCTATATGAAACGGCTCTGAAAATAGGTTTCCTAGTTGAATAAGGTTTTCAGTGGCAACATAGTTTTAATTTAGAAATAATTATGAAATATAAGGAAAAATTAAATTTCATAATGCTACAACACACACACACAACATTTCTATATATCAGATAGAGAAAAACAGTCATTCAAATGGTGGGATAAATCAAGTGCCTGTAATCCGCCAGACAGCAATTCAAATCTTAGGTTTATTCCATAACTTATAGTTTCATGTGTTTTTCTACTAGCTATGGAATAAACCTAAGAAGGTGAGATTTAATTATTTTTAAGTATATATAGTATATTATATAGTTTAATAATATTAATAATAAATTAAAAATATATAATAGTCCAAAAGACAGATAAGTTGGTGTTGAGAATGATTCTATTCAGGACCTTATTTTTCCTAATATATATATATATATATATAAAATCTAATATTAAAAAAATTGATATATATATATATATATATATATTTATATCCTTTTATAAAATAAGACATATAGAAGATTCCTTTCATAGTCCTTTGGAGGCTCATGCATGATAATTTTATAATTATATACAGATGCAATATTCACAAAATCAATAAAGGAAAAGACTTAAAAATCCTATCATGCCTAGATTTATAATAAGCCAGCATGATGGATTGAAAAGTGTTTTTCCACCTTTTATAAAATTGATTTGCTCGATAGAAGGCATTGGAAGTCAACTGTGTAAAATGAACATCAGAGTAATTATTCTTGGAGAATCTGAACCAACAAAATTATTTATTTTAAACATATTATAATTGGCAGATTATTTTAAATTTCCACAACAAAAATGTTTTCGTGTGGCTCATCAATCACTAATTAACGTTACTGGCACCAATGTAAATGAAAAACAAAAATTCAGATGAAGTTAGACATTTTCATAATTTGACTGGGGAATCGATGTAAACAATTCAACTGAGAAACAACAGAAACAACATTAAACTAAAGGAAAGATTTGATTTATAAACATGGGAATAAGTATCTTTATTGGTTTTTGTTTGTTTTTTAATTGTGCTTTTCACCTAATACAAAATTCTCTTCGTCCCAAACTGTTAATCTTTAATACAATTAATATGCATACCATTACGATCTGTTTGGAAAATAAGAATGGTTTTTCAGAATAATAATAAAATGAGGAATTGACATATTAATATGTGAGGCAAGTGAGTAGTACGTCGTATATTATACCGAGAAAGGACATTTAAGTGCAGAGCTGTCATAAAGTCACGGGCAGTATCGGGGACAAGCGACAAGAGAAACACATAGTATGACCTATGGTTCTTAGGAGATAGCAGATCGTTGAGAGAGAGAGAGAGTTGGAAAACTATCATGTTGAGCATCATGGAATTAAAAAAAATAAGAGCAATTAGTTATTTACAACACTTAATATAGGGGAATCAATGGATTGGTAATCTTAAAGTGAGTTCTAGGGACGAGTTCTTAATTCAAAACCCTTCCAGGAATTTAGTAAATATATGACTCACACACGCAGGAGGGGGAAGCCCTGGCTGGTCCAAATATGCTTTCAAGAATGAATGTTTTTTACAATTTTAAAAAAAGATAAAAGGGAATGCAATCCAGAAATCAATGGCATCAAGAGTGAAAGACAATTAGATTGAAAAATTTATATCTGTTTACACAAACAACTTGTGCCAGCGACGAGACTTAGATGCACAGACAAAAGATTATAGTAGATACTTAGAAATTAGTGTGGAATATGAGAGTATTATTCCATAATAGTGTATGTGTATATAGAGTGCCTTAAAGAATATGCAGCATAAGCGTCTAAAGCTATATTGTGTGAGGCAAGAAAAAAATCGGATCCAATATATAGAGAGTATTGACATAGAAATGGAGGACAGTATTCACGCCACACTCGCGCTCATTTGAGACGATTCTATATGTTACGTGTTTATTCTCTAAGCACGTAAAAATAATCGTTATAGCTGGAAAATTAAAAAGTAAACCACGCTTCAATTGTTAAAAACAAACTTAGGTTACAAATAATTAATTCAACCATAAATAAGGTACGCACACGAGAGTGGCCGGTGTCTTGTGTATTCAACGTATATGCAGAGACATATTTTATTTTAGAAATGGTGGGAGTAGAGGAACATGGTTAGGATGCTTACCCTACACAAGAAGTGTGTAGGTAGGAAGAACATCTGATCGAGAGAGTGGAATATCGAAGAGTATCCTCCCATGACAAATTGCATTGTGGGTCACAGAGTGGCAATTTTATGTTTTTTAACAGGGATACGTCATTGCGAGAGAGAGTATTAACACTTTATAGGTATACTTATAGGCTAGTAGTAAGTAGTTTTGTAGAGATATGTTAGTCACCTAACAAGAAAATTATATGTCTAAATAATGACCACGTGGATGAATTATGGAAGATTATCTCTCATGAAAGTGCATTGTGGGTCACAGACCACAAGTGATATGAGTTAAAAAACTAAATCATGGACTGGTATGAACGTTACTCTTTGGAGAACAAAAAACACACACGTTGTGACGCTTTGTGAAATAATGTGTTGGGCTAGTAGAAGCATTTGCCTCTGCCCAGTGTTTGAATAAATCCTTGTTCATACCAGAGCATAGCGTCTGCTTTAATTTAGTTTCAAAATCATTATTTGTACGAGGAATATATCGTAACAATAACGTATATATATAGTTATGTAGAAGATATTGCATTGAATGAATAATATGTTATAAATTCGTAAATAGTTAAGGTTTAATTGTAATAGTGATAATTATTCTTCAAACCGCATGTATGTATGATTTGCTTATTACATTAAAGCCCACCGCTGCATTGAAATGGGATTAAGGCTGCTATGTGTTTTCCTCGAACTGCCCGACTGGAATAATATTATACAAATCAAACACTACATGATATTGGTTGTCCCACAAGCAAGCTGACAATAGCTATAGCTAACGTACTGAATAACTGAACGTAAGGATGATGTTTAGTTCATCATACAACAATGCCATGTTGCCAAAGATTGAGGTCTGTCACTGCTAGATAAATGGAACCGATATATTAGGGATATCAAGAGTTAGGTCATAGTTAATATAGTATTATATAAGGTTTGCATTATTTAGAGAACAAATAGGGATAAGAGGTGTTAATGTACAGCAGAGTGAAACATATTTCGTGTTCAGACTGAATTATATATATAGTAATATATATATAAAAGGTAAGAGTAAGGAAGTTAATCGACAGTATAAAGTATAGAATACAAAAGGATACTCAAACCGCACAATGCTGTAAAATGAAATATTTTATATAATTTCATATTGGAACACACTCGATTTATAAAAATACATACATACAAGGTTAAGCTTGTTTTTAATTCCAGACTCATCGATGAGAGAAGCTCTTTGAAGAATTAATCAAATTCAAAACGAAAACATTGAATGTTCGAAAAGCGTGCAAGTCATTCGCGATTGTTTTCGTCATTAGCACATCCGGCTGAACGCCGTTCTACTCTCCGCCAACGACATAATTGTATATCTTTAGTGTAACAGTTTTTTCTGCTTCTCTCTCAATGAAGATCCGGGATAAAAACAAAGCTCTGATGGATGAATTTTTAATAAAGTCGAAATATTGTTCAAGTATTAAGTATGAATATAGTATAAATATTTTCAGTTTTAACAGCATTAGGTGTGTCTCAGATATCCTTTTATTATCTATAGTAAGATGAGAGAGAGAGAGAGGGAGGGGGGTTTGGCTCGGTAGGTGAAATGCGTGCTATCTCATAAGGAAAACTAGACAACGCAAACAGGCTTCAATTCCGGACTGAGGGCTGTTGAATACATCAGAAGCTAACTACTACCTTGGGAAAATCTTCGAATTTAATTACTGAGTATAATCACGATCTATATTAGTAGAACGAGAGACTGGGCGATCCTTACATCTTGGTATGAAACCAGTCTACGAGACAGGAGAAAACTGAATCAAACTTTGTTAAACTCTGTTTAAAAAATTGACCTTGAGTGTCGCGCATGCTCACTGTGTGTGGTCAAGGGGTTGTTAGTGTGTAGGTAGGGTATAGCATAATATATATGATGAGATAATATATATATATATATATCTATATATATATTATGAGTGCGAGGCAGAGAGAGTATGGTTATCACTATCTCACTTGGTGGGTTAGGTGGTGGGTCAATATCTGCGGTATATAACACAGTATACATATTTACTATAACTGACAGATACCCACTCAGGCCTATGCACAGGAGTATGCCAAATCAACACCCCCAACATAAAAAATTCTTGACAATATTTTTCAGTTTTTCAAAAACTCTTTTTTCACATTCTGACTGATGGAAAGTGCAATAGCATGACAAACGCACAGGCTATTTCTCGATAGAAATATTTTAATTCTAATGTAACTAAATATAATACACACAAACAGAACTCACACATATATAGTATCTTATATTATAGTATGGATGTCTCGGTGTAATGTATGTAATTAGAAAGAGAGACAAGGAGACCTTCCTACATTAGACCGTGTAATGTTCCTAGCGAGAATAAAGTCCAACTAATCATTCAACACACTCTGAGGGGACAACTAAAAATAAACAGAAATGTTCTGGATGTTTCTTATCAGTTCTCCAATACCGTTGTTGCTTATTATGCAATCCAAGTACAATGGATTTTCAAAGGTTTTGGAAATTGGGGAGAGGAGATATGTCTGTGTTTTGTTCCTAAGAACATACCGATATTTGGTAAGGTATTATTCACTTATTGGCCACACTAAGACTTATTTGGAGTGTGTTAGAAATGAAGAGTGCAATCTTAAATGGTTAGTGAAATATGGTATTTATTTTTTGTCTTTCTACCGAATATCAGAGACTACAATGAATATATGAATGAAAAAAATATTATTAAAATGAATTAAGTATTCTTTTTCTACATATCCCATTATGATCACATGAGTATTACAATTGGTAGTTATCCCTCACCTGCTTTTAAATATTTCACATGTTTCTTATGGTTTATTCAAAGAGATGCATAATATAGACAAATTTCACAAAATTGAAAAATGACATGGCATACCCAGAACTCAATACATGTGATGTATTGAAAGAAATATTAAATAGAAATAAGTATAAGTTGAAGAAAATAATGGAATGGAAAGGATAGTCTTCATTATGAATGGGTTTCCATATCACACCTTCCTATCGGAGTAATCTTTATTTCAAGTATATCCATTTCGCTCTGCGGAGACTCTAACTGGGTTACAAAAAAAGACGCTACACAGAAAATGAATCAGCGTCATTTTTGGTTTCCCACAATTTCTTTCTAAATAAAACATTTATTGAGAGATCCAGAAGTCAAAGTGATGTGAGATAGCTTTACTGAGTGGTGTGTGTGTGTTTTCTAAGGAGTTGGACAATTGGGGGTCGCATTGATATTGGCGTGCACATGCAGCTAGATGACTAATATGACTATTCAAAATGGCAGTAAGGCTATCCAGTTGTTGTTATGAGCGCAGAGGAGAGTGTGCATAGGACGAGGATTTCATTGGGATTTGGCTACGAATATATGTAGTCTTCAGAGATTGTCACCTTAGGGAGATGAATTCCAAAAGAATCATTTGGGTTGTAAGCGCCTCTGCTGAAAGAAATATCATTTTTAGAATGCAGTAAAATATTTTGTAAGAGGGAAAATGGCCATGTCAACATGAACCAGCGAATAAAACTCAATGACTCAAAAGTGACACAAACAATTTAGTTTATTCAGTCATCATTTATTTAGGTTGTGTGATTCAATTGGCATCAGTCGAACCGCACCTTGTGGGCCCAACAATGCCAGATCTTGTTTATATGTACATATCAGATTTGGCATTAATCTCAATGTAGGCAAGAACTAAATGAGCAAATTCTCATGGTTTGAAGGAGTTCACCAGAAATAATTGTCATAGACCTTCATTTTGTATTAATAAATTAGGATAAGAATATAATTTTTATGTTTGAATCTTGTATGTATAATTGTTTAATCTCCATGTGTATGATGAATCATATGGTATACTATTTTATCACTAACTTCATGTGTAATTATTAAAATTGGCAAGAAATTATTTTTCAATTAACTTCATGTGTATTAATAAAATTGGTAGAGAATGATTGTTTCATTAATATGCGTGAATAAGATCTAATGAATTGGGTAGAAATGAGTTTTTATGTTTGATCTTGTATGTTATGAATTGCTAATGCTATGTGTATAATAATTGGTGAAGATGATTTTCAGTTACCTTCGATGATGTATTATTTAAAATTGGATAGAAGATATATGTACATGAGAGTCAATGGTGTATTAATTATGAGCTAGGTGTGTGTATGTCAGATAAGTCCTTTCAACTCTCACACTTCCGGCCCTCACTTATATATAATTGGTAGAGGAATACTATTTTGATGTTGATCTGAGTCGTACAGATGGTTTGTAAACATAATTTGTATGGCGTTAGAAAATTATCTCACCTAACTTTTAGTCTGGTTTTATAAACTGTTAAAACAATTTTTGATTAAACTACAACTTTTATCAATATAGGATTGCTTAAACTTATTTTTATGTTTATGAGATGGTTTGTGCATTAACTTTTCATGTGGTACTAAACATAATTGGTCAGAAAAAGCACATTTCAGTGTAAGAGGAAATACATAAAACCTACTAAGAAGATTCGTCCGGCTTGTTTAGTATCGTATATATTTATGAAATGACAAATGTATAGGTTCTTGAAGCAGACACGGAAATTAACGAACTTCAAACAGAGCCTTTTAGAAAATAAACAACAGGAATCATGCTTCAGAAAATAATGGTTAAAATCTTGATTTGTTTAGAAATTAAATGATAAATAAAGTCATTTTGTTGTAAATTGTTGTCTTGTATACACATTTCTAATATGTAATTCTTGTGATCGATAAAAAATGTTATTATAGGACAGACGTACGATATCGCATTAACCTACAGTCTATCCCACTCGCGGCAGGAAATAACAAGCTTACGAGGGTAGCTGAAGATTGTATAAATCAAAGTACACAGTCAATTTTGATGGCCATTAATAACCTGAAAAAGTAAGAATCTAACATTCTTTATGATCTATGACAATAATAAACAAGAAGAGGATCAGAGTATAAGTGTGGAGAGAAAATTTTCCATTGTCTAACAATAGAACAGTTTCTATAGTTGGAGTTCAGACGAGATTTTAATATTCGTCTATAACATCATTCATAAGACACTGCTACAGCTGTGGTATATTTTTCTAGTCATTTTAGATTCAAGATTTATTCTATTGTCATAATATGAATAAAGTGTCACTAGAGTTGAAACATGATTCGCACAGAGAATGAAAAATCGGTCGATATAAATAGAGCTATACCATCTAGTTTAAATCAAAGAACTTACAATGGATAAGATGGCCCCAGTGCACACTGTGTGTTCAAGCGACCTCCATTTTTTTTCGAAGAGTGTATATTACAATAAGATAACTCTCATTTATCCTTAGTTTCTGTTCCTTAATGATATTAATTTTGTTTTGTAATTTAATACTGTTATATAGTTAATTTGTTCTATTATTTACATTATGTACATGGTGGCATTACAAGATTTATGAGGTTAAATTTAATGTTTTTTCACAAAGCAAAGTTGGAAGAAAAAATAGGACCTGAAAGCAGTTTTATTTATAAGGCTTATATTTATTCAATAAATATATAAACACCACAATAAATTGGTTTTCAAATGTTTTAATTTTCTTCCACTATGTTGGAGATATTCATCCACACATTAATTTAAACTAAATGTCAAACATTTATGAACATATTCAGAATAAACAAATAAATAACCCAGCTTGCACACTGCTGGATACTAAATATTCCACGAGATCCCTACATAAGCACTGCGAACAGCAATGGACCTGAAGTTGGAAAAGCTACTTCATCAAAGAGGGAATCTCTGTGACTCAAGAGCAGAGAAGTCCTCTGGTCCACCGATAAAAGTTGCCACAATGTGAGAATAAAGAGAGTGGCCTTTGGATGGCAAGCCTGAAGCATTAGAGGTCGAGCGACGTCGCTTTTGATCCTTGATGTCGGCGTTCTTTTCTGGATCATTGCGATAGCAGAATTCGCCAAGCGTCTGAGATTGTGTTATATGACAAGAGAGAGAGCGAGGCGCGTGCGCTGGTATCACAAAGCCTGGATTGCTGACGCAAAGAGAACTCTGCAAAATGAATGGATATCGGGCTATCACTAAACAAAAACAGGATTACATACGATATATGTCGGCTGTCATGCAACGCTTGTTACGATCCTACAAGTGGCATGTGAGCTGGCAGCCGAGTGGTTCTGTCTTGCAGCCGATGCTGAAGAGCTCGCGAGGTACTGTCACCATATGAGAGCAAAGTTATGAGACATGAGAGAGTTGCATGGGCATTGGAGAAATTGCATATATAGATTACGCTCATTGCTACTACGGGTTGCCCAAGCACATAGGTCCGACACGCGATCACAACCAAGTAAGAGGGAGGTTCCGTGGGTATGTGGCCACACTCACGACGATTCTCCAGTGGCTGAGTTGATTACAGAAACCGCCTCTAGCGTAGGGTTGCTGAGAGGTGACCAATGTAGCTAATGATCGAGGAGTTCGCACAGCATTTTTCCGGGCATCCAGAGAATTCGGTGAGATAGGTGCTCTCATCACGCAAACAAGAGTTGTGAGGAGATAAGAATGCACTTACAGTTTGGCAGATGACACCACGAGAGAATGAGCCGTGGAGACGAACACACCGCAGTTGTGGTGCGCAGAAGCACGAGCTATGTTGTTATTCTACAATTTATGTTCTTTGGTTTTCTTTAAGTCTGAATTTTTCAATGAATTTACAACCAAAAATTTGTGTCACCATCAAAACATGTTTAAGATAAAGAATTTGCAAGTTGTAAAATTATTGAAGAAGTATGAGGCCATTATTCAGCAATAAAGTATATACACTGAAACAATATTGTCACAAAACATTTTAAAGGCCACTTCATATTGAAAATACACACAATAATTAGGTTTATCACGTGTTCTCCCACCATCAATGGCGCAAGTGCGCACCACACACAAATAGAAATAAAAAGTAAAAAATAAAATTTTTGCAAGAGGGACAAAAATCTAGAAATCTACCAAAATATATATATAGTAGTTATATGTATAGATTTTTATACATATATATATATAATGTATGTAATGGGGAAAATAATGTTTTTAAAAATCTGTAAAAACATTAAGTGTACAAATTAATCTTGCAAATAATTTGTCTAGCTTTTCGTTTCTATGATCTCTTTTGTTTTGCTGCTTTTGTTTCTACTTTTGTATCCACTTTTTGTTTCTCTGTGATTACTTCCTTGTCGATTCTTCTGTCGATTCTTCTGTCTTTCCTTTGGCGAAGAATATCAAAGGAAACAATGCCAAGTATGCAACCAACAGAAATTCAATCACTTGCCCTGAACAATAAATTTTAAAAGTATTAGATAAAAATAAGACTCAAGTGGTAACTAACGGGGGGAGGAGGGGGCTTTGCTATCTCCAAAGAGGATCTTATTTGTCCTCAATTAAATATCAAAAGACTTGCTTGGAATTTGGGGTCAATTTACTAAAATCACAATACATAAGATATTTTTCACATATTATCACCAAACGAGTGTCCTTCTGGAACACACGAGAATCTAAACTCATTGATTAATTTTAAAAAAAATATTTGTAGATAGAAGTAATGTTACATCATGTACATAGAAATGTTAGGGCACTTTGACATGAAATATAAATACACAAGTGAGAGTGTAAGTCACATTGGTTGTGGACAGAATCTGTGTTCGAAACTGCGCATTCACAGAGTGATACGAGTGAATCAGAGAAAGTAGCCAACATATGAAGCTAGTACGCACAATAACCCGTTATACGAAGAGCACAAACCTCGCTCACACAGCTCACACACAAAGAGACGCAAGGAATTTTCATATAAATTAGGTTGTTGCTAGTTGAGTAAAAATCAGAAATGACTGGTTATAATCTATCAAGTAAGTTCATAAGGGATCGAGTAATAAAGCTCTATCAAGAGTTTGTGTAAATAGTAGAGTGTAAATGAGTATCAAAATTGGTCAGTTGATATATTCCAGCCTAATTAAAACAAGTATTTAACAGATTCCACAGCAAATTGAAGAAAGATGTGTCAAGTTACTTACATATATCAATAGTATACGATATATATAAAGATGGACATGTGGTTTTAATACATGTTAGGGAGGTCGATGGATAGGGTGACCTTTGTATGACGACATATGTTCAGAAGTCTTGGACGAGCGTGTTTGCCGAGTAACATATAGGGTAGAATGTAAGTGGAAGAAATGTCTCGCTCTACGCACGAGCTCTAAGTACAGGGGCACATATTGGATCACTTTCGCCTAGACGTAAGTGGCTGCAGGATGGATGGCAGTTCGGAGATAGGAAACCTCGAAATTCAACGTGATAACTCCGCCAAATATATAAATCACTTGACACCCTTGGTTTTCACATACCGCCAAGTGACGAGAGGGGTTCCTTCAACTATATCACGTTATATATCGTAGATCACTCACGCAGGAATAATCACTATAAGAACTCGTAAGAGGGCCGAAGAGAGAGCCCTGTATTACGAGCCATACCGATAGTGAAGTAGAGCACAAGCGCGCCGCGGATATACGACAATAGTTTCTGGGAGTGGAGGCAATATTATCAACATGACTATGCACCAGTGTCTTGAATTGAGTGGATGAAGTGGGGAGTCTGATGTGTCACGATAAGCACTCAGACACGGCAAAAATATATAAGTCAGCTGTCGACCTGCTTAGGGGTATGTTGAAACTAAGGGATAAGATTGCGCTCGCAAACTGTTGGCCAATACCAACAACGAGGCCACTTTCGCCTACTACTATATAAATAAATGACGAGGCTGTTTGCATTTCACATAGTCTAATCCCTTGGGAAAGGTATGGCATCCAACTATTCTCTTCCAGCTATAGTAAATAGTAGGGTGGACTGGGCTTCTTTAAACGATGGTTACGGTACCTGTCTACGGGAAGGAAAGCTGAATTCAACCTTTTAATGGCCCTAAGAATTGATCTTGTGTCATCCTATTGTGTGCAGGGGGGGGGATACATATATATATATAATATATTATTATATATATATAATATATAGTATATATATTGCTGAGTTAAAAGCTCACTGAATACTGATAATGGCCCCATCAATATCAGATTTCTTCCATCCAACTATGGTTGTAGTAACTTCTACGAGATTGTCACAAAGTCCAGTCGATATTGCCTAACATTCTGTCTGATCTAAACACCAGAATCTCTGCAGGAGTTGATAACACCATGGCTAACGTAATTCGGATGAGGCTATAAGCATTTCACCTAGCGCTAATACCCTTAAAAAGGTATGAATCTAACTATTCTTTCCTCCAACTGATGGGTAAATAGTAGGGCAGACAGAAGCTTTTAACCTTGGTTAGCAACTGGTCTAAGCAGAAGGTGAATGATTGACACATTCAAACCTGTTCAAATTCCACTTACAGAAAATGAAAGGACGATGAGGACAGCTCCCTGCTTGTACAGAAGGGTCAGTAAGATATATACATATATATATGAGTTAAAAGTTGGTTTATCTGAGATGAATATGGGCACGATCGTTGAAGCGTGCGAAAGTTAAGTCACGCAGCGATATAACAAATAAGCACAGATGACTCATATATGTAGATGGCAATTATTTAAAGGAGAAATGGATACATTGAACCTACTCAGGTATGGTCACGCCATTTTAATTAATGCAATAAATTCAGTGGATTTAACCTGAGTCTTAAATGGTGAAACTCGAGTAGGTTTCTATTGTTCATTTCTTAATTATATATATATATATATATTATATATATACTATATATCATCAGTAATGCAATGAAAAACAAGTCCATTAAATGCTGTTTTTCAGTAGATTCAGTGGAAACTTATTTTGCAAGATCTGGAATTTTTTCCTAGGTCTGTGGGCAACAATATAGTAGACCTGATTTAACAAAAAATTAAAGAGCTGAGTAAACTTAAGACATTTCTAAAATTACCTACAATTGGTTCAAGACAGCATGAGAAATATTTCCAATTCTTATTAATTCTTTAAATCTAAATTCTCAAAACAACCATTTATTTTAAGGGTGAAATGCTAAGAGACAAAATTAATTTCACACAAAAATAGTGAGAACATGTAAGAAAGGTGGGTTGGTTGTTGGGATTTTACAGTATGTCAACTTTATTAGGTTTATTTTATGCCAAAAAAAAATATTTAAAATTTTTATTGTTACATAACTATGTGGATGCATAAGATTATTGTCAACCCCTGTATTCCTGAGGGGATGACCCCTTTCATACCATGGCGGGTCCTTCTAGGAAAATTCAGAAGCCCGCCAAATATGTGAAGTCACGTGGGCTTTGTTCAGAGGTCCCGCAGTTTTGCAGTTGGACGTCAGGCAGAGCAGGTCGGCCATGTTTGTGCTCTGCCTAAGGCTGGACTCGCGCGCGCTATGTTAGCAGATATTTTAGTTACGTGGAAATGTATACGGTTAGGAAATAAAAGTTTAAATAAAGTAAAAATGTTCTTGTGGTTGATGAATGTCCTTGGTAACAAGACTAAAGAAGTGATCCGGGAGACCAGCCAGGCAGAACATAGCAACAGAAGACGTTAGAAGAAACCAGACCGAAAGATGTTTAGATAGATAGACGATCAGAATAGCAAAAGCCGGCCAGAAAAATCACGACCAGAGTAAGAGTAAGAAGGGTAACTACAATTATATCTGATTGGGTAACGTGAAAAACCCCAGTATATAAAATATGTTGTTTTAATTCATTCTTGAAATAGGTATTCAAGATTTTTTAAATCTCAATTTTTTAATAATTTTTTTTTTTTTCTATTTAACCAACAGATGGGGACTAACTGGAGTAAGGCCATGAAGGCAATATCCACACTCCTAAAGCTCTAAGAACTGGAACCTCACCACTTGATGTAGTTTAACACCATCAATAGCCCGGACACTAGACCTCAGCCCCACTTTCTTCTAGCACATATAGATGAAAAGGGTTCCAGGTTTGCCATAAGGGCAATAAGGTTGGGACAATTCTATAGGTGTAGAGTTGATGTGACCAGCGATTGATTGGAAGGGGCTCTCCAACACCCAATCTAGCCGAAGTAAGGGCCAAAATGGATATCATGGATTGCTCAGCTATCAGGATTCCTATTCTAAAGTATCATAGAGAATTGCCACACAGCCAACATGACTCCATTGGGGGGTTTTACCCCTCTGTTGGTGTATTCTTCTACCCAGCAACAGGGGAAAGAAAAAGAGGGAAAAAGAAAAATTATTACCAGATTCCCGATCCATCGAGTTTTTAGGCAAGTCTACTTGTTGAGCAGTAAGTGGTGAGAAGTGGAAACCCAGTCTAGCCTGCCAACATTTCAACATACCATGCTGAGCTGAAAATAAAAAAATATTACTCAGTGATATTCTTGTTTAATAAGATTTATCTATACAATACTATAGCCAAATAGTATGCACCCTCCGGGTGCAAGTATTTAAGTTTAATGTAATGAAAATATGTTTAAAAATTAGAGCGCAGAACAAAAAGACACATGGTAACAAGTGGGGGTAATAATAGAAAAATAGAAATGAAACTTAGCTCTTCCACCACTGCCCGTCTTTCATTGCTGAATTTACTTATTTAACTATTTAGTTAAATTAGGGATAAAGAATAAATTACACTGTAATTTTTTCTTGTTAATGGATTTCATTTAAGATTCATTGAAGAGGTTTTTGCTTATGATTCATTAAAATAAACCAACAGAAATCATAATACGAAGCACATATTTATATATCAGATTTTTAGTATCATATGCAATTAAGCCTTCCATTCACAGCTGCAAAACCGCTATTTTTTGTATATATAATACAATTGGCATGTATTTGTATGTAGATACTGGAAACACTAAAATGTGAAACAATTTTTATAATAATTGCGGTTAAATAAATAAAATCTGTAGAAGGGTGATGTAAATAACTAAGGGAAACTTGTTACTTGAATAGTAATTATAGTTTCGGTTACAGACAAGACAAACACACAATCTCCATTATAATAAGATATAAATGGCAGTTGGTGTGTATGTATGTCAGAGAAACTTGAATGAAAAGAAAACAATTAATGAAAAGTGAATATGTATAACACATTCATAGTCTCAGATCTTGCCTTTTTAAGCAAGATATGAAGATTTGATTTAATTCATGAAGTTATTAAACATAACACTCACCACGGATACAACATTTTTTGGCCATTTAATACTCTCTTAAAAATAGAAGACATCATGTATTTTTCTTTTTTCCAGAATGTCTGAAACACTTTTTTTTCTGGTGCACTACAAGACCAAACAATCAAGGTCTTATAAGGTAGAGGATTTAATGGAGCTTTCCTGTCAATCATAAAAATCAATAACCACAATTTGGCGTGTTTCTTAGTTAGAAGGATATTAAAGGTTGCTGATTGAATCTGAGTGATGTCTCATTTCCTGAATTATAAGTCAACATGTTACATACCAAACTTTCTTTTATATATATATATATAGATGTCAATACTCTTTGAATTCCCTGTATACTCTTATCCATCAACTGTTCTCCCAATTTTGAATTATTCAACATTTAAGTTTGAACATTAAAACTGGATAGTCAAAATATCTTTTTGCAATTTTTTTTAATTCAACATCAAAGATCAAGTATAGTACCATTTGACACTCAACACTTAAGAGTTATACATCATATTGTTAGTATTATAATGTGAATAATGATATACTTGAAAAACAAAAGGATGTTTACAAATGCATGGGCTCATCAAGAGAGAAATGTGCAAACCATTTCGGGGCCTTCCCTCTCAGATGATTTAAAAGCAACACGGCCCTACCTCACTGATTGTGAGGACCGGCAATATTCTGCATCGACCGCACGTGGATCCGGTCATACAACAAAATCCAACTTATGACTAGCAGCGTTCTGTTTGCTAACGTCATTTTTTTTTTCCGTCTTATTTTTGTTGAATGACAATCCACGTGGCCGGTTTATACAACTTTTTCTAATAATATTCTACATCAAGACTTTTTTGAGTCTTAATTTAATAGAAACTATAATCTTCTGATTATTTTTAAATTAAAATGAAATTCATTTTATTTTTTAATATAGACAGCGCATTTTTTGATTAATTCCAACTTTTGACTAGCAGCGTTTGTTTTTGCTAAAACGGTCATTTTTTTTTCATTTTTTTTTTTCCGCCCGTCTTATTTTTGTTGATGACATCACGTGCGGTCCGATGCAGATATTGTGAGGGTCCTCACATCGTGAGGTAGGGCAGTGTGCTTTTTAAACCGGCGAGATAATTTTCACATATATAAATGTCTTAATTATATTTGGGATTTAGTTGAAGTATGGGTGGATATAAGAAACTCAGTTCATACCCTCTGCAAGAGGTTGCAGTCAGTGTATTTTAAGCCCCCACAACAAGGCTTCTAAAGTTTTGTGCCAAGCTTAAGTGAGAGCAACAAGACAGAAGAGTTTGTGGATATCATTCATTATAACCTCAAAATACAAATGAAGATTAACTACAGAAAATTATTCGTCTGAGTTTTTTTTGAGATGTGGGCTTGGATAATTTGTATTATTCACTAAATTTTTTCAGAACGTTTTGCTCCTCATCTTATTGTATATACGCAACATGTCCCTCCAGTCTTCTTCATGGTTCTTGTTGACTTGCCTTCATGGAACTGACAAACTCCAATGATAAATAATAGATTTCAGTTGAAGTTCAGTTAATGCTCCCAATGTCAATATGAAGACCAAAACATTGGTATATAACAATAAAGATGAGGACAACAGTCCCAAAAAATCTAAAATAATACAAGGCAGAAGATGTCTTGCTTAAGATTTAGTGGTAAGAATCATCCAAAAGGTTTCTTGATTAGAAAATGTAACCCATTTTGAAAGGAAAGTTTCTAAGGAAGATTGATAGATTTCAAGTACTGACATTCCGCAATTAATCAGAAACCATATTGCCCAAACCAGCACAGCCATGTGGAAAATAACCCAGCAGAGCCCAAATGTGAACTGTCAATGTATTCTCCCTGCAAACAGAAATTAAAAAGTCACAAGTGAATAACAAGAGAAAATGATACAGAAAAAGATTATATAATATATATATATATATATTATATAATATATAGAAATTAATGTAACAACTTTCGTTTTCTTATTTTGCAAATCAAAAGTTTTTTGTTTTTTGAACTCATTTGACCTTATTCCGATCACAAACACCACGGAGTAAACGGGCCTGAAAGAAGATTTTTGTAAAATCAAAATATTGATCAATATCAGCTATGATTATGTTATAAATTGTTTTCTCTTTAACAGCATTGTGGGTGGTGTTTTCATTCCATCTTGTTCATTCTCATATATATATAATTATATATATATATATTATATATATATATAGATTTTAATTATTATATTATATTATTTAGTAAGAAGGCAATTACAATGCATATAAAAAAAAAAATTGTCTTAATCAATTTCGAATTGATTATTTAATTTTTTTTTTTATACGCTTGTAATTGCTTCTTAATATAAATAAATAATAATAATATAATAAATATATATAATATATATATATATATATATATATATATATATATGAGATTGAAAAAACAAGATGGAATGAAAACACCAACAATGCTGTTAAAGAGAAAACAATTTATAACATAATCATAAGCTGAATTGATCAATATTTTTGATTTTACAAAAATCTTCTTCAGAGCCCGTTTACTCCGTGGTGTTTGTGATCGGAGATAACAATGAGTTCAAAAAACAAAAAAACTTGATTTTGCAAAAAAGAGAACGAAAGTTGTTACATTATTTTCTAATAATATATATATATAATATATATATATATATATAATCTTTTTTCTGTATCATTTTCTCTTGTTTTCAAATTGACTTTTTATTTCTGTTTGCAGGGAGAATACATTGAAGTACATTTGGTGCTCTGCTGGGTATTTCCACCATGGCTGCTGCTGGTTGGGCAATTGGTTTCTGATATTGCGCGGAATTGGGTCAGTATCTTTGAAATCTATCAAGTCTTCCTTAAAACTTTTTCTTTCAAATGTTAACATCTTTCTAATCAAGAACCTTTGATTTCCACTAAAATCCTTAAGCACAGAACATTTCTGCCATTGTATTATTTAGATTTTTTGGGACTGTTGTCCTCATCTTTATTGTTATATACACAGTTTGGTCTTCAATATTGACATGGGAGCATTAACTGAACTTCAAACTGAATCTATTATTTAATTCATTGGGTTTTGTTTCGAAGTTCCATGAAGGCTAAGTTCAACAAGAAACACAATGAAGAAGACTGGAGGGAAATGTTGCGTATATAACATAAAGATGAGGACAACAGTCTGAAAATTAAATAATACAAATTATCAAGCCACATCTCAAAAAACTCAGACGAATAATTTTCTGTAGTTAATCTTCATTTGTATTTTGAGGTTATAATGAAATGATATCACACAAACCTCTTCTGTCTTGTTGCTCTCATTAAGCTTGGCACAACTTTAGAAGCCTTGTTGGCTGGCTTAAGAATACACTGACTGCACTCTGCAGAAGGGTAATTGAACTGAGTTTCTATTTTCACACCCATACTTCATACTAATCCCAAATATATATTATAGACATTTATATATGTGAAAATATCTCGCCGGTTTAAAAGCAACTGGCCCTACCTCACTGATGTGAGGACCCTCACAATATCTGCATCGACCGCACGTGGATTGGTCATCAACAAAAATAGACGGGGAAAAAAAAAAAAAAAATGACCGTTAGCAAAACAGAACGCTGCTAGTCAAAAGTTGGAATTAATCAAAAATGCGCTGTCTATATTAAAAATAAAATGAATTTTATTTTTAATTTTAAAAATAATCAGAAGCATTATAGTTATAAAATAAGACTCAAAAAAGTCTGATGTAGAATTATTTAGAAAAAGTGTATAACCGCACGTGGATTGGTCATCAACAAAAATAAGACGGGAGAAAAAAAATGACCGTTAGCAAAAACAGAACGCTGCTAGTCAAAAGTTGGAATTTTTGTTGATGACCGATCCACGTGCGGTCGATGCAGATATTGCGAGGGTCCTCACATCAGTGAGGTAGGGCCGGTGTTGCTTTTTAAATCATCGAGAGGAAGGCCCCGAAACGGTTTGCACATTCTCTCCTGATGAGCCCATGCATTTGTAAACATCCTTTGTTTTTTCAATATATCATATTCACATTTATATATACATAACATATATATGTATAACTCTTAAGTGTTGAAGTGTCAAATGTACTATACTTGATCTTTGATGTGAATTAAAAAAAATGCAAAAAGATATTTTGACTATCCAGTTTTAATGTTCAAACTTTAAATTTGATATCAAAATTGGGAGAAAACAGTATGGATAGAAGAGTATACAGGAATCACAGTATTGACATCTATATATATATATATAAAAGAAAGTTTGGTATGTACATGTTGACTTATAACTCAGGAAAGAGACATCACTCAGATTCGAAATCATGCATACCTGTTAATATCCTTCTAACTAAGGAACACGCCAAATTTGGTTATTCATTTTTACTGATTACAGGAAGCTCCATTAAAATCTCTACCTTAAAAGACCTTGATTGTTTTGGTCTTGTAGGGCACCAGAAAAAAAAGTGTTCAGACATTCTGAAAAGAAAAATGAATGTCTTCTATTTAGAATATTAAATGCCAAAAAATGTTGTTATCCTTTAAATTGTATTTTTTAATTAACTTCATGAATATAAATCAAATCTTCATTATTCTTGCTTAAAAAGCAAGATCTGGAGATATTGAATGTGTATACATATTCACTTTGTCATTAATTGTTTTCTTTTCATAGTTTCTTCTGGACATACATACACACCAACTGCCATTATATCTTATTATATGGAGATTGTGTGTTTTTCTGTCTGTAACCGAAACTTACTATTCAAGTACAATTCCCTTAGTTATACATCACCTTCTACAGGCATTATTAATAAATTGTTTCACCAGTGTTGTCCATATCTACATACAATAACATGCCAAAAAATAGCGGTTTGCAGTGTGTGGGAAGGCTAATTTGCATATTGATATTAAAATCTGATTATATTAAATATGTGCTTAGTATTTTGATTTCTGTTGGTTTTATTTTAATAATTAAGCAAAAATCTCTTCAATGAATCTTAAATGAAATCCATTAACAAGAAAAAATAAGTGTAATTTTATTCTTTACTAATTTAACATAAGTAAAATTCAGCAATGAAAGACGGGAGTGGTGGAAGAGCTAAGTTTCATTTCTATTTTTCTATTATACCCCCACTCTGTTACATGTCTTTTTGTCTGCCTCTAATTTAATACGATATTTCATTACATTAAAACTTAAATACTTGCACCCGGAGGGTGCATATATTTGCTAGTATGTATAGATAAAATCTTATTAAACAAGAATATCACTGAGTAATTGTTTTTATTTTTCAGCTCAGCATGGTATGTTGAAATGTTGGCAGGTAGACTGGGTTTCCACTCTCCACCACTTACTGCTCAACAAGTAGACTTGCCTAAAACTCGATGGATCGGGAATCTGGTAAGTAATTTTCTTTTTCCCTCTTTTTCTTTCCCCTGTTGGCTGGGGTAGAAGAATACACCAACAGAGGGGTAAAATCCCCCCAATGGAGTCACTTGTTGGCTGTGGTTGGCAATCTATGATACTTTAGAATAGGATCCTGATAGCTGAGCAATCCATGATATCCATTTTGGCCCTTACTTCGGCTAGATGGGTGGTTGGAGAGGCCCCTTCCAATCAATCAGCTGGTCACATCAAACTCTACCACCTATAGAATTGTCCCAACCTTATTGCCCTTATGGCAAACCTGGAACCCTTTTCATCATATATGTGCTAGAAGAAAGTGGTGGCTGAGGGTCTTAGTGTCCTGGGTATGATGTTAAACTACATCAAGTGGTGAGGTTCCAGTTCTAGAGCTTTGGGGAGTGTGGAGTATGCCTTCATGGCCATTACTCCCAGTTAGTCCCATCTGTTGGTTAAATAGAAAAAAAAAAAAATTATTAAAAAAATTGAGTTTAAAAAAATCTGAATACCTATCAAGAATGAATAAAACAACATATTGTTATATACTGGGGTTTTCACGTTACCCAATCAGCATATAATGTTGTATACCCTTTTCTTACTTCTTACTCTGGTCGTATTTTCTTCTGGCCGGCTTTGCTATTCTGATCGTCTATCTTCTAACATCTTGGTCTGGTTTCTTCTAAGGTCTTCTGTTGCTATGTTCCTGCTGGCTGGTCGTCCCGGATTCACTTCTTAGTCTTGTTACCAAGACATTCATCAACCACAAGAACATTTTACTTATATAAACTTTTATTTCCTTAACTATACATTTCACGTAACTAAATATCTGACTAACATAGGCGCGCGAGTCCCAGCCTTAGGCAGAGCACAAAATGGCCGACTGCTCTGCCTGACGTCCAACTGCAAACTGGGGACTCTGAAAAAGGTCCCACGTGACTTCACATATTTGGCGGGCTTCTGTAATTTTCCATAGAAGGACCCGGCCATGGTATGAAAGGGGTCATCCCCTCAGAATTACAGGGGATTGACAATAATCTTATGCATCCACATAGATTATGTAACAATATTTTTTTTGGCATAAAATAACCTAATAAAGGTTGACATACTGTAAAATCCAACCAACCAACCCACTTTTTCTTACATTTCTCACTATTATTTTTGTGTGAAATTCAATTTTTGTCTCTTAGCATTTTTCACCCTTAAAAATAAATGTTGTTTTTTTAAGAATTTTAGATTAAAGAATTATAAGATTGGAAATATTTCTCATGCTGTCCTTTGAACAATGTTAGGGAAATTTTAGAAATGTCTTAAGTTTACTCAGCTCTTTAATTTTTGTTAAATCAGTCTACTATTATATGTTGCCCACAGACCTTAGGAAAAATCAGATGCTTGCAAAATAAGTTCCACATGAATCTATTGAAAGAACAGCATTTTGACTTTTTTTTCATTGCATTACTGATGGATATATATATATATATATATATATATATATATATATATATAATTAAAGAAATGGATACAATAGAAACCTACTCGAGTTTCACCATTAGGATCTTCAGGGTTAAATCCACTGAATTAATTGATTAATTAATAATGGTGAAACTCGAGTAGGTTTCTATTGTATCCATTTCTTTAATAAATTTGCTCTACTTTGTATTGAGCACTTTGTATTTGTTATATCGCTGACTTAACCCCTGGATTTTGTGCACCTCCAACGATTGTGCCCATATTCACCAGTAAACCACCTTTTAACTATATATATATATATATAATCTACTGACCCCTCTGTACAAGCAGGATGTAATACATGATCAATTTCTTAAGTGGAATTTAACAGGTTTGAATTCAAAATTTTCCTTCTCTTAGACCAGTTGCTTAACCAAGGTTAAAAAGCTCTGTCTGCCCTACTATTTACCCATAGTTGGAGGAAGAATAGTTAGATTCATACCTTTCTTAAGGGTATTAGCGCTAGGTGAAATGCTTATAGCCTCATCCAATTACTGTTAGCCATGGTGTATCAACTCCTGCAGGAGATTTCTGGTTGTTTGAGATCAGACAGAATGTAGGCATTCGACTGGACTTTTGACAACTGTAGAAGTTACTACAACCCATAGTTGATGGAAGAAATCTGATATTGATGGGGCCATTATCAGATATTCAGTGAGCCCTTTAACTCAGCAATATATATATATATATATATATATATATATATATATATATATGTATCCCCCCCCGCACACAAATAGGATGACACAAGATCAATTTCTTAAGTGCCGTTTAAAAGGTTTGAATTCAGCTTTCCTTCTCCTAGACAGGTTACCTAACCATGTTTAAAGAGCCCAGTCCACCCTACTATTTACTCATAGCTGGAGAGAGAATAGTTGGATGCATACCTTTCCCAAGGGTATTAGCACTATGTGAAATGCAAACAGCCTCGTCATTTTTATTTATATAAGTAGTAGGCGAAGTGGCCTGTTGTTGGTATTGGCCCAACAGTTTGAGGAAGTCTATCCCTTTTTCACTTGTCCTAAGTCAGGGAGATTATTTTTGTGTCTGAGGTGGAGCACCACACCTACCATCAGCTCCCCACTTAACCACTCAAATTCAAGCTGTGCTACTCATGTGCTGAGTTGGTGAGGGCCGATATCGAACCCAGAAACTTGTGGTTCCTAGGCGGATGCTCTACTGACTGAGCTAATCTGGCCTCTACAAATGTTATATATATATATATATATATATTGACCAACCCCTCCGCATTGGCGGGATGTGACACAAGGTCAATTTTTTATGCAGAGTTTAACACGTTTGAATTCAGAGTTTTCCTTCTCCTATACTGATTACCTAGCCAAGGTTAAAGAGTCCAATCTGCCCTACTATTAACCCATAGCTGGAGGGAGAATATTTGAATTCGTACCTTTCCTATGTGAAATGCAAACAGCTTCGTCCAGGATTTGAACTCTGGTTGACAAGTCCATTTCCTAAGACTCTAACTATTATTAAACCACATGCCTCTTTTATTTATAATATATATATGTAAGTAACTTGACATCTTTCTTCAATTATGCTGTGGAATTGTAAATTACTTTTTTAATAGCTGGAATATATCATGAACAATTTTGATACTCATTATACACTTTTATATAATTTTACATCAAACTCTTTTGAGTTTTATTATGAACTATAATGCTTCTGATTTTTAAAAATAAAATCTATTTTATTTTTAACACAGAACACGCATTTTTAAAAAAAAATTCCAGCATTGAATAATAGCGTTTTGTTTGTACCATTTCTTCTAACGGTTGTTCATTCCGTCTTTCTCTCATATGTTGCTCTTGATGATGACCGATCTATTGAAGCGGTCGAAACAGATTTCTGTCAGCAATTATAAACATCATTTGTTTTTTTCAAAAATGCTAAATTCATATGTAAGTAAATATATACAAATATTTTTTTAAATTAATCAATGAGTATTAGAAGAATAGGTAGATAGACACTGTTGGTGATAATACTGTGGAAAAATATCTTTATGTATTGTGATTTTAGTAAATTGACCCCAAATTCAAGCAAGTCCTTTCTGATATTAATTGCAGGACAAATAAGATCCTCTTTGGAGATAGCAAGCCCCCTCCTCCCCCCCTTTAGTTACCACTGAGTCTTATTTTTATCTAATACTTTTAAAAATTTATTTTCAGGGCAAAGTGATTGGAATTTCTGTTGGTTGCATACTTGGCATGTTTCCTTTGATATTCTTCGCCAAAGGAAAGACAGAAGAATCACAGAAGAATCGACAGAAGAATCGACAGAAACAAAAGTGGATACAAAAGTAGAAACAAAAGCAGAAACAAAAGATATCATAGAAACGAAAAGCTAGACAAATATATTTGCAGATTAATTTGTACACTAATGTTTTTTATCAGATTTTTAAAAAATCATTATTTTCCCCATATACATACATACACATATATATATATATATATAAATAATCTATACATATATACATATATATATATATTTAGTTAGACTTCTAGATTTTTGTCCCTCTTGCAAAAATTTTATTTTTTACTTTTTATTTTTATTTGTGTGTGTGTGCGCACGTGCGCATGATGGTGGGAGAATCACTGATAAAATAATTATTTGTTTATATTTTTCAATAATGAAGTGGCCTTTAAAATGTTTGTGACAATATTGTTCAGTGTATATACTTTATTGCTGAATAATGGCCTCATACTTCTTCAATAATTTACAACTTAGCAAATTCTTTATCTTAAACATGTTTGATGTGTGACACAACATTTTGGTGTAAATTCATTTGAAAAATTCAGACTAAAGAAACAAAGAACATATAATTGTAGAATAAACAACATACTCAGCTTGCAACACTGCTGGATAATAATCTCTCCACGAATCCCTACATGCCACTGCAAACAGGATCATCTCAATTTGTCGAGAGATATTCCAGAATTATGGTGCCCTGGAAGAAATCAGCAGTGAATCGATATCTCATTTTCATTCAGTCAAAACAGCCAGGGGTTTTGGATCTTGCTTAGATCTCTATTGCCAAACAACCCCTTCAGTTGTTTATGATCTGTGACCACTATGATGCTTGGGCAACCCATGAGAAATATACTGCATTTCTCCAATGCCCATGCAATTGCTGATGCCTCTCTTTCTATTGGTGCATACCTGCGCTTAGCATCGGTGCAAAATCGGCTGCCAGCAAACATTAGGTGCCAACCTTCAGGACAGCAGATTGGGTATTTTTTAGCATGGCCCGATCCATCATTTGAAGGTTCTCTTTTGTCAGCATAGCTTTTAGAACCCAGCTCACGTTCCCTGTCAGTGGGTGAACAATCCAACGCTTGGCGAATTCTGCTTCGCAATGATAGGAAGAGCCGACATCGAAGGATCAAAAAGCGACGTCGCTTCGAATGCTCAGCTGCCACAAGCCAGTTATCCCTGTGGTAACTTTCCTGACACCTCTCGGTGGAAAGAGCTCTCTGCTGAGTCAGCAGAGATTCCCTCTTTGATGAAGTAGCTTTTCCAATCTTCAGGTTCCATTGCTGTTCGCAGTGCTATGTAGGGATTCGTGGAATGATTAGTATCCAGCATGTTGCAAGCTGAGTATATTGTTTATTCTGCAATAATGTTCATAAATGTTTGTGACATTAGTTTTAAATACATGTGTGGATAGAATATCCAACATAGTGGAAGAAAATAAAACATGAAAACCAATTTATTGTGGTGTTTATATATTTATTGAATAAATATAAGCCTATAAATAAAACTGCTTTTCATGTCCTATTTTTCTTCCAACATTTGCTTTGTTGAAAAACATTTAAATTTAACCTTTCATAATCTTGTAATGCCACATGTACATAATGTAAATAATAGAACAAATTAACTATATAACATGTATTAAATTACAAAAAAAAATTAAATACATTAAGGAACAGAAATAAGGATAAATGAGAGATTATTACTTATTTGTAATATACACTCTTCTAAGAAAAATATGGAGTCGCTTGAAACACACAGTGTGCACTGGGCCAATCTATGATTGTAAGTTCTTTGATTTAAACTAAATGGTATCTCTATTTATATCGACCATTTTCATTCTCTGGCGATCAGTGTTTCAACTCTAGTGACACTTTATTCATATATGACAGATAAGAATAAATCTTGAATCTAAAATGACTAGAAAAAGATATAAAACATTAGAATTCTTAGAATGATGTTAAGAAATATTAAAGATCTGTCTTGAATATAGAAACTGTTCTATTGTTAATGGAAATTTCCTAATATACTTCCTCTTCTTTGTTTATTATTGTAATAGATCATAAAGAATGTTAGATTCTTACTTTTTCCAGGTTATTTAATGCAAAAATTGCATTGATAGAGATCATTCAGTCCCTAAGTTTTATTTTCCAATTGTACTGTACAAAATAAGGAATTATTATTGTTATAAAAATAATGTATACAAAGATATTAGAAAATGTGTATACAAGACAACAATTTACAACAAAATGATTTTATTTATCATTAATTTCTAAAAATCAAGTTTTAAATATTTTCTGAAATTATTCCTGTTGTTTATTTTTAAAAAGGTTGTTATTGAAGTCTATACTTTTCTTGCTTCAAGAATTTTTGTCATTCATAAATCGCATAAAAAAGCCGACATTTTTAGTAGTTTTTATGTAGCTGAAACTGTTAATGAAAATCATTTCTACCAATTTGTTTATACACATGAAGTTAATGAAAAATCTAACATAAAATAATTTCTACCAATATATTGATAAAAGTTGATTTAATCAAAATTGTTTTTAACAGTTTATAAAACCAGATCAAATAAAAATATTTACCAACAAACTATATGTTTACAAATCATGTACACTCAGATCAAACATAAAAATTATTTCTACCAATTTATTAATACACATGAAGTTAATGAAAACTATTTCTACCAATTTATTAATACACATGAAGTTAATGAAAATAATTTCTACCAATTTAATAATACACATGAAGTTAATGAAAATCATTTCTACCAATTTATTAATACACATGAGATTAAGCAAATTATACATACAAGATCAAACATAAAAATTATTTCTACCAATTTATTAATACACATGATGTTAATGAAAATCATTTCTACCAATTTATTAATACACATGAAGTTAATGAAAATAATTTCTACCAATTTAATAATACACATGAAGTTAGTGAAAATTATGTATACCAATATATTAATACACATGAGATTAAACAAATTATACATACAAGATCAAACATAAAAATTATTTCTACCAATTTATTAATACAAATGAAGTTAATGACAATTATTTCTGTGAATTTGAAATTAAACATGAGATTTCCATTTTTCTTGCCTACATGAGATTAAGCAAATCATATGTACATATAAACAAGATCTGGCATTGTGTGGCCCACAAGGGGTTGATGTGCCATTAAACACAAACCAAATCATGAACTGAAAACTAAATTGTTGTGTCACTTTTGAGTCATTGAAGTTTTATGCTGGTTCATTTGACTGCAATTTTCCTCTTACAAAATATTTCTGCATCTAAAAATGATTTTCTTTCAAAACCTACCAACCCAAATTATTCTTTTTTGGAATTCATTCCTAAGTGAAAATCTTATGAATCATTTTCAGTGCAAATCCAAGAAAACCGTCTTTGATTTACTGTATACAAAACTGGATAGCCTTATGCCATTTTTGAATATTCTATTGTCACTAGTGCAGATGTGCGCAAACAAAGCACCCCACATCCACTCCTTAAAAAACAACACACACACTCAGAAAGTTTACATCACTTTCTGAATATCAGAAATGTTTATTTAGAAAGAAATGCTGGAAAACAAAAATGACGCATCATTTCTTGTAGCATCTTTTTTTTTGTAAACATTAGACTTTCACAGAGGAAAATATACCTAAAAAGATGAGATAGGAAGGTTGAAATGAAATCATATATAAAAACACTATCCTTCCATTCCATTATTTTCTTTATACTTATTTTCTATTTAAATTTCTTTCAATATATCACATGTATGGTTTGATGCCAGTTGATTTTCAATTTTGTGAAATTGTCATTTTCTATGCATTAAATTTGAATAAACCATAAGAAACATGTGAAAATATTTAAAGCAGTGGGAACAAAATTGTTACAGTATCAAATGGGATATGTAGAAAAATGAATACTTAATTCATTTTAATAATATTTTTTTCTTCTTTTCATTGTAGTCTCTGATATTGGTAGAAAGACAAAAATAAATACCATTTCTAACATTTAAGATGTTCTGGGGAAGTTTTTTCTAAACTCCAAATCTTTTGCCAAAATAAAATTTACAAATGGAGTTTTAGGAAAAGCTTTGTATTGTTCCCATTTCCAAACCTTGAAAATTCCATTGTATGGATTGCAATTATAACAAGTATTGGAAATTGATAAGAAACATCCAGACATTTCTGTTTATTTTTAGTCTTCCTCAACTTGTTTTGAATGAATTAGTATGACTTTTATTCTCTAGAACATACACGTCTAATGTAGGAAGGTCTTCCTTTGTCTCTCTTTCTAATACATACATACACACGAACACTATATATATAAGATAAATATATATTAGTTTGTGTATATATATTTAATTACATTAAATTAATATTTCTAACTGCAACCCTGTGGGTTTCATGCTATTGCATTCATCAGTCAGAATGAAAAGAGTTTTTGAAAAACTGAAAAATATTGTCAAGAATTTTTTATGTTGGGGGTGTTGATTTGCATATCAGTGTGCATAGGCCTGTGGGTTTGTCATTTGTAAATATGTATATGTGTTATACCGCAGATATTGACCCACCACTAACCCACCAAGTGAGATAGTGATAACCATACACTTTTGCAATATATATATATATATATATATATATATATATATATACCTACCTACACACTCAACCCTTCCACACAAGTGGGATGCGGAACAAGGTCAATTTTTAAACAGAGTTTAACAAGTTTGAATTCAGTTTTTCCTTCTCCTAGACTGGTTTCATACCAAGATTAAAGAGCCCAGTCTGTCCTACTATTTACCTATAGCTTGATACAGAATAATTGGATTCATACCTTTCCCAAGAGTATTAGTTCTATGTGAAATTCAAACAGCCTCATCCAGGATTTGAACTCAGTTTGCTGTGTCTGTTTCCTACAATGATGACCATTACACCACAAACACCCCCCCCTCTCTCTCTCTCTCTCTATCTCTATCTATAGATAAATAAAAGGATATGAAGACACACAATGCTGTTAAAATGAAAATATTTTATATCATATTCATAGCTAATATTGAACAATATTTCGATTTATAAAAATCATCATCAGAGCTTGTTTTTAATCCGGACTCATTGAGAGAGAAGCAGAAAAAACTGTTACACTAAAGATATACAATTATGTCGTTGGCGGAGAAACGCGTAGCGGATGTGCTAATGACGAAACAATCGCATGACTTGCACGCTTTTCGGAACATCAATGTTTTCGTTTTGAATTTAAATTAATTTCAGCTTCTCTCTCGATGAGTCTGGATTAAAAACAAGCTCTGATGATGATTTTTATAAATCAAAATATTGTTCAATATGAAAATGATATAAAATATTTTCATTTTAACAGCATTGTGGGTTTTGATATCCTTTTATCTATACTTATACTGTCGGATTAATTTCCTTACTCTTAACTTATATATATATATATATATATATAATCTCAGTCTGAACACAGAAATATGTTCACTCTGCTTACATAACACTCTATCCCTGATATTGAATCCCCCCCCCCATAAATAATGCAAACCTTATATACAGCAAATACTATATATATAACCTAACTCTTGATATCACCTAATATAATCGGTTCCATTGTTATACAGTGGCAGACATCTGATTTGGCACATATTGTGCATGTGTTGATGATCTAACATATCCTTATTCATTCATTAGTAGTAGCTTATAGCAATTGCAGCTTGCTTGTTGGGACAACAATATCATGTAGTTGATTTGTAAATATTATTCCAGTAGGAGTTGAGAAAAATAGCACCTTAATCCATTTCATTGTATGTTTAAAGAATAACAACTGAGCAGTTCTCGTTTGAAAATAATTATCATATACAATTACTAACTATTACTAATTTATAAACATATATTCATTCATGAATATCTTTTATATATATATATACGTATTGTTACGTTTTTACGTACAAATAAATGATGAACACTAAATAAAGACAGACCTGTATGTTGGTAATGAACAAGGGATTTATTCAACACAGGGCAGAGCAATGCTTCTACCCAACACAGTTATTTAAAGCTCAACTTTGTGTGTGATCAAAAATAACGTCATACCAGTCCATGTATCATGGCGGAATCTTCACTTGTGGTCTGTGACCCACAATGCACTTGTCATGAGAGATAACTCTTCCATATTCATCAAGGGGAGCAACTCTAGATAATTTTTTGTTAGGTGATCCTAACATATCTCTACAAACCTTTATAGTGAAATATTTATGAGTATCTGAAAAACAAACATTGGCACTCTGTGACCCACAATGCAATTTGTCATGGGAGATAACTCTTCGATATTCATCAAGGGGAGCAACTCTAGATAACTTTTGTTAGGTGATCCTAACATGTCTCTACACACCTTTATAATGAAATATTTGTGATTATCTGAAAAACAAACATTGGCACTCTGTGCCTATTTATGGTTGAAATAATATTTGTACACCTAAGTTTGTTTTTAAAATTGAGGTTACTTTTAATTTCTTGAATTATTTTCTTTGAAGATAAAACTAAACCTTTGAATGCCAACAAAATAAATGTTTCTGAAATATTTATTTCATGTTCATATTTATTGAATGATCAGTTTTTTTTAAGACCATACACAAAATTATTGAATGGTCAATTCTTTAAGAATATTATTACCATACACTAATGATTTATTGTTGGCAATATCAAACATAGTACTACAAAATCTTTGTGCATTCAATGTGGTGGAACAAGTTGTTTGAGAAACAGTTAATTTTAATTAATTGTCTTTCACTCTTGATGCATGATTTCTGCTGGTTGCTTCCCTTTTATCTTTTTTAAAATTTAAAAAAATTATTTCTGTGACATTTGAGGGGAATCCCCCCCATGCATATTAAGTCATTGTTTTACTTAAATTAGAAGGTTGATTAAGAACTGCTGAAGTTATAAGATAAATCCATTGATTTTATATAAGTTGTTGTAAGGTAATGCTTATTTTTTTAAAATCATGTTCAACATTAATATTTTCCACATTTAAGTAATTAAATTAAATGCATTAAAAAAACCAAAAAAATGTACTGATTTTCTATGAACTCTATTAAGATTCAGTTTGGTTTTGATACTACTTTCCCTACTTTAAAATTCTCATTTTTTTTATTGAAAAATTCTTATTTCAACAGATGGAATGGTTATTGCAATTTAATTTTGTATTTAAAGATTTTAAACATTTTGGGACGAGAGAATTTTTATTAGTTGAAAAGCACAATTAAAAAAAAACAAAAACAATAAGGATTTATTCTTATTTTTCCCATGTTTATAAATCAAATCTTTCCTTTAAGGTTTAATGTTTTGTTTCCTGTTGGTTTTCAGTTGAATGTTTTAATCGATCCGTCAAATTATGAAATGATCTTAATTCATCTGAATTTTTTTGTTTTTCATTTACTTGGTGCAGTAACGTTAATTAGTGATTATGAGCACACGTAAAACATTTTTGTTGTGGAATAAATATCTGCCAATTAAATATGTAAAATAAATTATTTTGTTGGTTCAGATTCTGCCAAGAATAATTTAATTGATGTTCATTTACAATTGACTTCACAATGCCTTTATCAGCAAATCATTTAAAAAGGTGGAAAACACTTTTAATCTCATCATGCTGGCTTATTATAAATCTAAGCATGATAGGATTTTAAGTCTTTTCCTTATGATTTTGTGAATATTGCTCTGTATATAATTATAAAATTATCATGCATTGAGCTCTCCAAAGGACTATGAAAGAATCTTCCTATATGTCTATATAAAAAGGATATATATATATATATATATATATATATATAATTTTTTTTAATATAGATTTTTATATATATATATATATATATAGGAAAAATAAGGTCCTGAATAGAATCATTCTCAACACCAACTTATCTGGTCTTTTGGATATATATATATATATATATATATATATATATATATACTAAAAATAATTAAAATCTCACCTTCTTAGGTTTATTCCATAGCTAGTAGAAAACACATGAAACTATAAGTTATGGAATAAACCTAAGATTTGAATTGCTGTTCTGGCGGATATACAGGCACTTTGATTTATCCCACATTTTTGAATGACTGTTTTTTCTCATCTGATATATATGAAATGTGTGTGTGTGTGTGTAGCATTATGAAATTTAATTTTTCCTTATATTTCATAATTATTTTCTAAATTAAAAATGTTGTCCACTGAAAACCTTATTCAACTAGGAAACCTATTTCAGAGCTTTTCATATAGAAGAAAAAATTTCACTAATTTCTCTAATTATGTCATTTTTAAATTCCTTTTTTTGTTAATTAGCAGCAGAAAAAAACCTGACTTGATGATGATGATAAAAATATCTTCCATTTTTATTTTTTTGTTAAGGTTATTTACTTAAAATTAAATATTGAAATAGTTTAATTTTTAATTTGATGACTTTGTAAACTTATAATTACTATTAAAATTGAAAGCCATTTATTATGATGACATTTTAAATCTCTCTTTATCAAGAAAAAAAGTCTGAATTATAATTAATATCTTCCCCTCTTTAAACAACAAACCATGATATTATATGGATGCAACTCATCTGCCAAGAAGACTCTCTGGAATCAATGGTATGTTTTTTTTCCTCTATTCTTTATAAATATCAAATGTTTTTTTATTTGGAATTGTTGAAAAATATTTTCTTTTATCTTGAGACTTAATAACTGTAGACTAGAAACTAAAATGTATAAGTTTCTTGATTTGTAATTTATAAGAGAATGACTGCTATGGTCATATTGTAGAAAAATTCATATTTATTCTTACAGTGAATAACTACTAACTTATAGTAAAGCACAATTTCTTATTTATAAAAAAAATCTTCTCAAGAATTCCATATTAATATAGAAGTTTTTTTTTAAAGCTCATTCTGGCTTGACTCACTACACTTGGACCGAGAGATTAACTTACTAGTTAACTACTATTTGTAGTTTATTTTAGCACAAAATAATATCAGTGAAGGTACATGTGAAAATTGAACTCACTATACAATCAAAATTGTCTGTGAGATAAGCTTGTTAACCATTGTGAAATGTAGGATGATTTGTAGCTTTGGATTATTTACAGATATTTTTTTAGTATTTGGATTATTCAAACTATCGTCCTCATCTTTATTGTTATCTGTACAACGTTTTGGCTGATGTGCCCTCTGGCCTTCTTCAGGTATTTCTTGTCGGATTCAGGAGCCTTCTCAAACTTGGGAATCTTCTTTTTAATCTCTGGAACCTTCTTGTCATAATCGGCAGCCATCAAGGCTCCTGAGTCTGACAAGAAATACCTGAAGAAGGCTGGAGAGCACATCATCCAAAACGTTGTACAGATAACAATAATGATGAGGACAATAGTCCGAATAATTCAAATAATACTAATTATCAAGCCTCATCTAAAAAATTCAGAGAAAGAGATTTTTTAAAAAAATTTACTAGTTTGTATGTTGTAAGACTTTATAACATCATTCAAGTTTCCTAAAATCTATTATGTTTTATTTGTTGAATAATTGTCTGATAATAAAACCTTTGAAATAAGCAAAAGTTCATAAATTCTTTTACTTTTTTCCAGTTTCCTTTTAAAAGCAAATCAATGAAGATCTGAAATGAAACTCGTGAAATGCCTGTATTTTTTTCCTATGGAATTCTCACAAGTCAGTTTCAACACCTTTAATGATCTTTTTTTTTCTTTTATAACCTGAATCCAATTGAACTTTCCCATATCAACTAAGATCAACTAATACATGAACATCTTCTTTAAACTATCTTTTTATTAATACAATTTAAAAACAAATATTAATATGCACTTATTTTCAATTTCATTCTGAATGTTGAACTGCATAAGAAAAATTGATTCTTTGTTATGAATTCTAATAAAATTGATTTCAGCTCAAAGTTTCATAAATTGATAGATTTTTATCCCACAAAAAGCTAAAGAATCTCTAAATCTTCAAGTAGTTTTTTTTTTTTTTTTTTTACTTTATTTCTCTTATGTCATGGACAGTGTATTACCACATTTCAGAGACTAGGGTTGAATATGTTAAATGTTGGTCAGCCATTTGTATTTACTGACAGATCTTAATTCAAGTGAAATCTTTGATTTTGATTTGTAAATATGTTAAGTATCTGAATGTTGGTAACTAATTTACAGTTATGTATCAAAAATTAATTTCCTTGCAAATTTATTTGCTGTGGGTCGCTTGTAAAGAGCTTCATGTAGTTAATGAGTTGAAAAGCCAAAAATAGATTAAGTAACACCTTTTATCAATTCTTTTTCTTAAGCTGCATATGATTTACTTGAAATTTCTATGGGAGCTTCCAGTTTCTCATGTGACTTAATATTATCCTAGAAAACTCAAGCAAAAACAATAAAAATAAACTTTGTGATTTGATTGGAAAAGAGTCGTTTTATAATTAAATCAATTTTTTGATTTATGCTTCATAAAAATCAATTTAGAACACATTTTCAACTCAAAAAATTAAAGAAACATAAAACAAGAGTCATCTCCCTTAGTAGTGAAACTAATTTGTTTTGCAAAACCCAAATAAAAATCATTTGTGTTTTGACATAAAGAATATTAAATGTATGAGTTATACATTATTAGTAATAAAAGAGTAGAATTCTGACATTTATTTTAAGTTTTAATTACAATAATTTATATGATTATTTAGTCTTGATTGTTCTTTTTCTTTTAATTTTTTTTTTTTTTACTAATCATTAATTACTACAGGAGAAAAGTTAGCCATAACTTTTTTTCCAATCTTATTTAAATCATTTCTCTGATAGGCCAAGAATTTGACTTAGAATTGGATGCTCTTGTGTTATTGTTTGAAATTTTCATATAAAAATCTTTTCATTGATAAAATCACTCTAAAATTTGTTATCCTGATCAATTTTGATATGTGAATCTTTTCTTTTTTTTTTCATTTTTTAACTTTTATTTAAAATCATTTTTAGCATCTATGAATTTCTTTTTACTTTCATTTTCTTAATTTTAATAAAACTGTTTCATTTAAGTCCTAACATAGTTCATCCTTGACAAGAAATAATGTAAGGTTTCAAGTTTTCTGAAGTTAATTGAACATTTTGGATACTTTTTTTTAATAGTACCTATAATATATGAAACTTATTTTTAAATTAAATTCCAGTTTCATATTTTCAAATGACTTGAAACTTTTTGTACTGAATTCTTAATGTTTTAGCTGTAAAATTATGAATGACCTATACAAAAGGTATTTACAAAAATATTTGCTTTTTATTTATTCATTCATTTGTTTTCTGTTTAGTTGGTGTGCAAATTCCTTAATTCCAAAGATTTTCTTTCCTTCCCAGCCTTCACAGAACATTTCCTTTTACTGCTTTGGGGGCAAATTCCAATTTTTGGGTATTAGAAAAAATAACAAAATGAACATTGTAAGTGGCAAATAGTTATAGAAGTTGTCTATAAAGGGAAGTAACTCTTAATTTAATCGTACATACATAGTAACTCTTAATTAAATTGTACATCAATAACCATTTTAATAATTTTTGTTTAATAACCTTTAGAATTTAAAGAAAATATTGATCAGTAATTATATAAAAAGATAGGTTGATTGTCTGCTGTTATTGAATTTTGGGGTGCACTAGTGATAGGTAAATTGTATTGCTTTATCAACTATGCATAGCTAATATTTCCTTTGTTTTTGATTTCTGTAGAAATTGTGAATAACAAGAATTTATTATTATTATTATTATTATTATTATTATTATTATTATTATTATTATTATCTCTGTTGTCTAATCAATGAGGTCAAATACTTTATTTTATCTGAATTAAAAACTTCTTTAAATTACAAATATTCAGAAATCTGCAATAAAATCTGTGTAAGTAAGAATTGTAAATGTAAATTGTGTGGTGATTTTTGACATCTCATCAGTTTCTTTTCTGTTTTGTTCTTTTTTTTTTTTTTGCATTTAGTTTACTAAATAAAAATATACAATTTTCAGTATTAACAATTTTAACTTTTTGATATTGTATTTCATATCCCCAAATAATTTTAATTCACAGAACTAGTAATTTTATCTTGTCAGTAATTTTTTTTTTTGAGTGGGCTGTAAATCTCATTATCAAACACTAAGAGAAAAAAAAGAAGAAATTTGCTGTTATTGTTTGCAAATTTAATTTCAAATGTCACAATGTTCTGATTATTATTTCTGAAAAGAGACCGATTTCAAAAATCAATTTGAAATCAACGAGTTTCTTTTAAGATTTGAATTATTGCTGTTTATTATTTGATAGTGATTTTAGTCTTTGAAAAAAATTTTTGTCATCACAAAAATACTTCCAAGTGCCATGTGAAATCGTTTGAAGAGAGACAATTGATATAGTAATGTCAATTCTGTACCATAAAATCATTGTTTAATCTGCACTTTATTAGGCCTTTTATTTTTAGTACAGATGATTAAATAGTTAAAAGTAGTTATGAACATGTTGAGCAAGTCTTTTATTCTTTCTTTTACTGCATATTTTATCAATGTTTCTCATATAAAATTTAATAGTCAAAATGTTCTTTTTTATTCCTTGTTGAAATCTGATATGAACATTGAAATTACGGTCAAGTCATGCTGAAAGCACCGGTTCCTGCTAGATCACCAAAGTTAAGCAGCAATGAGCCTGTTCAATACTTAATTGGGTGGCCACTTAATCAACAGCAAGTAATGTAAGCAGCCTGAGCCCTTTGTTTATCAAAAATGACTTGATTCGGTATTAAATGACCCAGAGAGGGTTGATATGCCATAAAACAAAACAACATTAGAACATTGAACGTTAACATTTTTCTCTCTTTATTTGGTTCTTCTTCTGAATTCCATTCATTTTCCATTTTGTCATCTTTCAACTTTTAGTATTTCTCAGAATTTATTTCTCCCCATGTCCCTAGTTCAGACTTGCTCAGCTTCCTGAATTTGGTAGGAGCAAAAATAGAATCATAAAATCGTATTTGATGAAATACCATCATTGATTTCCATACAAAATTTATAATTGTTTGCATATCTTTTGCTGGAAAGATTTTCTATTCTAATGAATTCATCATTCCCAACATTTTCAACCGGAAGTTCTTCATAAATTTGTTTTTAAAATCTTTCAAGACTTTCATTTTTGTAAAATGTCAGTTTTGTAATTCTATCAATTTCAAAAGTAGAAATTAATTTCTGCCATGAACCTTATAATTTCTTTTTTGTTGTTTTTAAAGCTTTATTTAAATATTTTCTTAATTTTTCTAATTTTTAAAATGTTTTGAGAAATTCCTGTGGTTGACATGATTAACCAGTTAAAAAAAAAAAAAAAGAATTTTGATCTTGAACTAATTCAACAATCACTACTAATTTTTAATTTTGAAAAAAGGTCAAATTAGTTTGGAGTCCTTCAGATTTCAAACTGCTTATTTTACACTTGCCATACTTTTTTCTTAAAAGCAATGAGTAATGCATTTTTTTTTTTTCTTTCTTGAAAAAATTGTTTACTTGAAAATGTAATTTAGAAAATTGTAGAGCGTCCGCCTGGGAACCACAATGTTCCTGGTTTGATACCTGCCCTTTCCAACTCAGCGTATGAGTAACACAGGGATCTGTGCGGTAAAGTGAGGAGCTGATAGTAGGTGTGGCGCTCCACCTCAGACACTAAAACCAATCTCCTTGGTCTAGCGCTAATGAAAACGGGATAGACTTCCTCACTTTCTGGCAGATACCGACTTTAGGCCACCTCGACGACTTTACATTTACTTACTTATTGTGGATATCTGAGTCATTTTTCCCCTATGAAATAGGGTGTTTTATTTAGTATATTGTTTTGATGACTTGCAAGGGTCTACATATGGAACTGATGGACAGTTTAATTCATCAGACAATTTTGGTTCAATATTAATTTCATTTTATTTGTATTTCCACTTATTTGTTCTGGCAGATGTGAATGTTTTTTGTTTATTTTTTGTTTAAGAAAAAAAAAAGTATATTCACATTTTTTATATTTTTTTGTATTTTCCTGAATCCTTAGTTAACTTCCTAAGTTAACTTCAATTTCTAATATTTTTGATTCTGAGTTTCTTATCATCTTTCAAGGAAACAAAAATATAAAAGGGAAGAAAAAATTTTTTCACTGCCACATTTTCTAAAATAAAATTTAGAGGATGTTTTTGTTTTGTTTTTGTTTTATTTCAGTCAAACTGTACAACAATTGATAAAAACAAATTCTTCCAGCCAATTTTCTCAAAGTGCTTTTAAGAATTTTTGGTTAATTATTAATTTCTGCTTAAGTGGAATTATGTAAGACAGTTTTTGGTCAATTTGCCTTCCTTGTGATATTTTGCATACAAGCAACAAAGTAGATGACTTTTCAAAAGAAAAAAAAAAATTTGCTTAGAGAATTGATTTTTTTTTTTTTTTTTTTTTTTTTTTTTTTAAATTTTTATCTTTTTAATTTTTTTATCTTTATACAAAGTTACATTTTAGTAACCTTGAAGAATTTTGATCTTATTTTGCACTTTTTTTAATTCTCTTTTATTAAACATATCTGCAAAAATCTCTTCCTGCCATATTTTACACTGATTAAGGCGACAAATCTTTTGTTATTGTTTTAGGTGAAGAAGCGGGTTTTTCTTTTTTCTTTTTTTTTCTTCTTTTTTGGTTGTGTTTATCTTCACCTTTTAATTTTTCTTTTTTTGTTAAGTTTTGTTATGAGATAATTTTAAAAAATAAACTAAAATGCACCAATAAACGTTTTGTTTTAGCATTGCAAATAATGTAATAGTACTTGGAACTTTTTTTTGAACTGTGCATGCTTTGTTGGGATTGTTTTTTTTATTTTATGTAAACTTCGAAGTAAAAGATAAAATATTGTTTACATTGTTTCTTTCTTCTTTTTTTTTTTTTTTTTTTTTTTTAAGATTTTATTTCAGTTTGTCTTGATTCTTTCTCTTTATAACTTGAAAATATTCATATAAATCTAATAACACCAAATGTTGACAAAACCTCCGCTGCCAAGGAAAGGCTAGGGAGTAAACCCCAAATACAACTCAAAAGCCAGGCTCCCTAAGGTGGTGTAATGCTGAAATCCAGTGCTACCTAGCAACTCCTGCAACACTACTGCTACCAAACTGCATTGGCTTGCCTTTCCTTTGGATCACAGTGGCAGTGTGGAGAGGGGGGATTTGCTGCTTGGGTAACATCTCATCCTTCATATGAACCCGCCTAGGCTATACAGTTTAATAAAAAAAAAAATAAAAAAAAAATAAAAATTGGACACAACTCCATCGTCTCTCGCAGACGGAAGGTTGCCAACAACAAAACTGTAAACAAAATAGAAATAATTCAAAGACTATTTATCCATGTAGAGAAAACAAAATTGAAGTTAAGTGACCGTTGCAAAATCATCTATGTAGCTATTTATCCATGGCAACACTATTTAAGTTTAACAAACAGTGGTTGAAAATAATATTTATTTTTTTTCTAGTTAGATATAAATGTTCTACCCATGATATTGAGTGCTATTTACTTAGAAATATAGCACCCTATATTATCAATATTATGTGTAAATAAATGGAAGTTAATCCGACAGAATGAATTTAACATTTTGAAAAAACAATTAGTAATTATAATCTGCTGATGCGCATTTTAAAAATTCAAGCATTCCAGCATGTGTTTGTACCCCCTATTTCTTCCAACGGTTTTTTATCCCTTCTTTCCTTCATATGTTTTGCTTGTGATGAAGACCCTTCTACTAAGTGGTCGAAACTGATTTCTGTCAGTAGATTATAATTACTAATTGTTTTTTCAAAATCTTAAATTCATTATCAATATTAATATATATATATATATATATATATATATATATATATATTTGAGTTAAGGTAGCGTGGACATGGAGTCAACACCTGGTTACTGACAGTTTCTTGCTTATGCAATCTTCAGACCAAATATATATATATATATACTAGACAAAATGTAACCCATTGAGCTGTGGGTAAGTAATTGGAATTAGGAAAATCTGAGTTTGCAAACAAATTAAATTTAAAAAAAAAAAATACAGTCAGAGAATTTAAAAAAAAAACAAACATTAAAATCATTCTGTAAGATTTCTAAGAAAGGCTCCATTTGACCTAATTTAAATTTAAGATTAAGATAGTGAGAAGTTACAGATTATCTGTTTCTGAAACTTAACATACAAATATGTTTCACACTCTCTAATCATTCTCTTTAAACTCACTGAGAAACTAACATATATACGAGGAGGTAATCAAGATATACATACAGAGAGGGAAAGTGACAGGCAGATTTGAGTAAGAGATGGTTGAGTCTTTGACTTAATTGCAAATTACGGCTAATTAGAACCCATTAAAATGGTTTTGTTTTCAAACATATCTCAATCCTAGAACTAAGGAATATTTTGATATGAATCATTAAACTAAATAGGAAAAAAGCCTTTCCTAAGCTTGTATCAAACCAGTTCACCATACAGTATTTGTTCTGAAATTGGTTGTCTTCAATGTGTACCACATAAACAGACAATCTAGGATGCTGTTTTATAATTATGGACTCTATGTTGAATATAAGAGCCGAACAAAACAATAATACAGTATTTATACAAGTTGTGAGAGTCATCCAAATTCTGTGAGTTTGAAAAACTTGATAAATTAGAAATGACTATAGAAGATGAGTTAATACTATTGAATTTAATAGAAGGTATGTTTCATATTTTGTATAAACACAACATTTTGGAACATTTACAAATGATTAAAATATCCTTAGAATCATGCATAGACTTCTGCAACAATTAGAACTAATTGATAAATTTAATACATCTAAGAACATTGCTGGGGTTTACAAACGTAACAAACTACCTAATATATATTTACCAACCCCTCTGCACGATCAGGATGTGACACAAGGTCAATTTCTTAAGTGGAGTTTAACAGGTTTGAATTCTGAGTTTTCCTTCTCCTAGACTGGTTACCTCGCCAAGGTTAAGAGCCCAGTCTGCCCTGCTATTTACCCATAGCTGGAGGGAGAATTGGATTCATACCTTTCCCAAGGATATTAGTGCCATGTGAAATGCCAACAGCTTCATCCAGGAATTGAACTCGCATTGACAAGTCCATTTCCTACAACTCTAACCATTAGATGACGCGCCTCCATAACAAACTGCAATTAATACAACAATTGGTAGAGAATCCATCTCAAGAACCATAAGGTTTCAAATTCAATACCAGCCCTCACAAACTCAGTGCATGAGTAGCACAGCCTGTGGAGAGCTGACGTTTGGTGTGGCACTTCACCTCAAACGCAAAAACATTCTTCATAGTCTAGCAGTAGTGAAAAAGGGATAGACTCTCTCGGTGTCCGGCTGATAAATAGGAAAATATGATAAAATTATGAAAAGAAAGATAATTTTCAGTCCGTTTGCAAATACGAGGGTTAGTCAAAAAGTTATGCCATTTTTTTTTTTCATGTGAAGTTTTGTTTTTTGTTTTTTTTAAATATAAAACTAAGGCCTACATTAAGACTCTAACGAAGCTCAGAGCAAGAATCTGATTAGTAAGACCTAACTTGCCAATTGACAATGTACTCCTGCATGATAATGCTTGACCACACACAAGCACCAGGACAAAGGAGAAAGTTACCTCATTCAGGTGGACAACTTTACTGCATCCTCCATACTCACCAGATTTAGTGCCTTCAGACTATCACTGCACCATGAAAGAGGGTTTGAGAGACAAACATTATTCCAGTGACAAGGAGGTAAACTCTGTAGTGAAGAAATGACTCAAAGAACAGTCAACAGAATTTTACGGAGCAAGGATACATGCTCTTATTTGAAGGTGGAACATTGCTACTGAGAGAAACGGGGACTCTGTGGAGAAGTAGGAATGTGATCCACAGAGGACCAGCTTTATTTTGATATAGGATACATGTTCCTGTGTTGGTAATTATACCTGTCCTAAACAAAATGGCATTAATTTGATTCAAGCTCGTATAAAAAAAAATAGAAATGGTGGAAGATTTACCAGACACCAAATTTGACAGAGAAAAATGAAATGGTATAACAGTTTCTATGCAAGTAGATACTGGGAATGATGTCAGCATTATCTGAATAAATTTCTAGGAAGGAATGAGTAAACCCAAATTAAAGAAAAGTTCTGTGAAACTAAGACAGTTCAATGACACTTTCATGAAAACGTTAGGTTGTTTTGAGGGAACTTTTGAGACCAGCAACTGCTTCTTTGAAATTATTTCAATTATGATAGTAAAAAGCATAAAAAAAGTCACGGGCTTGTTGGAATAGACATCTAAAAAGTTGATCCAGCAAAATTAATCAACAGTGTGAAGTCAAAAGAAACTGACACAGAAGTTTTAACGTGAGAGAGAGAGAGAGAGAGAGTGTTCAATTAAAATAAAACAATCTCCCCTCTTACTTTGAATGTCACAAACTGACCATTCATATTCGGTAATCTGAACATTAGTTACATACATGAGAGTAACCTCTCCTTGTTTGTTTCACTTTGAGGAAGCCATATGTTTTGGTCGGCCATTTTCATTTCACCATAAATCTAAACTGAAAATACGAATTTGTTTGAATCAATACAACTGCATGTTGCACATTATTTAAAATGAACTTAATTGCTATTAAGAACACATTTTATAATATTTTCGTGTTAAAACATGCAGTTGTATTGATTCAAACAAATTCGTATTTTCAGTGTAGATTTTACGAAGAAATGAAAATGGCCGACCAAAACATACGGCTTCCTCAAAGGGAAACAAACAAGGGGAGGTTACTCTCATTTGTGTAGCTAATGTTCTGATTACCTTATTATCTACCTTTAGTAGTTGCTTAACTAAAATCAATGGTGAAACAAGGAATTTTATATACCCCCCCCCCCCTGGTGGTAGTAATTGGGCTTCATCTACTATCGCTTTACGAAAACCCGTTGGAGATTTGGTGATAAAAATAGGTATAAACCACAAAATTTGCTCCAATTCCTTCCTTATTCCTAACATTGAAACCGCTATTTATGCGTTAGCGAGTATGACATACATTGCCAAAATTGACCCCAAACGTCCCTACAACCAGATAAAAATTGATAACATTTCTTAAAGAGGTTACTATGATTAACACTCCTATAGGTTTACTCAGATGGACTCGCATGTTTTTTGGGGTCAAAACAGCAAGTGCTATCTTTCAGAGAACAATTGAATACATTGTATTTACCTCGTACCCCAATTGAATACATACTAAATGGTGATGTTAAAAATATGATCATTTGTCAAGATGATATATGCATTGGTGTTTCCAGTAATTAGAATTAAAACAAAAAAACAGGTTATGTTTTAAACAAACGAGCAAGTTTTTAAGTTTTAATTTTATATTAATCTAGAAGCGGCTACCCGGCATTACCTGGGTAGAGGGGGAATAAAAAAAAAAAGTTGTCTTACAGATCCATTGATTTTTTTTACATAATTGATTTGTTTATGTTTTAATCACGAATGCCACCAATGACTTTCCCTTCTCTTACTATTCAAATTCTAATTTTAAAAATATCTTCACGAATATGAATAAAATATTCATTATTTTTGCACAAAAAGCAAGCTCTGGTGATAGCAAATGTGTATATATATATTTATTTTGTTGTTAATTGTTTTATTTTTGTACTTTCCTCTGGACATACATACACACCAACTGTCCTTTATATATACTAGCAAATTTATGCATCCTCCGGGTGCAAATTTTTAAGTTTTAATATAATAAAATATCATGTTAAATTAGAAAGGCTAATAAAACTAAATAAGAATGCAGATAAAAAGATTTGGAACAGAGGGGTATTATCGAAAAAATAGAACAGCTTTGAAACTAACTCTTCCATCATTTTCCATTACTCCCGTCTTTCATTGGTAAATTTTCCTAATTTAACTCTTTACTTAGAATAGGAAGTAAAGGATAATATTACAGTTATTTCTTCTTCTTAATGAATTTGTTTTAAGATTTATCCCAGAGATTTTTGCTCATATTCAATAAGATAAAACCAAACAATTAGAAATCAATAATACTTAGCATATATTTATTAAAATCAATTTTTTAAGATCAATATGCAAATTAGCCTTCCCATTCACACTGTAAAACCGCTATTTTGTTGTATATATAAATATAATTGCATGCTGTCAGTATGTAGACATAGTTAACAGTATTAATAATGTAAGACAATTTTATTAATAATTGAGGTTAAAATAAAATAAAATCATTGAGAATGTGACGTAAAATAACTAAGGGAATTGTGACTGGAGTAGTAATATAGTTTCGGTTACAGACAGTCAAACCCACAATCTCCATTATAATAAGATATATATATATATATATATATAGATAGATAGATTAGAAATACTAACAAAACTAAATAAGGAGCGAATATAAAAATATTACATTTATTTCAATTTTATTTTGATTGATTTCTATATAAGATTATGTACAAAGTTGCTTTTAATATGTTTGAGAATAACATGATAGTATTAGAAATCAGTAACAGCAAATAATTATTTATCAAACCCAGTTTTGTTAAAATCATTATGCAAATTATTTCCACCATATACTCTGTAAACCTTTATTTCTTAGAGGTATATAACACATATTTCAAGATTTTAAATAATATTGGCAGTTTTGCAGCACATCTAACTCAGCTAGACTTTAATAGGGGCATCGTTATTAAATGAGATGCTAATTAAGATTAAATAATGATTATTTCATAATCGTTGAGAATAAACTTAGATAACTAAGGAGATCGTGACGTCAGTGGTGACGGAGTTTCGGTTACAGACAGTAACACAATATTCATTATAATAAGATTTAAAAAGAATGCTAGGATGACCATACCCAGGGATAATTGTGAATTTGAATTGTGACAATATAGGATATCGTAAATATCAGATTTGTAAAGACGGAATTTCACCAGACAGATGTTTGATAAAGAAAATATTGGAGTTATCTATATCCCCAAATAAATTTTTTTTTAAATAAAAAAGAATTGGGATCCTTTTTAGGATTAGACTAATTTTTATAGCAGATAATAGACGAAATATAGTGAGTTAATAGAACCCTTTGCTGATTTATGTAAAAAGAATAGCAAGTTTAAATGGACTCAATGAAAGGAGTATATATATATATATATAGATGATATGGGTTTTATATTTTTAAGTAAACAGTGCTCAATACCATTGATAGAGCATTTATATCTAAGTTAAGATAGCATGGATATTAAGTCAACGGCGCCTGGTTACAGACAGTTTCTCACCAATGCAAAACTATTGAAGATCGCATAGGCGAGAAACTCTCAGTAATTGGGCGTCCTTAACTCTCTCTCTCTCTCTCTATATATATATATATATATAAATTTACTAATCCCTCCGCACGAGCAGGATGCAACACAAGGTTAATTTCTTAAGCGGATCTTAACATGTTTGAATTCAGAGTTTTCCTTCTCCTAGACTGGTTCCCTAACCAAGGCTGAAGAGCCCAGCCTGTCCTACTATTTACCCATAGCTGGAGGGAGATAACTTGAATTCACACCCTTCCCAAGGGTATTAGCGCTATGTGAAATGCAAACAACGTCGTCCAGGATTTGAACTCGTTTCACCGTGCCCATTTCCTATGAGAGTAACCGCACTCCTCAAAAATGAAAGGATATAGCAGTTGAAAATTTGAAGAAACCGCTTATAAAAAAAACGCGTTGTAAAAATTGTTGGTCCTAAAAAAAGAAGTGACTTTAACTATGGATTCAAATGGGTGTGCTGTGTCAGCAATTTTGTCTCAGAAGGTCATCCGATAATATACCATTCTAGAAGATTAACGTCAGCCAAAGTTAAAAATTCAAACATTGAAAAAAAAAAAAAAATTAGCTATCGTATGGATAGAACCCGCTAATTTCTATTAGGAAAGGAATCATACCATAAACCTTTAGAGTTTATTTTTCTCCAGAAAAGAGAGTTAAACCTTCTAGGCCCTTGAAGATTGGCTACAAAGTTTACCAAAAGTTGATCCAGCATTCCTAAGACGGTGTTGTATCTTGTTGTTGAGATCAACGTGAGCGGACACGTAGCTTCCGAGGTAACAAAAGTTAATGACGTTTTCTAATGGATTGCCGTTGTGAGTGATTGTTTTGTGGCAGTGATATCCTATCAAGAAACAGTACATAAATTAACAACAGAGAAGGGTGTGTCTTACCCGTGTATAAGTACAATAGAGTGATCTGCCTCTGTGTCTCGGGCTGAACAGGGTGATCTGCCCTTGACCAGGACAGAGTATGAAGAGAACGATAGAAGCGACCATTTGCAATTCGTCTCTTCAAGTCTGAACCACGTATTTCGTACTTTATAATTCCGACATGCATCCATTTCGTGAAAACGCGTGTATGGTTTCTGACAGAAAATTGTGATTGTTTTGTGGCAGTGATATCCTATCAAGAAACAGTACATAAATTAACAATTGCCTTTCAGCAATTAAAACTCAGGAAAAAATGAAAATGAATAAATACAGTTTGACAAATAAGAATAAAAAACAATATAAAATGATATGGCAGGACCGGGGGCCCAATAAAACTTATCCATGGGCTTAATAAATTACAGAGTTGCAGATAGATTTTGATAAAAGATGTTATTCAAAAATAGATATAACGCTAGTAAAGGAAGAGTATAAATTACACTTAAAAGCGAGTTGAATTAACGATTAATACACAATGTCAAATAATTCTAGTAGTTCTATGTTCGCAGATGAAGATGACGAAGATTCTTACCAATTATGATTAAATTTATTGGACGTATTAGGAAGGACTACGAAACAGTTTAGTCATGAAAAATCTATGGTATTTTTGCTGATAAAGGGACGAAACCGGAAGTCCTGAAGACAATTATAAGAGTGTACCCTAATAAAGAAAGGGGAGATAGACAATTGGGAATCTCATCTAATGTGTAACCCGACAAAGAATGTTATATAAGAAAGGCTTAATAAAAATTGTACACGACTGTGTTCATTGTGGAATGAATCAGAAACGTGGTGTGCGTAGTATTCACTGGATGTAGAAAAATATGTTAAAAAATGTGTTGAAATAATTTTTTTCTGCAAACCAAGATATACTTATGGTCTAAAGAAAAAGAGCCATGGAATTGCATTAATTGGGATCTATGGTCTTTTTTGATGGGTGCCATATATTTTCCCAGATTAACAGATAGGTAATTAAATTCGTATGAAGAAGACTCAACTAACAAATGAAGATAACATATATTCATAAAAATACAATTTGCAAACTTAATGGCGTTTGCTGCCAGACATATTTGCTGAGTTCCTTTAAGTTCTGGCAGAGACTGGATTTAGACGTCTTGCTGTCAACACTACAAGTGACACTAGAGTAACCAATTTGAGCACCAATCTACGGTATTGGCTGATTTCCCTCAGGTGCCAAGGACAGACAATTAATCCCTAATTTTTTTATATATCATGGGCATGTTAAAGGCATAGGACTATTTTCAATTTTGGTCGACTCATTCTCTGGATGGTCTGAAATCATTAGGGTTTTAGATAGGCAGACAGCCACAATAAAACAAATATTGATTGATTGATTGATTGATTGGCGATCCCTCGAGGATGATGGTCTAATGTCAATCCTTTCCACGGGTCCTTGGCCAATGTGGCCGATTTTAGCTCTAAAGTTTCGGCTACAGTGCGGACATGTTGTTTCCCGGGGCAGTGCTGGTCCAGATTGCTGTCTTCGTCCCTACAATATTCGTCGCCCTTCCTCCAGCTCTGCAGTTCGTTTGCATTCGAAAGTACTGGTGCGACCCCTGATAGTTGTTGTTCAGTCCGTTCTGTCTTTCGCTGCTGTCTCCCAGGTTTTGATGTCAATTTCGCATTTCTTGAGATTTGCTTTCAGGACGTCCTTAAAACACTTCTTGGGTACACTGTTAGTCCGTTTTCCTTCTTTCAATTGGGAGTAGAAGATCCGTTTAGGGAGACGGTCTATCGGAAAAATATAGTTGAAATATCTCCCCCTGTCACCGGGGGCGAATCCCTAATATACCATATTGGCACCGAAATTAAATTTCTTGACCAAAGTCATTTATCGTAGGGCAATCAATCAGGTGAGATGCATTTTCAAGCGCTCCCTATACATTGTCACCAGCGAGTGGAATGATATTCCAGCGCTCACCTTTACCTTGTCAACCAGCGAGTGGAATGATATTCCAGCGCTACATTACCTTCAACCTCAGCTTTGTATTTATTGCATTTCTTTATTATTTCCTATTTTAAGATGAGGTCTATTCCTAGTTTTTATTTTATTTTCTACACATAATTAGAAAGGCTCGTATTATGTCTATACTTTTTGTTTACGAAACTACTTTTGTGGTTATAATATCTGATTTTAAAAGGTCGCTGTGTAGACCCTAAGTATACTTTTTTGTCACTGATGTTCTTATTTTTATCGTTTGGTTTATTGGTATATACTTCCACTTTATATATTACGCATTCATGTTGATATTTCCTTTTTAAGGGACATTCTTCCTTGTTGATACAATTACAGTTTAGGGGGTTTATTGTTTAGGTTTTTGTTGATTTTTTTGCAGTTGTTTTGATTAATTAAGCTCCCTACGTTGGGCATGCAGCTATAGGAAAGTTTGACTGTATTTTTATTAAATATTTTATGTAATATGTTAGAGGGGGAGGGAGTGTTTTTTTTATTAGTTTAAAGAAGTCCCTGCCTGGTTTATTATCTATGACCATGTTGAATGGTGGTGTGAACCAGAGGATTCTTCTTTGTCTATTTTCCTCTTATTATTTGTATTGTGTTTCATTTAGGTCTTTGTATATTAGTTTAGTTTTATAGCCGCTATCCTTAAGTGCTTTTTCATATTCTGTTTTATTTTTGTCAAATATATTGCAATCGGACGAGTTACTTGATAATCTAACCATTATTCCATTAGGTATATTTTCGAATACTTTTTTTCTGTGGGTGGTGGTGGTGGTGGTGATTGGATCCTAATTGATGTATCTAGGGTTTTGCTTATCTTTTCTAAAAGGTGATACTGTTCCATCTTGTATATTTAGTGTTACGTCTAGATAATCCGCTATTTTAAAATTTGGTTTGTATGTCTAATTTAAATCCGAATTTGCCAAATAACCAATTTAGTTTTTTTTCCTTAATAAATCTCCTTTTCTAGGTGGTATATTCATCCATTATTATAATTCCGTCGTCACGATAAATTCCGTGATTTTCGGGGTCAATAATCTTGTTTAGTTTATATAATAATAGGCAACCAATAAGTTCCGAGATTTCTGCCGCATCATAAGGCCCCGATGGGATTATCGAAGTTGCTATTTTTGCCCTTTTTTTATCCAATCTTTTTCTTTGAAGTATAATAAGGTTTTTCGACAGTGCATTATTATATCAATTTTGTCCTCCGGTATGGATATATAATCCCGGGTAAGTGTTATTGCCTCATTTAGGGTCTCCTCTGTAATTGAAGGGCAGGATTCTTTTATGTCATATTTTATGAATGCACTCTTTTTCTTATTTAAGTTATAGCTCTTAAACCATTTTATGCAGTCATTTGTACTGTGCATTCGGGTGAAACCTAGGTAGATAGTGTCTTACTTAATGTATTGAGCACTTTTTACATATACAACTTATACCACGGGTTTTTTTTTCTTTTGGCCACTACATACGATACTGATGATTATTTTCAGAAAGTACGGATGTGCCGGTCTTTTCTTTTTTTAATTTTTTTTCCCAGATGTTTGAAATTTTTATTTTATTTTGAAAAACTGAATTACCTGGGTTTTTTACACACCGGTAGAGTTTAGAAGTAAAAAAAATTAATATATATATAATATATATATATATATATATATATATATATTGCACACACACACACACAGACAAACAGACACACACAGACACACACACATATATGTATGCAATATCGTAATGCTAAAATATGTATCCACAAAGCCACTTGTTTGGGAGTCTAGTGTTAAGAATCGGCTGGGAATACAAATTTGTTGAACTTATATCAAATTTATCCGGTGTTTGTTACGATCTTTAAAAACCAATTAATAATCACCTATGAGCTGCAGTTTTTGCACAAGCAAATATTTTCATCCTCTCGAGGAATAACCCAATTTCAAGTGTCTGTATATATTAATTAGGTCAATAATACTAAATTGTAAAGAAACCATTGACATAATTTTGTGCGATTCACTTGAGATACATCACAATTTAATTTTTTTGTCATTGCTGCCGATTATGGCAGAAAGGACGCCTCCCTGGGGTAATTGAAATGGTTTCTGATAAAACGAAATTGAAAATGGAAAATTCAAAATATGTATGGAATGTGAATCTTTTTAAATCCTAAATTCCTTTATAGTCTAGAATCGTCACGAGATCTTTTTTTGAATGCCGTCTTTGTAATATGGGAATATGATAATCAACATTTGCCATTGGACATATTGCAAATAGTGCAAAGATTAATCTGCTCGTAGACTGTCTAATTAGCATAAAAACGCAAAAAGAACAAAATCATGATTTTCGATCAATAGATTTGGGGTGAAAGAGGAGGGGCGAGGTGAAGTTAATATATTCAAAACAGAAACAAATGGTTCAGTTCGTGGAAGCATCAATAATTACATTTTTTCATATTTATATGTTTAAGATATAGTAAAGCTAAAATATTTGTTAAATATTTAATGATTCTGAAACTAAATGAAAAACAATATGAAAAAAAAAAAAATGATTCTGAAAAAAAAAAAAATGATTCTGAAAAAAAAGATTCTGAAGAAAAAAAGATTCTGAAAAAAAAAGATGATTCTGAAAAAAAAAAAAAAAAAGATTCTGAAAAATAAAGAAAAAAAAGAAAAAGATTCTGAAAAAAAAAAAATGAAAAGAATATGGAAAAACAACATGATTCTGAAAACAATCTAAAATATTTGGTAAATATTTAATGATTCTGAAACTAAATGAAAAACAATACATTTTGAAATTGTTCTGAAATTTTGAAATGATTCAGAAATTGTTTTTGTGAAGAATCCTATGATCCACTCTTAGAATAAAAAGTCTGCATTTTGTTGGTCTTATTTACTGATCACGCAGTGACAAAACTAATAAAATGAATTAAAGATTACAGTTACAGGGAGAGATTTGAGAAATTTGGATGAACTACTTTACTAGAAAGAAGAATGAGAGGTCAAATTTTCAAAATCATCAATGAAATTTCTAATTATGGTAATATCAACCATTATTTTATTCCTCGAACTAGAAACTTACTGTCATATCCCATATAGATCAATAACTAATTAACGTTCATGAACTCTCAAATAACAGATTAAAACAAACAAACTTAGTATTAACCAATGGAATTTTTTCTTTTTGATAATAGAGTAATATGTTTAGGGGACTAATTTCCTAATTATATCAAAAACAGCAATAGCGTAAAAATTAAGATTACATTGGATTATTTCGGAAATAATGACATGAAAAAGAAATTAAGATGGAATTTTTTAAAAACTATTAGATTAATTACTTAACAGAATTTTATCTAGGATTATCAGGATTATTCAGACTATTGTCCTTATCTTTATTGTTATCTGTACAACGTTTCGGCCGATGTGCCCTTCGGCCCTTTTCAGGTATTTCTTGCTGGACTCAGGGGCCTTCTCGAACTCGGAAACCTTTTTGTCGTAATTCATCACGGAACTGATGAATTTTGAATTTTATCTGTATTCTAGATATTGTATTAAAATTGTATATGTTCTGTCCAAATATCCCCTTTTTTTCTTTTTTTTAAAGGTTGATGTCAGAAGATAGTAAAAAAGAGAGATGCTCAAGGAAGCATAAACAAATAACTATAAAGTGCTTGTGAGATAATTTATTTTTGAAACACTATCAAAGGAACAAGTTATGAGGTGAATCAAATCAATGGTGTGTCCAGATGGTTGTAAGAAAAAGATAACTTATTATAATGCGCCCATTGGCAACGGTGATTTATCTCACAATCTGTACCTCTTTATTTGACATAAACCGAAGATTCAATATACGTAGATTTGGACAACAATATATGATACTGTGACCGACGAAAATACAGCGCAGCAAAAGAACATCGTTGCACTTTGAGAAATTTCTGCAAACGGACAGAACATGAATTTTTAATTTTTAAGAGACAATTCAATTCAATTGAAGAACACCTGACGCAAATTGAAAAGACGTTAAGAATTTACGAGTTGATATAATCATAACAATGGATTAGGAATTTAAATAGAAGATGACGAAATTTGAATGCATACTAAGAGTACAAGAATGATAGATTAATAGAAATCTTTAATGAGAATCTAAGAACAATATTACAAACAATAAAAGATGAAAATTCTAAAAGAATTTCTTGTGTTTTACAATTAGGAAAGAAATCAGGAGTGAATAGTTACAAGACTAACTGTTTATTTGTTTGGTTTGTTTAATAGCATATAAATCCTGTGGGTTATTCAATGCCAAAACTTTGTAAATATATGGTTTCCAATAGAATAGTTTGTTGGTGAATATTTTGTTTTAAACTATTTTTTAGAGAATGAGACATAAGCTTGTACTCAAGTTTCCTTTACAGGTGTATAAATTTGAGGATTGTTTCGTGGATGTATTTTATATCTGATTCATAATTTTCTTTTATTTCTCTCAAAAAGGACAAAATGTCATCCATGTTAATATTCTAAAATAGATCTTTCATATCATTTGCATAAAAAGATTATTTCAGATTGGAGCGAAAGCTTACTTATTGGTCCTATTTCTAATGATGTGAAATATTTTACGCACTAAAAGAGGAAGAAAAATAATTATGTCGAATTTAAGATTTAACAAAAGTCAAAACTTAAATTGAAGATTTTGTAAATGAATTTGGATAAACGTATTCCCTACAACCACCGTTCTTTGTATACTCTCTTCTCTTAACTTTACACTCCAATGAATTCAATCTTTTCTGCGGGATCTGTAAATGCGACGTTTTGGCCAATAGAATGCAGACTTTTTATTCTAAGAGTCAATCATATGATTCTTCACAAAAACAATTTCAAAATAGTTTAATTTATTGTTTTACATTTGACAGGATTCATACGAGTGAAAGATTCAAATAACTTTTGGAGATTTAAAACGCTTGAAAACAAAGTATTTGCATAGATGGACTCAGACCAGGAACTTTCTGTTGACAAATGGAATCGGAAATTATTTTAGTTTTATGCAGTGTAATATTTTTCTACTGTCAAAGAATGTTTGATAACCACATTTTAGCAAACAGATATTTTGGCATCCACTGTATGGCGCTAAGAGTAACACTAATCCGACGTACTCAGAGTAGTACTGATCCGGAGTGCTAAGAGTAATACTAATCCGAAGTGCTACGAGTAGCACTGATCCGAAGTGCTAAGAGTAATACTAATCCGAAGTGCTACAAGTAGTACTGATCCGAAGTGCTAAGAGTAACACTAATCCGAAGTGCTACGAGTAGCACTGATCCGAAGTGCTAAGAGTAATACTAATCCGAAGTGCTACAAGTAGTACTGATCCGAAGTGCTAAGAGTAACATTGATCAGGAGTGCTAAGAGTATCACTGATCCGAAGAGCTAAGAATAACACTAATCCGAAGTGCTACGAGTAGTACTGATCTGAAGTGCTAAGAGTAACACTAATCCGAAGTGCTAAGAGTAGTACTGATCCGAAGTGATAAAAGTAGTACTGATCTGAAGTGCTAAGAGTAACACTAATCCGAAGTGCTAAGAGTAGTACTGATCCGAAGTGCTAAGAGTAACACCAATCGGAAGTGCTAAGAGTAATACTGATCTGAAGTGCTAAGAGTAACACTAATCGGAAGTGCTAAGAGTAGTACTGATCCGAAGTGCTAAGTGTAACACTAATCCGAAGTGCTAAGAGTAGCACTGATCCGAAGTGCTACGAGTAGTACTGATCCGAAGTGCTAAGTGTAACACTAACCCGAAGTGCTAAGAGTAGTACTGATCCGAAGTGATAAGAGTAGCACTGATCCGAAGTGCTAAGAGTAACACTAATCCGAAGTGCTACGAGTAGTATTGATCCGAAGTGCTAAGAGTAGCACTGATCCGAAGTGCTACGAGTAACACTTATCCGAAGTGCTACGAATAGTACTGATCCGAAGTGCTAAGAGTAGTACTGATCCGAAGTGCTAAGAGTAGTACTGATCCGAACTGCTAAGAGTAGTACTGATCCAGAGTGCTAAAGCAACACTAATCCTAACCTAAGACATTTTTTCTTTTTAATTAAAAAAAGTTATAGATATATATATTTGAAATATTTAAATAATCATTTGGTCTAATCTGGAAAATTGAAATTATTATTTATGAAACGAAAATTGTGATTTCGCCAAAATGTCCCGTGGTCACGATAATCTTTTTAATAAATATTTTATTGTCTTCCATTTAAATGCCCATTACCAAAATGCCTGATTCCGGTTTCTCTAACTGCAAAGTTTAAAAGACATTAAACTCTTAGGAGGAAGAAAATTAGAGAAATACTTGATTTTCTTCCGACCTTGAATTTCAGTAAGAAATAAGCAGATTTTTACTTGCATTGGTTTCACAATTTCTAGAACTTTTGGGGGAGATTGATTGTCTCTGGGTAAGATGGCCGTAAGGGTAGATGATCGTCAGTTGTTGTCGAACAGAAAACACATCGAAATAGATCGATCGTATCGTGGCAGCAAATGTAGAATTTTAAAAGCACAGTGATTTTGAAATATCATCAGGCAAATGATTACTATTATTATGAAGGAATCATTGAAGAAAAATGGTGATATGTATATATATATATATATATATATATATATATATAGAGAGAGAGAGAGAGAGAGAGACAGACAGACAGACAGACAGACAGACAGAGACAAAGACAGAGACAGAGACAGACAGACAGAGAGAGAGAGACAGACAGAGAGAGACAGATACAGAGAGAAGGGAAGAGACAGACAGGGGGATAAAGGGAAAGAAAGAGAGAGAGAGAGAGGGGGGGCGAAAGAGAAAGAGAGAGACAGACAGAGAGAAGGGAAGAAACAGACAGAGGGGCAGAGGAAAAGAGAGAGAGGGCGAGAGAGAGCGAGAGAGAAAGAAAATAAAGAGATAGGGAAGGGAGAGAGAGAGAAAGAGGTGGAAAGAAAGACAGACAGAGAAAGAGAGAGGGAGGGGAGAGTGTGTGTGGAAAAGAAAGAGAAAGGGAGAGAGGAAAGGAGAGAGAGAGAGAGAGAGAAAGAAGAGAGAGAGAGAGAGAGAGAGAGAGAGAGAGAGGGGGAATAGAAAGAGAGATAAAGAGGAAAAGAGAGACAGATAGATAGAGAGAAGGGGCGAGTGGGTGTGTGTGAGAGAGGAAAAGAAAGAGAGAGAGGAAAAGAAAAACTGAGAGAGAAAGGGGAAAAGAAAGAAAGAAAGAAAGAAAGAGAGAGAGAGAGAGAGAGAGAGAGAGAGAAGAAGAAGAAGAAGAAGAAGAAGAAGAAGAGAGAAATGGGATATATATATATATATATATATATATATATATATATATATATATATATATATATATATATATCCGTAGATGGGTCACCAGGTAAGTTGGTATTAGGATGATTCTAAGCTGGTCCTTTCTTCCAACGGCGGAATGTTAAAGTAGTCCAGGTCCAAGTAGAGAGCTCAATGCTCAATTTAATTGATTATATATATATATATATATATATATATATATATATATATATATATATATATATATATAGAGAGAGAGAGAGAGAGAGAGAGAGAGAGAGAGAGTCAATCAATGTGACAGAAAAATGAAAAAGATTCAATACATTAACATTTTTTATGCATTTGAATTCTTTTTCGCATGGATTTTTATATCACAAAACAAGAAAGATAAAAAACAAATTCAAAACAAATTTAAAAATGAAATATTTATTATAACAAATCCCTTTTTCAACCAAAAATGATGAGCAATAAAGAAAATAAAAAAAAAATAAAGAAAAACACACAAAGGAATAAAAAAAATTTTTTTTTCACATACACCGAAAAAGCCATCTTTTCTTTTTATTACAATTATTCTAATTTACTAAAATGTAATAAAATGTTAGTTAACAATTTATTACAAGCGCAAAGTGTTGATAGAAAAAAAACCATCTAAGTGTGGAGTTTACACTGAGTTGTCGAGCGAATAACATTTGAAGAGAAAGAAATTAAATAAGGTAATGGGAACTGATTTCGAATTTTATCGAATAAAAGAGACAATAATAATAATAATAATAATAATAATAATAATAGTCGTCGGTGATCATTGAAAAAAAAATCAGTAAATGTCTGGAGAAACGCAGAGCTTTAAAGAAGGAAATAAATTTTAAATAATTTTAATGTTTTCTTTTGGAATGGAAACGAAGACAAATAATCAATTATATATTAAATAAAAAGCTCTATGAATGTTTTTTTGAGATCACAGACAAAATGAATGGAAACGAATAAAACAAAACGAATAACAGTGAAAAATATGAAAAGTTCAAATGTGTTCGCATAAATAAGATTGATTTCTTATAAATAACTGCTAATGAAACGGCAAGAATTAGGCTTTTCTGTATTTTATCATTTTGGGTGTAAGTCTATAATTTAATGTGTGGATTTTACGATTATTCAAATAATGTAAGCGATACTTTGGCCACTGAGCCAAAATCTTTGGATTAAAGTTCTTATTGCGCACAAGAATTGGTTTTAGGGGATCAAATTTAACAACTCACCGTCAGAGTCAGATATCACATTCAATGTGTGTTTTGGCGTGTGTGGTGGGGGTCAGATGTAAGCGAGGACAGATGGGAGTTAGAGAGGGGATTTTTTATTTGGGGATTGTGAGCTCAAGTATAATAGTGAATAGTTACCAAATCACAAATCAAATCAATGTCATCTCAACATGACAAACTGAAATCTAAAGATAAAAAACGAAAAAAAATACTAAAATAACTCAAAGGAGAAGAGAACGAAAATTTGAATGAGAATTAAAACAAAATGTTGAGAATCTCTTGAAATTCTGAACACTGACTGGAGATTTTTCGTGATGAAAATTTGATTGTCGCGAATGATCAGTTTTAATCTGATCAATAAATGAAAATTTAAACACTTTACAGCAAAAAGCTCTGTTAAAGTTAAGAGTTATTACGTTAGAAATTTGAGCAAAAATGGCGATGGTAAAAGATAGAATTAAGTGTCGTATTTATATAAAATAAATAAATAAATAGAGCGATGACGCATTTGTGGTCAAATAAATTACATCGATCCATATATGCTCATATTTTTCTATTTTTTTTCTTGTTTTGTTTTTCTTTAGATTTCGAACTTTCAGCAAAGCAGTAAAGATTGTCGTTTATTTAAAGGAACATTTATATCGACCTTTAATTTACAAACGAAGCAGATCTGGCAATGCGAAAACCGTCATGTTAGTATAATTTTAATTATACACTTTCACTACTCGAATAGTACATAAATAATTTATCTATTCTGTCAAATTGTCCACACATTTAGGGAATTAAGAGAGATCAAGAAAGTGGACAGCAGTTTTTTTTGTGTGAAAAGCAACTAATTGTTAAAGAAAATGCGTTATTACATAATCCATGCAAAAGAGGAAATCAAAAGAAATGCATAATTTGTGCAAATTGATTTTTGTGTGATGTTTAAGCGTCAATCAATCGCTGTGACGATGAAATAAAACAAGAACTGAAAAGACAAGGGAATTGTTTTTCGGACATGTTTGTGGGTTTTGTATTCATTTTTAAGATTTTTGCTTGGAGTAATTTTTAATCTGACTGAATTGCTATTAGCCATAACAGAATGGCTGTCCTTCGAATTGAACTCACCATAACGTTTGATCAATAAGAACCGGGGATAAAAGCTAATTGAAGGAGTTAAATTATATATATATATATATGTGTGTGTGTGTGTGTGTGTGTGTGTTGAAACACATAGAAACATATTTGAGATAGATTAACAAGCTTAAATATAAAGAAGAACGAATATGTAAGGTTTGTTTGGGAGGAGACATATCACGACATATTCATTGAACAAATTGGAAGCTAGTTTCATTATAACTAGGCAGCGATAATGATTTGTAATCTTAATACTTATAACTTAGGGATAGTTAGTGGTTAAAACCTTTTGTTTTCGGATAAGTTAATATGTGGATGAAAATAGTTGTTGTTTAAGAGGCAAAAAAGACAACCCGAAGAATATCTTAAAGTCTGTCATCTTCCTTTTCTGTAAATAAGGGAATAAGTCTCTACAAAAACTGAAGAAAATACTAAAAGAATGTTGTTTAAAAAGGAAGAAAAGTGACGACATTGTTTATGCAAAAGTCTTCTAATGAAATCAGTAATTGAACAGTTCTTGTTATATTGGTTTGCAGTGAATCCTGTCTGGATGTTGATTGGTCAGTTATCCTGTTGTGATGTCATAGATTTCAGTCACATTGATTTTCAGAGGAATTTGAGAAGCGATTTTCGAGGAAGGCCATTTACATTCGGGCTGGATAATAGGGTGTGGTTGATTCCTTGTTTTTTGAGTGGAGGAATTGGATGTAGAAAGATGACAGACTGCGTTTGCGGCGTCGGATAAGTTTAAAAACATTTTCCAATTCTTGGGTTGCTGAAAGTAAAAAAAGAAAATAATAATTAGAAAAATATAAAATGAATTAATTTATGACCTTTTAGTATTCTAAGATATAGTCTAAACATGCATATAATTACTAACGACCATGGTGTCAACAGAAATGGGTAATTTTCACCTTTAGTTGGCTAAATTCCTAGAAAATAAGGCAATTAGAGTGACTTCCCTTGACTTTCACTATGGAACAAGCCGGTAGCTATTTTAAAAATCTCCGTGCGAAATAAACAAATCTTAGAAACATTTTCGAAAACAATACAACTGCATGCTTTAACACAAAATATCATAAAATGTGTTCTTAATAACAATTAAGTTCATTTTAGATAATGCGCACGCACAATTTTATGCTAGGAATTTAGCCAACTAAAGGTGAAAATTACCCTGAAATGTTTATCCAATGAATTATATAATCTTCAGTCACTAAGACTTCAGACTTTCATGATAATCTGTGTCGTTATTAGGAAGCAAAGAGATATGAAGAGAAACAGTTCAGTTAATATTTCAAAATAAATATATATATATATATATATATATATATATATATATATATATATATATATCTCAACACATCCACGTAAGCAGGATGTGACACAAGTGGAGTTTAATAGGTTTGAATTCAGAGTTTTTCTTCTCTGAGACAGTAACAGAAATAAAGTTAACAAATAGTTACGATACAATATGACTGTTGTGAAGGAAAGGTACAAGGCAAATATAGCGTGTATATTTGGGTTAACAGTTTATTCTGGGTTAGTATTAATGTGTTAGTGTATACATTTCTTTTGTAAATGTCTTTAAGAGTAGTGTAATTGTCTTTCAGAGTTGCCAGGGAAATTTATACTGGCGGGATATATATTTATAGGTAATACAAGAGATTCAAATACACTTATCTTGATTATATTAATCTTTGCAATGTCTCTACGTCGTCCGGTAAAGTCGCTGTGTTTCAGTTGTTCTGCTAGTTTCAGCTAGTACTGCACCCTTTGCCTGTCGGGCCTGTTGTACTGATTCAGGGTTCTATGCCCTGTCCCCTACTGTCCGGGCTTCCGGTGCGGGCAGACAACCCAATTTCCGATAACAGGTTACCATACCAAAGTTAAAGAACCTAGTCTATCCTACTATTTACCCATAGCTGGAGGGAGAATAGTTGGATTCATACTGTTCCCAAGGGTATATGTAAAATGCAAACAGCCGTGTCCAAGATTTGAACTCGTGTCGCCGTGTTCATTTCCTACGACGGTAACCATTACACCACGCGCCTGCACAAGGTTTATATATTTAATACCCGAGGTAAATTATCAAACCTGATTGCTACTCGCAAACATGGCATTCAATGAAGAAATTAAAAAAAAACTTTTTTTTTTACATTGTAAAGGCTTCTTTTGCTTTTTCCTTGGGTGTCTGTTCGTCATATTAGTTACCTAATCAATGTGAAATAGTCCAATCTGTCTTACTATTTACCCATAACTGTTAGGAGAATAATTGGATTCATACCTTTCTCAAGGGTATTTAGCAGTATGTGAAATGCAAACAGCCTTGTCCAGGATTTGAACTCCTGTCACCGTGTCTATTTCCACAGTTGCCCCCATAAGATGCATTGTATATGATAAAAAACAAGTGACTAAAAATACCCCCAGAGAAAGAAAATGTAATGACTAATAATAGTTAAGAAGAAAAAAATGAGCACAGTAAACATTGCTCTTAATTTGTCGTCTGATTTTGATCAAAGTTGAACAAGATTATTTTTTTTTTCATTTACGACTCTGTGAATATACCTTATTAATTAGTGTTATTATATTAATTAGTGTTCGCTCGGCCAAATTACAACTCAATCATTTCTTTGACATAAGTCGTATTAGGGATTCAAATAAAATAAAAACTCTAAGTGCTCACCTTTGCTGAGTTTTTCCATGTCGTTTGGTGACATAAATAGAGAGAGGGCGTCCGGGACAAGTTGGGCTGCCGGTGCAGCGATAATTCCTTCCATGATGAAACAGGTGGCCAAGATGAGGATCACTAATTGACGAGACATTTTCTGGAAACAACATACGAAAGTAAATAAGTAAAACATCAACAACAGAAAAACAAAACAACAAAAACAAAAAAAAATGGAGAAAAAAAAATCAACAACGATACAATGATGAGGAGTAGGAGGAGGAGGAGGAGCTCTCAAAGTAGTTTTTGACTAACGAGAAGAGAATTCAGAATTTTTCCTTCTCCTAGATTGGTTGCCATGCCAGGGTTAAAGGGCACAGTCTTTCCTACTATTTTCCCATAGCTGGAGGGAGAATAGTTGGATTTGCACCTTTTCCAAAGGTATTAGCGCTATGTGAAATGCAAACAGTCACGTCCTGGATTTTTAACTCGTATCATCGTATCCATTTCCAACGACAGTAGACATTACACCATGCACCTCCACCAAAAACTCTACGCCAGAAACGGCGAGAGTTACATTTTGTTAAAAGCCGTCATTTTTTTTTAATATAAAGACAATTCACCCGTACACCGTATTTTACCGCACAGATCCAAGCTGTGCAACCCATGCGCTGAGTTGGCGAGGACCGGTACCGAACCCGGGACCTTGTGGTTTCGAGGCGGATGATTTACTGACTGGGCTAAACCGATCCCTCAACAAAATCAATTGCTCCGATTTAAAAAAAAAAAAAATATGTAACATAAATTAATTATAAAAAGTTGGAAAAGCATTTTCAAATCTGGTTCTTGGCTAAAAGGTGAAACCCAATAGCCACACACAAAAGTGTGTTTTTCTAATTATAAAGGTTTTAAAAAAAAGTATTTTCACCATAAATATTTGAAGGCAGTATCCATCAATTTAGGGACAATTTTATTTTTCACTTTCGTGATAAATCCTGTCCCTTGTCCGGATAAGGAAGTACCCGTGGCGTTAAAGGCTAAAGTGCTGGACTGCGACATTGTTGTTAGCGAGTTTAAATTCCAGTGACGCTATTACATTCACTTTCGGTCTAATACACTTGGGAAAGGTATGAACCCCCTCACCCGCCAGCTATGGGTTAAATAGTACTGTTCTTCTACAAGGATAGCTCTGGCATTAAATAACCCATGAAGGGTGATATACCATTAACGAAAGGAACCAAATTGTCTGGATAAATTGGAAAAGACTTTCCTGCCATTAAAGATATTAAGTTGGAAAGGTAGACTGATGAAAAACGTCATTAGCCAAATGAACAAGGAGAAAAATGTCGCGTATTTTGTTGATTCCAATTGAACATCTATTCAAAAGAATTTTTTAAAAGTGACCAGAATACTTTAACTCTTCGTCTACCAAATTTACCCCACAAATCTATCAAATATTCTTATATGTTTCTGTATGATAGGATATTTCAATGTTCCTTATCTATTAAACTTAGAACTAATTCTATACAAATAAAGTCCTATAATAATTTTCTGAGTCATTCTGCTCAATTCTAATGAACTAGTTTTTTTTTTACTTTGCTTACGATATGATCGCAGATGTGGGAGAGGCACTGTGAGCGGTTTAAAGTAGGAAATGAGTTAAAGGCCAGCAATATACAACTGTTAAATGCTAAATTAGTAGTTAGGGCACATCACACGGTGTAATGGTTAGCGAGCTATATTATAAGACCATTGATGGTGAGTTCGAATCCTCAATGAATGTCCCATACTTCTGTCCTTCTGCCACATCTAAACTAAGCTTAGAAAATAACTACTATATCAGTAGTTACAATATCGGAGAAAAAAACTTAGAGAAAGAAAAAAAAATTAGAAAAATGACAAAACACTGATTAGTTTTATCGAGCGGATTTTGAATGCTAGTGACATAAAGGGGAATTGCAGTCATTTCTTTGGGGTTAATTTTCAATCGTGTTCAGGACGCCTCATCGTGGTGTAATGCTTAGCAAGCTAGTCTCGCATATCCATTACTACTGAATAGCGAGTTTAATCCTCGCTGGATGTCCCACACTTACGACCTTGTATCACATTCTACCCGTAACAAACGGGTTGGGTAACTACAAAGGGCGTTCCATCGAGGTGCAATGGTTTGCAAACTAGATTCATTATTACTTAATAGCGAATTCGATCATCACTGGATGCCCCATACTTGTGACTTTGTATTCCATCCTCCCCGTAGCAAATGGGGATGGGAAATATCTACTCTCAACACTGCTTTAAATAACCTGTCAATTTTATGTTCACTAAAACATTAGCAATTGTTCTTGTAATCTTTACAAGAACATATTTCATCTACGGAGAAAATCTGTTTTAGATCAAGAGGTTAGAGTTAATTGGCAAACTAAAACTGTGACTTTGGCACCCTGCGTGGTTTAATGGTTAGAGAACTAGTCTTGTTAGTGGGTTTGGTTATCACTTAGTGCGCTGTATTTATGGCCTTTTGCCGAACTTTGTTTAGCTAAGTAAATGACAACTAAATATGTAACATATCACGAATCAAATAACGTGTATATTCAAATGTTAAGTAAAAGATAATCACCATCATAGAAATTAAACTGTGCTACTCATGCGCTGAACCCGGAACCTTGTAGTTCCGAGGCGAATACTCTACTGACTGAGCTAAACCGATCCCTCAAAAGATTCAATTGATCTGGGTTTTTTTTTAAATAAAATATGTAACAAATTAATTATAAAATGTTGGCGACGCATATTTAAATCCTGTTCTTGGCTACAAGGTGAAACCCAATAGCTACACACAAAAGTGTGTTTTTCAGGTTTTTAAAAAAACGTATTTTCACCAGAAATATCTCAAGGCAGTATCCATCAATTTGGGACAATTTTACTTTTCACTTTTGTGATAAATCCCGTTTCTTGTCTGGATAAGGGAGTACCCGTGGCACAGTGGATAACGTTCTGGACTGTGACAAGTAGTAAGCGAGTTCCAATTCCAAACGTTAAGTGAATGTTAATCAGTAATCAAACAGATTAAACTAAGAATTATTTTTCATATTACTATTAATGTCAGAATAATCAATTTCAATAGATCTGTTAACATATTGTTCAAGATAATTCAACATAAGAACGCCAGGTAGGTGAAGAGTAGAACTTGCCACCTTTTATGGTTTCAAATCTAAGAACAAATTGTTTTACATAACAATTTGAACAAACTTTCATTTGAACAAAGTCTGAAGCAATAAATAGATAAATAAATGAGGAGAGAAAATCGACTGGAAATGATGAAAATCTTTTCAACTCCCCCAAAAAGACGCAAGTTTGAAATGACCGCTAATGGAAGTGAATTGTAGGTTTGGGAAGAGAGACATTATTGCTGCAAAATTTGAGGAAAAAAAAAGAAGAAAAAGAAAAAAAGAAAGAGAGATAGAAAAAAGAGATTTGATTACTGGAATAAAAAACTTACGAGAGTGACTGGAATCTTCGGGGAGATTTTTCGGAGAGAGTTTGGTTCTGGATCAGAAGAAGAGACCGATTCAAGATGATTGGAATCAGTTGATGGCTGATGGTTGTAAACGGTTTGTCGCCAGCTTTTATAGCCAGAAACCGGCTTAGTGGCAAAGAGGGGGCTGGCCCTAAAGCAACATGGCGTAGGTAGGAGGTTACAACGAGAGATAGCATTGGTTGGTGCCACGGGGAGAAAGTGTAGGAGAACCGTGGGAAAAGAAATTTGAATTTATTTGAGGGAGGTTAAAATTGTAATTGTTGGTTAGCCGGAACAAAAGAAGAAGAAGAAGAAGAAGAAGAAGAAGAAGAAGAAGAAGAAGAAGAAGAAGCACTTGAGCGCACGCGCGTGCAAAGTAACTGAGATCTTGAAGACTTGAAATAAAACGGTAGGAGGAGCACTAGTTCTATGTACATACCGACAGTTTACATTGAAAATAGAGAAAGTGGGGTAGGGGAAGAAAGCTAAAAATAGAAAAGAAAATGCAGCTTTGTAGCCAATCCGAAAAGACCAGGAAAACCCAGTGAGATTCTAACGTCACACCACCTACACGCCTCGTCCATATTTGGAGTTGCGCCTGCGTCGATTGGATCTTCCCAGAAGAATAATTGAGGGGTGGGAGTTATTTCGGAGGTGGGTCCCTACGGTAGAGTAATTCGCTGTTCATCGACCGCTAATCAGCTGATTGAGTACATCTTTTCATATATTGCGACATACACACAATGTAACGCGCATCATCACTACTTTGTCACCACTTGTGGCCTTGTGCTAATTTGAGCTAAGACATACAAGCTGTTTTAATCTTTTTTTTTTTCTTTTAAATGCTAAAATAGTTCTGAAAGTTTTTTTATTATAAAATCAAGATTCCCTACAATTTTTAGGGTTCATATCTATCTATCTATCTATCTATCTATCTACCTATCTTGCATGTTTGAAGCAAAATCATTATAATTTGAAGGGCGTGTAAGAAGGGTTTTTAGGGTTCATATCTATCAATCTATCTATCTATCTATCTATCTATCTATTTATTTTACACGTTTGTCGCAAAATCATTACAGTTTTAAAGGCCTGTAAATCACACATATTCTTTTTTTTATAATTGCATAAAATATAGTGGTAAAGGTAAATAAATATAAATGAAACCGCAGATGAGTTTAACCAATTCTTTAAAAGAGTAAGTAAAGTCGTCGGGGTGGCTTAAAGTCGTTATCAGCCAAACAGCGAGGGAGTCAATCTCCTTTTCACTAGCGCTAGACCAAGGAAATTGTTTTGGCATCTGAGATGGAACACCACATCTACCATCAGCTCATCCCTTTACCGTACAGATTCCTGTGCTACTCATACGCTCTCTACATTATTTGTCTGGATTTTTGTGATGAGGCTTCATAATTTCTATCATTTAGATTTTTCGGGCTGTTGTACTCATCTTTATTATTATATAAACAAAGTTTCGGCCGATGTGCCTTTAATATTACATATTTAGTTGTCTGAAGAAGGCCGAAGGGCACATCGGTTGAAACGTTGTGTATATAACAATAAAGATGAGGACAGCAGTCCGAAAAATATAAATGATACAAAGTAAATCTACAGTCCTATAAACTAAATTTATCAAGTATTCAGGGGTATGATAAGATTGATGGAATTTTGTTATATAAAGAGATATAAACGCTGACCAATAAATTAGATTTAATAGGGTTACTTATCTTTATAAGTCTGTTGACACTATCTAACACACACACACACACACACACACACACACACACATATATATATATATATATATATATATATACGAACACACACATACATACATACAAACAAATAAAATCACAAAAAAAAAAAACCCCAACGAAACAAAGATTAAAATACAAAATAAAACAAAACATTGTCTTAAATCATTGTTTCTTCAGTTTTACACAGGAAAAAAGAAATCATTTGTGAAAGGTTGAAGTCACTATGCATGACTTGAGAGAAAAGTTTACTTCAATATTAGAGTTTTACAAACTCAATCTTTACTTTTATTTTCCCTTTTCTCTTTTTTTTTCTCTTGCTCTTTTCACTTCTGCTTGATAATTGTTCCATAGAACCATGCAATGACTCTTATTATACAATGGCCTAAAAATCTTCTGATAGTTTATTTTTTGATAAATCATAAACCAATTTAAAAGTTCTTGTATTATTTTCTGCTCCAACCTCCAAATCAATGGCCAAATGTCAATGTTCGGTTTAAATTACAAGATTTTCTTTTGAGATTCTTGAAGTTAATTTTATTCAATCATTTTATTAAACTTTCATAAAATACACCAACCAATCGAAGCTTTTCCGAATATTCTACCCCTGTATCAACAAGATTTGTATCCGAGTTCCGATTGAAATATTGTCTAAGATAAGCTTAGTATCTATCTATCTATCTATCTATCTATGTAGTGACAATTTCAAAGTAAACGTTCTGTCATTTACTTCATCGGGGATAAAGTTGAATTTATATGGGATTCTGGATTGGACGAATCAAACGAATTGATACAAAATTCAAATGTCATTCTTAAAATTGAGTCCGGTCTCTCTCTCTCTCTCTCTCTCTTCTCTCTCTCTCTCTCTCTCTCTCTCTATATATATATATATATATATATATATATATATATATATATATATCAACACCTTCGCACGGGTAGGATGTGACACAATTTCAATTTCTAAGGGATCTGTGCGGTAAAGTGAGGAGCTGATGATAGGTGTGGCGGTTCACGACGGACGCCAAAACAATCTCCTTGGTGTAGAGCTAGTGAAAAGGGGATAGACTTCCTTGCTGTCTGGCTGATACCGACTTTAGACCAACCCGATGACTATATATATATATATATATATATATATATATATATATATATATATATAGCTCAGTCGGTAGAGCGTTCGCCTAGAAACCACAAGGTTCCTAGTTCGATACCGGTTCTCGCCAACTCAGCGTATGAGTAGCACAGGGATCTGTGCGGTAAAGTAAGGAGCTGATGGTAGGTGTGGCGCTCCACCTCAGATGCTAAAACAATCTCCTTGGTCTAGCGCTATTGAAAAGGGGATAGACTCCCTCGCTGACTGGCTGATACCGACTTTAGGCCGCCCCGTCGACTTTACTTACTTATATATATATTAACACTTCGCACGAGTAGTATGTGACACAAGTTCAATTTCTTAAAGTTTAACGTATATAACATATACCTGTTAAACTAACACACACACACACACACACACACACATATATATATATATATATATATATATATATATATATATATATATATGTGTGTGTGTGTGTGTGTGTGTGTGTGTGCACGTGCGCGCGTGTGTGTACTGAAAACATTTTCCAGGCTGTGCCGATGTTTGATATTGACGATGAACATTTGATAAAAATTGTTGCTTCAATATACAATTCGGCACACAAACACTTTAACGTTGCCATTAAAATCTACATGGTCTCAGCACAAATCTCGTTCAATGAAATGCATTTTATATGCACAGTATAATTCATTCTCGTTTGCGTAATCTATCGCAAAGGTTAAATCTATCTATCTTATTCTGTTAATCTATCTATCTATCTATCTATCTATCTAAAGTCTATTAACCAACTGGATCACTGGTGAGAATCGCACTTACCAAACTCGCATGGCTACATCTGTACGTGAATATGTGTATATGTGTGTGTGTGTGTGTGTGTCAGTGTGTGTTTGCGCGCGCACGCGCGTGTGTGTACAGGTGTAGATTTGATTCTTGAGTGCACACGTGCGTACGATTACACGTGATGTGTGTGTGCGTGTTCTCGTGTCTGTTCTTTTTTGTTTTGTTTGTTTTTTGATTGTTGTTTTTTTAATGCTTTTTTTTTTGTAACGATGGGAACGTGATCATGCTTAAGGAGAAACTACTAAGTAATACCCTTCCCTTGAAATTATTTGGTCTGCGTGATGAGCAGCATTTTCAATTTCATTGTCTCGATTAAAATAATTCGCTTCACCGACCTCTGACAACTTTACTAAAAATATAACCCTAATTACTCTTGCCATTTCGTAGACGAGTAACCTTCGAATATCTCTGTACGACCTTCGTTATGATGTGACCTCTACTAAATAATACGTGTTTGTGATTACCCTCACGTGCATTTGACCACTCAGCTACATTGCATACATGCAGGGTGTCTATTTTAGAATGGCGTTTAGTAAACTAGACAAATGCGAGTTTGGTAAGTTCGATTCACACCAGTGATTTGTTTGTAGCTTTGTGCCAGAGTAAGCTAAGTATATAATATACATACGCAAACGTGAACGAAATATGCAGAAATATATATTTAAGTTTATTGTTGCCAAAAGGTCTTTATTCGGTTATACTTGCAAATCGTCGTCTAAATTAAAACGGAAACTTATTTGGTGATGATCCATGACAGTTTAACTACAGTGTATGAATGAACTTTTTGCGAATTGGGTTACGGTTTAGGGGTTTGGGGATTAAGGTTGTTTTTAATTACGTATTGCTAAAAAAAACAAAAAAACAAAACAAAAAACAAATTAGTATACATTAAATTAATTATTGAATCCAACGGTAGACACATAACATAAGTCTCATTTGTTTGTGTTAGTATTTCAATGTATAATTTCAATTAAACTTGGTAAAAAAATTATTTTTCAACATTAAATTTATAGTATTTTTTTATTTTTTAAGCAATACGTAATTAAAAACAACCTTAATCCCCAAAGCCCTAAACCCAATTCGCAAAAAAGTTCATTCATACACTGTAGTTAAACTGTCATGGGTCACCAAATAAGTTTCCGTCTTAATTTTGATGGCGATTTGCAAGTTTAACCCTTTATTCTTTATCAATGTATCTTGCACTTGGGTAAAAACAAAATAAATGAGTTTATCTATATATTAGTACCCAGTACTCGTGTTCTTTAATCTTCCAACCGTTATCACCTTCAAACACCCTCAGGTAAAAAATGAGACCGTCCAAATCGTCCAAGATGAAATGCAAAAATGTAAATCCTGAGTTAATCCACTGAATTCTTAATTCTTATAAGTGTTGTCACCTCCGCTAAATAATGGATTATTCCATTTTTATCATAAAAAATAAAGGGAAGAAAAGGACTACACAGAAAACATAATGAACAGATGAAAAGAACAAAATAAAGAAAAAAAGAGCCAGAGAGAGTTAAAACGAGATTATTATACTTTTTAGCAATAGCTTTTAAGTAAACATATCAAATGTCGTAATAACTAAATTATTATCATACTGTGGTATATCTAGTTAGAAAATATTGCGTCTAATATTCATATATATTTGTGTATTTTTTTAACAAATTTCCTCTTCAGATCAAAAGCAGCAATAGTAAACAAAATTTTAAGATCAAATTGGATTATTTCAGAAATAATGATAAGAAAAAGAAATTAAGAGGGAATTTTAGGGAACTGTTGGCCGAAATAATTAACAGAACTTGATATGTATTTTACATATTGTATTAATAGTGTATATGCTCTGTGCAAAGATACACTTTTTAAAATCTGAATTTTATGTTTAATTGGAAATAAAATTTTATTAAACAATCTTAGCGATACAGAATTATTGAAGCACAAAGTTACTTATTGGCGGTATATTTTAGACAAAGTGAATTTATATTAATCAAAATTTCAATTTTGTATTTTTAAGAAAAGATTATCAGAATTTTTTTTTGATCAAGAAAATAATCACTTGTTTTATCGTAAGCGAGCTCAAACACTTTTTTTTCTGGAAAAATGTAAAATGTTTCAAAGATTTAATTGTTTGTTATGCCTCCTTGGGCATCTCCCATTTTTACACTTAACTATTTATGGTTATTTAAAAAATATATAAATTGGAACTCAAAAAAGGACCAAATGGTTTATTAGTATTTACTATACTTTGCTTTTGGGATAATGTATTACGAGTATCCCAAACGTCAGCATTTAAAATCCTAACTTTTACTTAGGATTGAACACCGATCACTAGCGTGGTTGCGAAATGCACAACTATCGCAACCTCCAAGCAAGTTATTTTTTTAAGTCTTTATTGTATTTTTTTTATTTAAATAAACAAATTTGGTCAATCTTTTAATTTTGGACTAAATTTTGGATTTCAATTTCACCAATATTTCACCTTCCGGTTTGCCCTGCGCATGTCTTTGTGGCTTTATCACTCTTCTTTTACTCTGATCATTATGCAACAAAACAATATAAACCCTAAACACAATGATTGGTCAGCTATGACATTGTTTTCGCATCTAGCTAATCTAATAATGTTTTCCATTTCACCCAATAATCAGTGGATTACATTTTGGAGTATCAAAAAAGTTCAATTTCCACTTATTATATTTCAAATGATAGCTATGCACTCGTTCGCCTAAGAATATTTATTATTATTATTCTTGAACTAAAACCAGTCTGTCAAGTCGGCTCAAAGGTCAGCTTTGACTGAGAGCTTCTATCAACAATCTGACCTTTTCAGTTTTGTTTACGTTAACATTTTAAGTGATTTGTTTAGATAAATTGTTAACGTGGACAAAATATGTTTAAATTAAATAAAATCATTTACACTGGTGTAAATCTCATGTGCTTCTAAAATCAACCTATGTCTACTTTGGAGTCATACATAATGTAATTGACAAAACACAAATTAAATCTGGAATCGAACATCAATCTTTGATACTCCACACAACTATAGTGTCACAATAATCCCATTTAAATATGAAAATTATAATGCAACTAACTTAAAAGCCGCCATATTGGGTGGCAGTTAATATAGCGACTGCGATAGGCAACAATAAACTACAGAAGAATTCAAAATTTATCGCTGCATTTAAATATTGCATTAATATTTATTCTTTCATTTTAAAATTTTCAACGATAATTCCGCTGCTGCTACTTTAAAGACAATTTGATGCACGCAGATCCTTACTTTCCATACGAAGAATTATTTCTATTTCATGGGTGATTTTCGCTGGTTTTCGCAACGAATTTCAATTATTCCCAAATTTATTTCCAAGTTATAAAAAATGTCCTCATCCTTATTGTTATATACACAACGTTTCAGACGATGTGCCCTCCCCCCGACCTTCTTCAAGCGTCGAATTTTAGAACGTTCATGTCAAACTCGGAGCCTTCAAGTCTGACGCCATTTTCTTTGTGTCACTGTGTAAAAATTCGTATGCTTTTAGGGCGTCCTACCTATCCTAGTTATTTTAGTTAACTAGCTAGGCTCGCTGATCTATTACTAACGAATAGCGAGTTCGATTCTCGTTGGATACCCCATAATTGTAACATTGTATCACATCCTACCCATGGCGAACGAGTTTGGTAAATACATAAAAGTCATAATTGTGAGCCTTCACGAAACTTTGAACATAGCGCTAATACCCTGGGAAAGGTATAAATCTACATATTCTCCCTCCAACTACAGGCAAATTGTTGGGGGAGACTGGACTCTTTAACCTTGGTATGGCGACTGGAAAACTTTGAATTCAAATCGCTTAGAGATTGACCTTGTGTCACATCCTGGTCGTGGCAGAGGGGTTGGACACACACACACACACACACACACACACACAACCCTCTTTTACCTTCCAGCATCGAGAGAAGTAACAATGCACCAGTTGCGTTCCTGTCCATGGATAGGTGTTTTTGCGTAACCTCGTGTTGAATGAACACGGTAACATGCTTAACATGTAAGTCTTTATACTCTCCCTTTCTACCAGCTATATATCAAGGACCTCAACACTTACTCTACTTAACTTTTTCATATTAGGACATTTCGATCATACAACTGTGTACAAGCTTTTCCTTTTATCTCAGATTATATTGGAATTCCATTCTGTTGCTCAGGCAAAAAAAATATTATTGTTATTACAATCGTCGTGAATTGCTCTCAAATTTTATTCCGTACGAGGAAATGATATTCAACCAGCTACCATTGTTAAGTTAGTCTCGCAGAGCCATTGTTACTAAATCGTAAGTTGAATCCTCATGGGATGCCCCATTTAAATCCCTATGTAAAAAAAAAAATAGACCTTGCATTTGATCCAGCTACTCCGAAAAGAAATGTTAATGTCTACTATCTAAAATATTAAATGAAAAAGAAAAAAAAATTCATGCTGTTATCATTTAAACTTTATTTTTAATTATCTTCACGAATTTAAATCAAATCTCTGTCATTTTTGCTCAAAAACCAAGCCCTGGTGATATTTAATGTGTATATTTCATTTACTGTGTCGTTAATTGTTTTATTTTCAAAGTTTCCTCCGGACATACATATACACACAACTGCCCTTTATATATGTATAGATTAGAGAATTTTAAGTTTATTGCGCTAACAAAAATTCTTACTCCGATGTGCCATTTTTTGATGTGTTACGGTAACATACATTCAAAAATAAGAACATCATTATATAGATTTGAACAATCTTAATACAGGGATACCTTGACACTTTCGAATTTTCTGAGTTAATAGCTGTCACTCAGTCGATTTTTGCTTTATGTTGCGAGCTAAAAGTTAGCGAGCTTCAGACACGCTTATGTTTATATAATTTACCGAGGATTTGAATTCAGAGTTTTCCTTCTCCTAGACCGGTTGCCTAACCAAGGTTAAAGAGCCCAGTCTTAGCTAGAATTCATACCTTTCCCAAGGGTATTAGCGCTAAGTGAAATGCAATTACCACGTCCAGGATTTGAACGAGCATTTCCTATGACTTTAACCATTACACCACGCGCTTATGTTTATAAGTTCACGAGAAACATTTAAGTTTCCAAATTTATGGCGCCAAAGAAAATATTATTTATAAGAAATAAACAGCAAAACGTATTTCAGCACATAATTCATTACATTCTATCTTATGCTTTTATACAATACAGTGCTATTTTTACGTTGGGGTGTTTCGGGGAGTGGTGTGGTGTGGAACGGATTAATGACATTTCAGTTTATTTCAATGTGGAAAATTGATTTGATATACGAGGAAATCTAATTACGAGCGAAACGAATTAAACTCGTAAGTGAAGGTACCATTGTATTTGGCGAATGAACCAAAGAATGGACATAACCAATAAGTAAGTAAAGCCGGTATCAACGAGGGAGTCTATCCCCTTTTCAGTAGCGCTAGACCAAGAAGATTGTTTTTGGCGTCTGAGGTGGAGCGCCACACCTACCACTAGCTCCTCACTTTACCGCACAGATCACTGTACAACTCATACGCTGAGTGGGCGAGGACCGGTATCGAACCCAGAACCTTGTGGTTCCTAGTCCGACGCTCGACCGACTGAGCTATTATAACCAATAAAAGAATTAAAAGAAAACAGGGCATATGATAATTTAATTCAATGTAAAAGGGTCAAATTGAGGTTGAAATGGCATTATGGTGCCATTAATACTGATGTGTAGAAAGCAATAATTTTTAATCGCCGAATGATGTGCTTTTCTTCTGTTGTAAGAAAAATTGAGGAGAGTCGATCGTTTCTGTTAGCAAATAAAATGGCCACCAGCAAATTAGCAGAAAGCACGATTAAGATATTTGAGAATGTAATTAAGAAGCCAATTGTTGAATGATTAAACAAAATGTCTTTCCAATCCTTAGTTGTTTATTTGTTGCATTTGATTAAGTGTAAATCTCGAAGCTTCTGAATTAGTCACGTGATTGTTGGGTTCCCGCGCCATTTTGTCCAGCAAATATCTGTTTACAAGGCGTTGAAATTTATTCTGTTTATGTTGATATTTGCTAAATATCGAGTAGTTTTCAAAAAAAAAAGGAAAAAATAAAAGGCATTTAAGGTTTGTTTTGTTTTGTTTGACGGCATATCAACCTCAGTGGGTCATTTAATGCCGATAAAGTTTTGAAATAAAATCATTCTTAATGAATACTCAATTTTTTTATAAATACATTTTTCTATTTAACTCATAGATGGGACCCTAACAGGTACAACCACTCCGGGTCAGAGTGAACCAGGGAGCAATGGTGATGAAGGGGTGCTCCACATTCCCCAAACCTCCAAAACTGGAAGCTCACCATCAGATAGAGTATAACGTCATTCTCAGGACATGTAGACCCTCGGCCACCGCCTTCTATCACCCATATGATAAAAAGGGTTGGGGCTTGCCATAAGGGCAATAGGGTTGGTGCAATCATAGGTGCTAGGGCTTGGCGTGACCAGCCGATTGATCGAAGGGGGCCTCTTCGACCGCCTGTCTAGCCCAAGAAAGGGCCAAAGTGGAGTATTGCAAGTCATGGACTGCGCAACCACCTGTGTTCAATCCTTAAGCATCACGGGTTGCCACCCACGGCCAACAGGTGGCTCCATTGGGGGAGTCTTATCCCTCTGCAGAGGTGCAGTCGGTGAATTTTAACGCCCTAGCTGATAGGGCGGAGGTATTTAAGGTAGGAAGATTAGGTTACACCTGTTATATATTAAAAAAAAGTGTATTTGGGATCGAACCTCGATTATTAACGTCGGTGGAAGATACGCAACAAAACAAGCCTGACGCCATTTTCTTTGTGTCACTGTTCGTATGCTTTTAGGGCGTCCTACCTATCCTGTTGTAATGGTTAACTATCTAGGCTCGCTGATCTATTACTAACGAATAACGAGTTCGATTCTCGTTGGATACCCCATAATTGTAACCTTGTATCACATCCTACCCATGGCGAACGAGTTTGGTAAATACATAAAAGTGTGTGTGCTTTGTTTGTGTGCCGCAAGTGTGTGTGTGTGTGTGTTTGTTTGTTTGTTTGTTTGTTTGTTTGTTTGTGTGCACGCGAGTGTGTGTGTGTACACGAGTGTGTGTGTGTGCGCGAGTGTGTGTGTGTGTGTGTGTGTGTGTGTGTTATTTGGTTCCATTACATCTCCCTGATTTGTGTGCATTTTCCGTTTTGTTTAACAAAGCAATCCTAATTAAAGAAAAGATAATTTAAGATCCAGAAAAAGCAAATTGGAATTTAATCTGTGTAAACTCCGCGATACCGTCGCGAAATCGAAGATGATGAAGTTGAAACATTACACAGGAACCGATAGTCACACACAGAGGAAACAAAGTATCACGCCCTGGGGGGGGGGGGTCGTTGGGGAGGGGAGGGGATGAGGGAATAGGCGTCGATATGAAATATTTTGTCAGTCAGAGTTAGGAGGATGGACCATTTGTTGATTATCACGTGACATATTTACGCATTTGTAAGACAAAAACTTTGACTGATAATTTCGGCTTCCACAGATATTTTTTTAGCAAGTTTTTGATATATATATATATATATATATATATATATATATATATATATATATATGGAGAAAAGTAGACAAACACGGGATGTTATGGAAACTGGATGTTTATTGTCGACGATGCAACGTTTCGGCCATTTAGACCATCAGCAGGACCAAAGCCCAGTTCTAGCTTGAATGAAGGACATTTTCAGAATGGTGCAAACCTCCTCACATTTCTCCCATATATATATATATATATATATATATATATATATATATATGCCAACCCCTCCGTACGACCAGGATATGACACAATGTCAATTACTTAAGTGGGGTTTAACAGGTTTGAATTCAGAGTTTTATTTCTCCTAGACTGGTCGCTATGCCAAGGCTAAAGAGCCCAGTCTGACTTACTATTTACCCATAGGCCGAGGGGGGAAAGTTGGATTCATACCTTTCTCAAGGGTATTAGCGTTATGTGAAATGCAAACAGCGTCGTCCAAGATTTGAACTCATCTCTACGTGTCCATTTCCTACGACGGTGATCATTACACCACGAGTGCTTCCTACTCGCCAGTGGTCAGGATTGAACCTGCAATCTACAGATGATTGACATTTACAACTCTTATATCCGTTGCGCCATGTGTCTACCCCGGTGGATTGAATAAAGGGTTCGGTTCGAAGTTCCGTGAAGTCTCCCGAGTTCGACAAGAAGTTTTCCGAATTCGAGGAAAAGACTCCCAAGTTCCACAAGAAACTCATGAAGAAGGTTGGAGGGCACATTGATCGAAACGTTGTGTATATAACAATAGATATGAGCTCTTTATTCAGTAATAATGGATCTGCGAGACTAACTTACTAACCAATACACCAGGATGGGACGTCCCACTAGTATATAATAGTCTTTCTAATATTTATTTATTTGCAAAATATTCCCGAGATGCCTTATTCGAAGACAGAAATATAATGAATCCTGTTTCTTAACTGGCAATACATCATACACTATACGCTTAAACCCTGTTCATTTGGTACCACCAATTTTCCCTGTGAAATTTACCCCCCTCCATATTTAACAATGAAACTTGCATAAAGGTTAATATCATCTTGAAAATATTTTGTTCATTCGAAGGAAGAAACATTAAAAAAAAACTCCTGATGATTTAAAAAAAAAATACAGCTTACGCCTACGGAAATAATGAAAATTATGAACGAAAATCAATGTTTACATTCTTGCACCCTTAAATCAATTGAAATTTAACGTAGCCAAAAACAACTTATGACTAGAGGCTTTTTAAAAATTTCTATGAAAAATCAATTAATGTCCGATTTCCACGAAAATTTCTATAATTATTTACCTTTTGACGTAGATATGTCTGAAATAGTTTTCTCCTAAAATATATCAGGGGAAATATTTTTTACGAGGTCTATCCCATCCTATTTTATTTTATGAAATATGAAAAAATGAACCGACAAAAAACGATTTTTACTTTTTTCTATAAAGATAAGAGTCTGAATAATTATATCAGAAGATTTTTATAAGTTTCGATGCGAGAGATTTTTAGTAAAAAAAAAATCACGAATACAGAATTCTGCTAAAAAATATCAATAAAGAAATTGACCCTGTTGTAATAAAACGACCTATTTTACTTATTTTTTCAAGATAACGATGAGTAATTTTTCACCAATCGGATAATTTGATCTTTGAATTAACTGTTTTTCTTTGTAACAACTATTTATGTTCGTTATTTCTTTTTGCGAGATTTTTAAAAAAAAGTTCAAAAATATTTACGTTTCTTCCTTCAATATGGCCTAAACTGATCACGTGATGTATTTTGGTGATACCTACAATACATCATACACTATACGCTTGAACCCTGTTCATTAGATATCGGTTTAGAGTGTAGACTTTCGTTATTCTGGGACTGCCTACAGTTACTGTCGGCTAAGTAAGGGCACTCCATCGTGGTATAATGGTTAGCAAGCTAGTCTCACAGATTCATTACTACTGAATAGTGAGTTCGATCCTCACTGGATGTCACATACTTGTCACCTTATGTCGCATCATACCTGTAGCGAACGGGTTGGGTAAAAAGGGCGCCCCATAATGACGGCTAAAAATATGGTCCGTTATTATGAACGTGACCAGATAACATCTGCACACTCGTGACAACACATTTGACGCCCCCTAAAGACAAACAAAAATATCAGCTATTAATTATTAAACGTAACTCTTACATTTTCTTTAATAAACTAATTATAAATGAAAATATTTGTCTTTCATCACCTCGAATTCCCAGTAGCTAGACAGTTTTAAAAATATTGCATGTCTGGACAATACTTTTACAGCCAAGACTTTGATTTGCATATCACCTGCCGCTTTGGAAATAACCAGAAATTATTAACAATTTTAGCAGTGAAAATATTATTTAGAAAAAAAAAATCAATAAAAACTGCAAAAATGATTAACGTTAAGTAAAATAGACTTACGACAACTGATACTAACTTTATTGTTGTATTCAGTTAGATATTATTTTTTTTTATTTTTTTTTAAATAATTTATTTGAAATGCTATAGACGCTATGAATAATGTTGTAGTTTTGGGTTAAGAAGTTCTAAATTTAATTTGCGAAAAAGATAAAAAGTGCAACTGAGTTTCGCAAAAATCAAAATCACCTTTTTTTTTTAGTAATTATTCAGTTAGATATTATTATTTTTTTTTTTTAAATAATTTATTTGAAATGCTATAGACGCTATGAATAATGTTGTAGTTTTGGGTTAAGAAGTTCTAAATTTAATCAGTTAAACCGAAGTGACTTTTAGAGTTCTGCGAAAAAGATAAAAAGTGCAACTGAGTTTCGCAAAAATCAAAATCATCTTTTTTTTAGTAATTATTTTTGTTTAAAAAATTAGTTTATGATTTTAATTGATTTCAAATAAATTTCAGTTTTAAAAAAATCAGTGGTTATTTTCTAGTATTAAAATGTAAGAACAGATGTAGAATAAGGTTTTCCTTTTCTTTTCCTTTTATTCAGATGTAAGAAAACGCGTTAAACTTTTAGATTAGATGCAGAAATTTACATATGCCGGTATGTCAAGAAAATGTGAAAAGAAAAGAACTAAAGAAATGGCAGATTCTTCTTGTTTATGGTAAAATCTTATGAAATGGAACAAGCGGACAATTTTCGACTTGTACGTAATAATCCAATCATATACAAGTTTATTGGTTTAGTGTGCGACAAAAATGGAAATTTTAAAAGAAAAATAGATAAATGAGATAATGTAACCATTTTTTGCTTCTTTCCTAGTGTCCAAAACCTCGAAACATTTTTATCAATATAAACTATGATTAAAGCTTAGCGCAGAATTAACTGAAATCACTTACCAAATAAAAATAAATCTCCCAGGGAAGTTCTTAATCTTCTATGTCTCCTATTACACTTTCGAAATTAAATAAGAATTTCCACAATATGTATTTACGAACCTTTTCGCACGAACAGGATATGACACAAGGTCTTTTTTAAAGCAGAGTTTAACAGGTTTGAATTCAGAGTTGTCCTTCTCCTAGACCGGTTGCTATACCAAGGTTAAAGAGCCTAGTCTGCCCTACTATTTACCTATAGCTGCAACCGTCTAGGAGAAGAAAAACTCTGAATCAAAACCTGTTAAAATCCGTTTGAAAATTAACCCCGTGTCACATCCTAGTCGTGTGGAGGGTTTGGTAAATATGTAAATGAATATTTAAATTTCTTTATCAAAAGAAATGATACAACTTTGTAATCCGACTTTGTTCTTCGCTTCAGAAATCAATAAAAGTGAAGGTTAAATAATCTTACATAACATCCAAATGGAATTATTAACAACCATTTCCTTTAATGTTTGATAAAAATTATTTTTATTTGTTTAATTTTTAAAATTTTTTTGTATGAGATGAAATAACTATGGTTGGTGTTCGAACAAGCAAAATTTTAGGATTTCGCATGCTGATTTTATAGGTAGGCAAGCCTTCTCTATTTGTGAAGTTACCGCCACACAATCTTTCTATTTATTTATTTATTTATTTATTTATTTCGTATTGAATTAAGCATAGTAAATATCAATATCTTTTGTAATTTTAAAAGACAAATCTTGAAAATATTGTGTGTTACGGTTTATAATGGAACAAAGGATGCAATTGTCCGGGGCCAGAGGGGAACTCAGATTTCCTTTATAAAATCTGTAATAGTTATAAAATTAGTTTTACTATTGAAAAAATACTGATGATATGCTGCAAACTGGAAAGAATTATATCACTTTGTCATGTAATACAAACTTAAAAATGTAGTTATGGTTATTCTTACAGTCAATATGATTGAGAAAAATAAAATAAAACATTTTCTTCTGAACCTAACTTATATATATAATTTTTAATAAATTCATTTTACTTAATTTTTTAAATTTCTAGTGTGCCTAATTTAATGTCTAAGTTGAGGCAACTTGAGGAGCCCTCTAACCAGAAGAGCCCCGCGTCCCCCAAATTTTAAATCCGGCTCTGTGTTACATTCATGAAAAAATATTAATTTAGGAATATTGCATTATCATTTAAAATTTAGGGAATAAAATAGTTTACTATATTTTGTCAGAAAGTTAAAGAAAAGATTTATGTATGTAATTCTTTTGAAGACTAAAAAAGAAAAATCTTTCTATCTATCTATCACAATTTTACTTTGTCAAATTTCGAATGCAGAAATGTCGCTGAAAAAAAATTGTGGTAAAAGGGAACTATGTGAAAACAGCTGATGAATAATAGGTGTTACCAGCTGATCTAGATAATATCCCCCAACCGCCCGGCTACCTTATCAATTGCTTTGGCCACGGCTTTCGGCTTCCCCTGGCCCCAAACACTCCTTACATTAGAGGGTTGTCTCTTTTCAAAGAGACAGCAAAAAACATTCTCGTATCTGTATTGTCCTGTCACTTACGCCTCACTGGCATCGTGTCGTCGTTTAGGTTCTTTGCACATCTTGTTGTTTTGTGATTGTTCCTTTCGGCTTACACCATTCAAATGATTCTTTTATTTTCGGAGGAGGGAATTTTAAGAAAAAGAAATTCTCGCAACAAAATAAAATCTGTCTCATATGACCCAACGCATCTTACGTTTTCCCTCCTTTCTACACAGATGAGAACTTCCCACAAATTTTATTTTTTTGTTATAGTGTCTTTGACGAACTGCAATCATAATCAGCTGTTTCTTGGTGTCATTCTGGACCCCGTCGATAATCGTCATCTTCAGTAGAATTATCCTCAATAAAAATAGATGTTAAATAATCACGCCACCTTTTTTCCCCAATTAGATTATTATCTATCCTCTGTACATCAAACATTTGGTTTTGAGTCTCAAGTAAACAATTTAGATAATTACTACTTAAGAAGTATTCAATTACATTTCTGTTTTACAAATAAATAAATAAATTTTAACACAATAATTCGCTAAGAAAAAAGAGAGAGAGAGCGGTTTCAGACATTCGAAATATGTGTTAGAAAAGTGAGAGCTTACTGTTAAGAGCCCTATCTCAAAAAAGTAAAAAGAATTATTGAAGTTTCTGTTGTATCCTAAAATTCTGATATTCTCGGCGATAATAAAATCAGATAATGTCGTTTTAAATCTTAAATGCAATGATCACAATTGATATATCAACTTTATAATATCGTTAAAATAAAAAAAATATCACAATAAATCAATTATTATATATCTAGTTGCATGATATCCCATACTAGAGACCTTGTATCACATCCTACCCGTGGCAAACAGGTTGCGTAAATGCCTATGTCATATTATGTTATCTTGGTGTGTGAATATCATATGTGCTTTTGAGATTTGCATTTTGGAGTTTATGATTTTTATAAAGAATAGGTAGAAACTGGTTTGGCAACCGTTATATGAGAAGGGAAACTCTGAATCCAAACCTGTTAAATTCCGTTTAAAAAATTGACCTTGTGTCGCATCCTACTTGTGCGGAAGGTTTGATAAATATGTAAATGAGTATTCAAATTTTTTTATCAAAAGAAATAAACACAACTTTGTAGTCCAACTTTTTTTTCTTCGCTTCAGAAATAAAATAAGTGGAGATTAAATAATCTGTGGTTTTAATTTAGAAAGTATTTGTTTGTAAATATTCCTCGACAGAATGTGATTCTGTCTTTGGAGATCGAATTGGTCCGCATTCAAATCGATGAGTATTCATTTCAAAATAATTTCAGAACATTCAGTGAATATTTAAAAAATCATACATAAGTATAAAGGTAGATATTATAGGTAAAAAATTCACACTGAATTGTCCAATTGGATACATAGAGTGACAGTTATCTCTAGGTTGCAGGTTCAATCCTGGTCAAGGGCGACAGTAACATAGAATAATAATAAACACAGCTTAACGCTTAGGCCTGGCTATGGTTAGTGGAATGAGAACAGGATGCCCCCATGGATTGAATAAAGAGTTGGGTTCAAAGTTCCGTGATAGCTCCCGATTAGAAGGTTCCCGAGTTCGAGAAGGCTCCCGAGTCCTTCAAGAAATACCTGAAGAAGGCCGAAATATTGTACAGATAAACAATAAAAATGAGGACAATAGTCTGAATAATCCAAATAATCCAAATTCAGAGAGAATCATTCAAAATTGAATTAATTTTCAACAATTTGATTATAGTATCAAAAAGTAAAAGAGAATTATTAAAGTTTCTGTTGTATACCAAAATTCTGATTTTCTCTGTGATAATAAAAATACAGACAATATTAGAATTTGCAATTCTGCGATAATAAAATCGGATAATGTCGTTTTAAATCTTAAATACAATGATCAAAATTGATATATCAATTTTATAATATCGTTAAAATCAAATTATTACAATAAATCAATTATTGTATATATATTTACCCACCCCTCCACTCGAGCAGGATGTGACACTAGGTCAATTTCTTAAGCGGAGTTTAACAGGTTTTTACCACATTTCCCAAGGGTATTAGCATTATGTGAAATGCAAACAGCCTTATCCAGGATTTGAAATCGGTTCACCGTGTTTATTTCCTACGACGGTAACCATTACACTGAGCGCCCCTACAATCAATTATTGTATATCTCGTTGTATGATGGATGCCCAATATTTGCGAGGTGTATCATATCTTACCCGTGGCGAACTGGTTGGGTAATACCTATATCGTTGCAGTGTTATCTTGATGGCTAAGTAAAAAAAAAAAAATCATCGGAATTATTTTCTCCAGCTTTGCAGAAAACTAGACAATTGGTTAGCTCAGTCGGTAGAGCGTTCGGCTAGAAACCACAAGGTTCCTAGTTCGATATCGACCCTCGCCAACTCAGCGTATGAGTAGCACAGGGATCTGTGCAGTAAAGTAAGGAGCTTATGGTAGGTCCACCTCAGATGCTAAAAACAATCTCCTTGGTCTAGTGCTAATGAAAAGGGATAGACTGCCAAGCTGATGGCTGATACTGATTTTAGGCCACCCGACTATATATATATATATATATATATATATATATATATATAATATATTACTTGGCTCTACTTAGGTATCGAGCACTTTTACATATTAGCTTCTCCTAGCGTTATATGAATATTATATATATCTTATATACATATATATACATATAAAATTGTTTTTCTTTTAGCCAAATACTGTACCAATAGATTATTTTTTGTTGTACGAATATCTTGGTCCTTTCTTTTTTTTCAAAAATTTTTCTTCCTGGTTGATGGTTTGGTAGTATATTTTACAATCAAACTTTCTGCTGGGTTTCTCTCCCGCAAGGAATCTACCAACACGCTGGTGGTATATATATATATATTATATATATATATATAATATATATATATATATATATGATATATATATATATATATAAATATATATAATATATATATATATATATATATATATAAGAGAGAGAGAGAGAGAGAGAGAGAGAGATTAAATGAACCAAATAATAATATATTGTATCTTATAGAACAGTCTATTTTTCAGATAAACATATTCATATAAATGCTACGTATTGCAGCCTGTCTAGAAGGAGAACTGAATTCAAACCAGTTGTAGATCTGGAGAGGGATGGGATCCACTAGGCTATTATGTCCACAGACATGCTACATGAGTAGCATCCCTACGACCAAACAACGTTACTGATTATGTTTTAGTGTTTCTATACGTCACTTCACCTTCAATATAAAAATATGTCTTTGCCAAAATATATAAAATGATTAATAAAATATATATATATTTATTCATTTGCTGTCACATGGTTGTAGTGGAATGTAAGTATTGTTTGAGGTGTTTGATGTCCGTACATTAGTTTCCAAGATTATATCATTATCATTATGTATCTTTATCTATCAGAGATTGTATTCGACATCATCCGAGCGAAATGACAATAATGTTTCATTTATATGTGGCGTAAATGCTTTTGATTGGGGTCGCATCAATTATGGATAGCACAGAGACGCCTTTGGAATTGAACAGTGGAAAAAATGTCCTTTTTGCCGCGGATATTACAGAATTTGTTTCGAGCTCGACATTTTAGGCCACGGTCACTTTTTTCACCTCCAATATTGTTTCGGGGCTTTTTATTTTTATTCATTTATTTATTTATCTATTTATTTGATGTCGTTGAAACTCTTTTACGCTGTTTTTGATCTTGTGTATTTTTTGCTTATTGAAGCCTAATCCAGAGTCGGATTGGTGTATATATAACTAATTAAGGCCTGCTGTTAATGCGGTGGCTTCATTGTCGTTAACAACTTCTTCTATAGCTTCAATTTTACAGGCTTGAATGACAAGGACATCAAACTCCTGTTCTTTTTGGAGGGCAAATTGAAGTCCTGATAAATTAGGTCTCATTTAATAAATTTGTTTCCTTCTTAAGACAGTCAGGGTTGTTACATATAAAGGCACACTTAGTGTGTGTTGTTGCATTATATTCATGAAGGTATTGATAAATCAACTATCGTTCTTCTACAGTCCCAAGTTTCAATCTGGTCTGAGGATACTTGGTAAATATTAGTCTCATTAGCACCAGGGACAAAAACGACGATAAGAATTTTTTAAAAGTTTTTTAAAAGAATTGAAATAAAATTTCATCAATAAATATGAGGCATAACATTTTGAAAGTTTACACAAAAAATATTGATAAAAGCTGTTCTAAAAATTCACTTGGAAATGAATCGCTATTCACTTGTAAAAAAGGTCAGCGTTAAAAATTTCACCTTTAGTTGGCTAAATTCATAGCATAAAATTGCGCATTATCTGAAATGAACTTAATTGTTATTAAGAACACATTTTATATTTTTGTGTTAAAGCATGCAGTTGTATTGTTTTCGAAAAAGTTTCTAAGATTTGTTTATTTCGCACGGAGACTTTCAAAATGGTAACCGGCTTGTTTCAAAGTGAAAGTCAAGGGAGGTTACTCTAATTGCCTTATTTGCTAGGAATTTAACAAACTAAAGGTGAAAATTACCAAAATTTGCACTAAAATAATAACTTTGTTGGAATGTTTGATGATTGTGGTGTAATATAATTTCCTCAAACGGATATATATATTATATAATATATATATATATATATATATATATATGAGGAAAAAGAGTAAAGAAAAGTAAATGGATTAAAATGAATTTAATCGATCACTTCACGGTCAGTTTATGTGTGTGAAAATATTTCGCACACTTACAAGAATCGACCTTCAACAGAGTGAATATTTATTTTTATGAAAAAAAATTCGTTTGGGGAAAAAAAAAAACAAAAAACAAAAAACAACAGAGATTTTTGGAAATATTCGAAAATCGAATTTTTAAAAATTTGGAACGCTGAGAAATAGCTAAGATAGACCGTTATGATTAGGATATTTGTTTTTTTTTTTTGTTTTTTTAGGGGTTATGGTACAAAATAGTTTTTTATTGTTACAAAAAATAAATATATATATATAAGAATAATTCAACAGGAATATAATAACAGGTAGACTTTATTAGCCTGAGCAAAACTTAATAGAAATAATACAGAAAAAGGATAGAAAATACAAAAAATACATAGAATAAGGCTTAGAATAAAGATATCCCTTACTGGTGTACAAAGGGTCTCGTGTACAATACACAGAATACTTAGGGGTACAGTCCCCCTGTCATGTAGACAAAAGACGCAACTAGTGTACGTTACCTCTGGGAAGCCGGAGAGTGAAAAAGGCTCTCGTGTTCTATCTACACGGAATACTTGTGGGCAGGAGAAATGGAATGTCTAATGGACAGGAGACACAACTGGTGTGTTACCTCTGACAGCTGGAGAGTCTAAGAGAATTTGACTTTCACGCTACTGCCTTTTATGCTACCGGTCACAACAACACCTCTAGTGCTTAACGAAAAAATCGTGCCAAGTAAGAGAAATAACCCTAACAACTTTTTGTTCATAATTTCCGTTTAGTCAAAACTTAAACGCGTAATTATAAATTCAAGCTACCTTCTTTCTCCACAAGTCATGTAATTTTCAACAATCCCTCTGCCAGAATTATATTTTAGAAGACCCTTTTGACAGCAACAGAAAATTTTAACCTTCTCCTGAAGACAATTTCGAGAAGAAGAAAAAAAAAGTAAAAAAGTAATGCTATTTTCATTATTTCATGTGAAGTTAAAAAAAACAAAAAAAACAACTAAGGCCTACACGAGGCTCAGAGCACGAATCCGACGAGTAAGACCCAACTTGCCAATCAACAATGTCCTCCTTCTGCATGACAATGCTCGACCACACACAAGCATCAGGACAAGGGAGAAAATCGCCTCATTCGGGTGGACAAGTTTACCGCATCCTCCATACTGACCAGATTTAGCGCCTTTAGACTATCATCTATTAAGCTCCATGAAAGAGGGTTTGAGAGGCAAACATCTGTAGTGAAGAAGCGGCTCAAAGAACAGTCAACAGAATTTTATGGAGCAGGGATACATGCTCTCATTCGAAGGTGGAACATTTCTATTTAGAGAAACAGTGACTATGAGGAGAAGTAGGGATGTGAACCAGAGGACCAGCTTCATTTTGATGTATGATACATGTTCCTGTGTTGGTAATTATACCTGTCCTAAATAAAATGGCATTACTTTTTGACTCACCCTAGAATATCTGATAACTTAGCGTCTGATCCTACCAGAATTTATATATATATGTATATAAAAGACAATGGAGTTTATCTAGATTTGTGCTTCAAATGTACGTCTATGTACCTATTCAAACCCACCGCATGACCAGGATGAGACACCTGGTCAATTTCTACGCAAAGTTTAACAGGTCTGAATTCATATATATATATATATATATATATATATATATATATATATATATATATTAGAAAATGTAAACTGTTCAACAAATCTTGTTACTAACCAAGCCTTGCACAAAGAAAAATGTGTGTAGATTTTCAAATCAACTTTAAAAAAATAATTCTTCACAAATAAGGTGAGTCAATCTCTTTGGAACTTGTGTGTGTATGCTTGTAAGAGAGAGAGAGAGAGAGAGAGAGAGAGAGAGAGAGAGAGAGAGAGAGAGAGAGAGAGAGAGAGAGTTTATCTCCTTTTCACTAGCGCTAGGCTAAGGAGATTGTTTACGCGTCTGAGGTGAAGCCCCACGCCTAGTTGGTGAGTGCCGCTATCAAACCCGGAACCTTGTGGTTTCTAGGCGGATACTCTACCGAAAATTATGATTTAAATGGTTAGAATCAAAGATTAAAAAAAAGATTATATTTAACCATTTCAACTTTGTAACTTGATAAAAAAATGCCATGAGGTCATTGATAGGTGTGTGTGTGTGTGTGTGTGTGTGTGTGTGTGTAAAGAAGTATCTATGTACATACGTAGATATGCTTATGTACATATGTAACATATCTTTAAGTAATTAATGCGAATTTGATAAAATACAGAATACAGACAATGCTAGAATAAAGTCTTTTCAATAAACAACAATAACTAAAAACATGACAAATAAAAACAGCTAATCTTTATTGTTATCTGCTCAACGTTTCGGTCGATGTACTCTTCGGCCTTCTTCAGGTATTTCTTGTCGGACTCCTCGAACTTGAGAACCTTCTCTTTGAACTCGGGAACTTCCCATGAAGGCTCCCGATTACAGCATAAAGAATCCCGTGTTTCAACAAGAAAGTTCCAGAGTTCGAAGAGAAGGTTCCCAAGTTCGAGGATGGTGTTCCCGAGTTCTAGAAGTTTCCCGAGTCCGACAAGAAATACCCGAAGAAGGCCGGATGGCACATCGGCCGAAACGTTGTACAGATAACAATAAAGATGAGGACAATAGTCCGAATAATCCAGATAATCTAAATTATCAAGTCTCATCTCAAACCTTTAACGAAATAACAGCTTAATACGGCATTATTAATTTTTTAGTCGCAGAACATCATCACTTGGTGAAAAAAAAGTTGATTTTATTTGGGAATTGAGACATCAATTTTTTTAGGGTATCCACTTTAACTTGAAGAAGTAGTAACATGACTTTTCTTCTTGTATTAATTCTCTTGGTGTCATATTTACCGTTTAAGAAGAAGAGGAAGAAGAAAAAAAGGGGAATTCCAGAATAAGTGGGAAAGCCCCAAAACTAAAACTGACAATCGTTAAAGCAAATGTTCTCGAACAAATTTCATTCACGTCATTCTAAATAGAGACATATTACTTAGTGACGTTATTCGTCTATAATTAATTATTTTGGGAAATTCAGTACGTCGTCAGTTGGAACCACAACAATATACGTTGTTAGGTCGCAATTCTCAATTTTTGTACAAACACACACACACACACACACACACACACACACACACACACACACACACACATATATATATAATATATATATATATATATATATACAAACTAAAGTTTTATACACACACAGACACACAGACACACAGACAGACATATATATATATATATATATAATATATATATATATATATATATATGTGCGTGTTTGTGTATATATATATTATATATATATATATATATATATAAAATCGTATTGACAGCACGGATTTCCATGACTTTTTATCGTTACTCGTGCTTAATAGGAGTCTAATATATATATATATATATATATATATATAATATATATATATATATATATATATATACACACCCACACAGTATATGTAAACACACACATACATATACATGTATACACATACAGTCATATACATGTATACACATACAGTCATACACACACGCCCATGAACCCTCCCTCACATATATAAGAGCATCTAAAAAACAAACTACCTCATAGAGGTTCTTCACGGAACGAATGAACATGCTACTATCAAACACACTCGCCTACCCGGATTTTAACAGCATGTTAAACCCACTATAACACTTGAACATTTATAACTCTTCTATAATGCTCCCTTTCTAATAATGTATCAAAAATTTCTTCAAATAAGAAATTTTCTCCTGAAGATGACCGAAGGTCGAAACTAGTTGAGATTAAACAACATACAAGAAATATTCCTGATTGTCTTAATAATAATTTTTGTTCACACACACTATATATATATATATATATATATATATATATATATAATATGCATGAAAATATGAATTTTATGAAGCTTCGTAAAAATGTTATTTTCATGTGAAAATGAAACGAAAACAGAACAAATTTATTTGGTTATCATTTATACATATGGGAAAACAGCTGTACGGCCATCTGCCTCATATCATACAAACCGTCCGGGTAAGACGAACAAGACACACTGGACACTACTGGAGCAGCAAGGGCGAACTTACACTCTCTTATGGAAGCCAGCTCATGACCACACCAGTGTGGACCGTCCAGCAAAGACGTATATTGTCCAGTTCTGCGCAGATACTGGATGCTGCGTAGGGACCTCTCGAAGACAATGAGTGGTAGGGACGGTTGGCAAGAGATTGTCATGGATAACCGTGCAGCTAGCGCGATCTGATGATGATGATGATGATGATATATAGTAAAGTCTGTGGAGAGGCCTACTGTCAGTATCAGCCGAACAGCGCGGGTGTCTATCCCCTTTTCGCTAGCGCTAGCCCAGAAAAATTGCTTTGCTGAGATAGGGCGCCAAACCTACTGTCAGCTCCCAGATAAATTATCACATATATCAGATTATCCGAACTGTGCTACTCATTCGCTGGGTTGGCGAGGACCGTTATTGAACCCGGAATCTTGCGATTCATAGGCAGATGATCATATTATATATATATATATATATATATATATATATATATAATATATGGCTATCATTCATATATATATATATGTATATATATATGTATATATTTTTGGGAGAATATGTGCTTAATTGAAGTCATACCTAATTTGAAAATTAATTAGTTGATAATTAATGAATTAGGCGAATATATCTGTTTAAATGTGAAGATATATTCGCCTAATTCATTAATTATCAACTAATTAATTTTCAAATTAGGTATGACTTCAATTAAGCACATATTCTCCCAAAAATTGTCGGCATAGCCATATCAAACAAACTGTTTGCGTACTTTCATATGTATATATATATATATGGTTATCATTTATATATATACATGTATGTATATATATATATATATATATATGGTTATCATTCATATATATATACATATATACGGTTATCATATATATATATATATATATATATATATATCTGATAACCGTATATATGTCTCTCTCTATCTCCCTCTCTCTCTCTCTCTCTCTCTCTCTCTCTATATATATATATATTATATATATATATATATATATATATATATATATAGAGAGAGAGAGAGAGAGAGAGAGAGAGGGAGGGACATTTATATAGGCATGTATATTACCTAACATCCACAATGATGGACGTGGGGGGTCTTTTCTGAACTATTTCGCTAACAGTCGAATAAACGTCTGTTACTTATACAAAGTTGCGTTAGTGACAGGCACTTGAAAATATTGGGTCACAGCGAAGAAAATATGCAATATGCAGACGAATAAAAACAAATAATAAACAAAACAAAAAGTAAACAAATTCTCAAGAACAAATAAAAAATTCAGTTACGCAAGTTGAGAGAAAAAAAAAAAGATGCATTTCTAAAATTCTTTTTTTGATATTAATTTTTACCATATGCCAAATTTCAGATGTGATTTCATCTCACAGTCGGGTGAAGAGAATGTTGACCTGACGTCATTTTTATTTCGTAAAGATGAGGCATAACGATGACTTTAATTAAGAGTGGTGTACTGGTTATAGTCGTAGGAAATGGACTCGTCAATCCGAGTTCAAATCCTGGACGAAGCCACAGTTCACATAGCGCTAATCCAAATATTCTCCCTCCAGCTATGGGTAAATAGTAGGGCAGACTTGGCTCTTTTACATTGGATAAGGCAACCTATCAAGGAGAAGGAAAACTCTGAATTCAAACCTCTTAAATCTCCGCTTGGGGGGTGGGGGTCACTACTAGAATAGGCTCAGGCCTACTTAGTGATCTATTTCAATTAAAAAAATGTTGAAATAACAAATTAAATTTAGTATTGCTTTTCCTTCTTACAAATTAAAATCAGGAATTTCTTTGGTAACGAATGATGAGTAATGGCTTTTAAAATTTGACTTTATTGTTGTTGTTGTTATTGTTGTTGTTGTTGTTGTTGTTGGCACCTTTCCGTTCACTGAGGACGATGGTATAGTGTCCAAAAATATAAATAAATAAATAAATAAATAAACTGTATCTGCGTATACGTGATAGAAGGCAGTGGTTGAGGGTTTTAATGTCCTGGTAGTGAGGTTCCAATTCTGGAGCTCTGTGGATTGTGGAGTACACCTTCATTGCTATTACTCCCAGGTCCACTCTGACCTGGAATGGTATTACCTGTTAGGGCCCCATCTATGAATAAATAGATAAGAAAAATGATTTTTAAGAATGAGTTTAAAAAATTGAGTTTAAAAACTTTTTGAATGAATGAAACAAAACGTCTTCGGCAGAAAATAACCCAACAAGAGTTGACATGTCGTAAAATCCAACCAAACAACCAACCAACTGGAAAAGTGATACCATTTTACTTAATTGGCGTTTTCAGTAAACCAAATACATAAATCTAAGCCATACAACGAAATTCTTATATGCTATTCACTTTCCTCCAAACAAGTTTAAAACTATTGTAAATATGTGATAATCTGAACATTAGCTACATAAATGAGAGTAACCTCCCCTTGTTTGTTTCTCTTAGAGGAAGCCGTATGTTTTGGTCAGCCATTTTCATTTTACCGTAAATCTGTAGATTTACGGTAAAATGAAAACTGCATATTTTAGCGCGAAAATATCATAAAATGTGTTCTTAATTGTGCTTGCGCATTATTTGAAATGAACTTAATTGTTATTAAGAACACATTTTATAATATTTTCGTGTTAAAACAATCACTTGTATTGATTCGAACAAATTTGTATTTTCAGTGTAGATTTACGGTGAAATAAAAATAAACGATCAAAACAAACGGTTTCCTCGAAGTGAAAGAAACAAGCGGAGGTTATTCTTATTTATGTAACTAATGTTCAGATTACCAAATATGCTATGGTAAGTGGGCAAAGTTTAACGTTATGATAATGTAGTGTTTCTGTTACCAATACTGTGTAGTTCTTTGTTTTTAATTGTCGCGAGAGCATAGCATTGGTACATCGGGAATAAACCTCATTTGTTCGACCTCATGTATATACATTACCACGAAGGATATGTCCCGGTATAAAAAAATACATCTAAGATAGGTGGGTTGTCTCTCTCTGGTCGACCTACCTCTTTTCAAACCAACCAATGACTGGCCCGCAATTTTCGGCACCAGAAATCGAAGATAGAAAACCTTTTTTAAACCAGCATCTCATGGAGTCAGACGACAACTTGTGGCTCCTACTAATTTAGTAGAGATAAAAAAGGGGCCGTTCTAAGTACGACAATTTGCCGTAACCATTTATCAAGGACTCGGTTCAGTGGACTTATATTCATTTGTATCTATATAAGTTGATATTTTACCGCAGACAGCCTAATTGTTTGCAACAGAAAATATTACAAGTGTATTTTCTTTATGTATAAATGTAATAACACAGTATCATTTGAAATTCCAATTTCGGCCCATGTATTTCCTGATATTAACTCATATCAACTCTACATTCGCGGCTCAAATCAGCATACCTGTTTAGTTTCCTTCCTGAGTTCAGCGTAGAGACAAAACAAAGACAGCGTGCGAGTGTATACACATCTTTATTACACGAGGATCAGCATAGAATAGAGTAGGTTAGTATCTGTAACGAAGGGAGTAAATTGTCCTTAGTGGAGAGCTCCTATCAAGGGAAATTACTAGGTAATATAATACTTAAATCATCATATTAATAATTTCGTTTTTCTTAGCGGTAATCCCATTCAGTTAGATATTTGGCCTTTTGCTCAGTGTTGGAAAAATAGACTTAATTACTTTGAAGTTGTCGGGACACCCACTCCCCCAAAAAAAAAATCTCGACAAACGGTTTTAAACTTTTTCTTTACCAATAGAAATAAAGTATTTATTTATTTATTTGCCCCGCATCCCACTTATGCGGGTATGACACAAGGTCGTTTAATGTGGGATGGCAGGCACAAAATGCGTAGATCCCGTCGGCATTCCCTCTCAAGAGGGCGCCTCAGGCACTGGGCAATAAACCCAGCCCTGCCCCTTTAAATCGAGGGGGCAGGTGTTGCCTGGGGGTATGAATCACTGGTATCCCGCCGTTAATATTACTTTACCGGTCCAGTGGCTTCAACCACTGGACACCAATTTCCGAAGAAACCATTACCTGGTTTCTTCGGAAATTGGTATAGAAATAGTTTGTCAAACAAGTCTTAAAATCTAAAAAAAATCAATCCAAAATCGCAGATTTTTAAGGCATCAGATTTGACACAAACACTCACGTGGGCGTTGTCACGATCAGTCACATGACGAGAAAAACTATTTTGTAACCAAATGAGATAAAACATCTAAAAATTTGGTTGCGTTGGAATCTTTTAAATTTGTGTGTTCGCTTACCTGTTGACCGAACGACAGCAACATTGTAAAATCCAGAAGAAAAAAAAGAATAGAATTTACCAATTATCTTTTATAGACACGGGCATTCTAAACCTATCTCCCTTGTTATTGATAAAAGACGCCACCTAGTGACAATGGACATCGTAAATATTGTGTGTATTCGAGGAGGAAGGTGGATCTACCATATATGTATTGCTCCTGTACGAGTCTAGATATTTTAGTAAGCATTTCGGTTAACTGTGTCTATTCTGCCTTCTCGCTTGTGTGAAGGGGTTGGACAGTAGTTTTAACCAAGCGGTAATGAAAGAACATAAAACAATGAAATGAAATAACAAGAAGCAAACCGGAGACAATGAATATAACGTAAAGTTATGTATTATACACAAAAACAAGAAAAGAATATAAGAGATCAATGTCTTTCGGAACTAACTTCAGGTAAATAAAAAAAAATGTTTAAATTAAAAGAATGTGGTTGTTTCAAGAGAGTCGTGAAGATGCGTCAGAATGAACCGACAGATAGGAAGAAGCTGCCGAAAATTTAAAAACAAGCGGGAAAGTCCGATGACGTGACCGGGTTAGAATTGGCGGTTCCAAGTATGAGTCAGGGGTCGTAATCTTGGTCTGATTCAGGTGGGGGATAGGGGCGGGAGGAATGGTTTTTGGAGGAGTGTCTTAAGTATGTATGTAGGTAGTAACTTTGACCTAGTTCGTAGTTCGGTCACAATTAGAAGATATTTTTTGTAGGAAAGAAAGGGTTGCCTTCGATGAAAGCAGAACGTCTACTCGGTGATAAACTGCAGCAACAGATTTTGTTGCAACATACCAGCTGCTATCAGTTGCTATCATCCATTTACCGCTGATAACCAACTAGCAATAGTTGCGTGAAATCGCAACACCCAGAGACGAATCACCGGAATCCAAACTCAATACAGTTGGACAGGAATCAGTGTAGCAACACGGCATATCACCGACGATATTGATATTCTCAAACAATTCAAGGAAATCATCCTACCATTTCAACAGACCAACAACCTCCGGGTGCAAGTATTTAAGTTTTATTGTAATAAAATATTATATTAAATTAGTAAGGCTAATGAAACTAAATAAGAATGCAGATAAAAAGATTTGAAAGAGGGGAAGGTATAATCGAAAAATAGAACAACTGAAACTTACTCTTCCATCACTCCCGTCGTTCATTGCTAAACTTTCCTAATTTAACTATTTAGTTAAATTGGGAAGTAAAGAATAAGATTACAGTTATTTTTTCTTGTTAATGGATTTCTTTCAAGATTTATCCCCGAGATTTTTGCTCATATTCATTAAGATAAAACCAAACAATTAGAAATCAATAATACCAAGCACATATTTATTAAAATCAATTTTTTTAGTATCAATATGCAAATTAGCCTTCTCGTTCATTCAGTAAACCGCTATTTTGTTGTATATATAAATATAATTGCATGTTATTAGTATGTAGATATGGTCAACAGTATCAATAATGTAAAATAATTTTATTAATAATTGGGGTTTAAATAAAAAATAAAACCATGGAGAATATGACGTAAATAACTAAAGGAATTGTGACTTGAGTAGTAATATAGTTTCGGTTACAGACAGAAAAACACAATCTCCATTATAATAAGAGGTAGGGCCAAAGCCTATTTCCAAGAACCAGTAGCAGATGAAGACATTCCAAAAACTGCAGTTATAATATCATACGGACTGTACGAATTCACAAGGATGCACTTTTGTGTTTTTCTTTCCTTCTTTTTTCAAAAAGTTGTTATAAGGTTTGGATGTGGGTCGCATAGCGTTGCTACCATAATTTGTTTTGGAATTGTGTAGCTGGACAACAAGAGATTTTCTTCACTTTCCGATTGGACTGATATTGACCAATCAGATTAAAGTCCGTTTAAATCTAAGAACTGTAACGGCTGTAAAAAAAAAAAAAAGAAGTCAATATTGTATTTCGCGCCTTTAAGCTTCAGTATCTACAAGGGTCATACTCAATCTTCTTTCTTACTCTATCTAAATATTTTTTTTCGTTTCTCATGAATGAAACTTTATATCGCAATATATAAAAAGAAACACTGAGGTTTTAATTCCGGATTGATATTATTCGGTTAAAATGTTCTCAGAATTTGAAGTTCTGTTATGGTGGTTGTATTGAGTGGAGATAAATATAAATATTGGTAATTACAACAAACACATAATAAGGTCACATATATTAAGAGAGAAAAACAAATAACTCATAAATTAAACGAGTAATATGTGTATCAAAACAAATAGATTACAGTAGTCAAAAGTACTGATCAAAGTCCTGCAGAATATGCTTTTTTAAAACTTCATGTAATTAGAGGAAGAAAGTGTTGAGTTCCATCCAATAAAGAAAGAAAGGGTAATGTTATATATATCAGCAGTGAAGTAACTTGTAGAGTATATAGATATATAGCTTGTAGAACCTATAGCGGTAAGCAAATAGTTCTGAGTTGAGCGACGTGGAATATTCAGACAAAAGTTGATCTTCTGAACTGTTCTTCGAAAAACTTTATAGGATTTCCTAGGCTCAAAATCGGTCTTTTTAGACACGAACGCTTCTGGATTTGAATAACTTGTATGTCGTTCTCCTCAAATAAGGTAAAGGAAAGAAATTAAAGAATCAGTTTGTTATTTGCAAAGTTTGTGAGTTATTTTCCTTTTTTTAAACGTAGGTTACTAAATGTGTAATTTTGCTTGTAATTTTGTATCCAGCACACGGGAAATTGGTGCAATTCAATTATATTTCTGATTATGTATAATAAATATGTTTTTATAACTTAGCGAGTCCTTTCTCTTATTTTCCCCCACATTTATGGCTCGTATTTTTGTTGCTATTTTTTAAATAAATACCCTTATAGAAGGGGGATATACGGGGCGAAATAGACCTTCGAATTAACAAGCTCCCGCCGAGGGGGAACCAAAAACAAGCGAATTCTCTGTCTTCTCACAAGCCAGACCCTCTGTTGGTCAACACATTCTTCGTCTAGCAGCTGGAAATTCTGTCGTCGTAGTCGAAATAATCTTTAGCAGTTCAAAATCACATTTCCTATTTAGTTTTGTTTCTGTTCGACTAAAATCCATTTCTTTACTGAAAAGCGCTTCATCGTCGACTGCTTCTGCTTCTGCTGCTGCTGAGTGCCCAGCGCTCGACTCACTTGATATTTTATGGGCATATTAGCCAAACATCCGGGCACATCAGTCGAACCTCGCGTCCGTCCAGTGCTCAAAAACGCATTTGTTTTTGCATGCGGAAGGACGCGAGTTCGATCCCGGCAGGCAGGACAATGTCTTGCTCTTTTTCCTTTCTCGTTCTCCGTCACAAACCTTTGTTACCTTACATCAGTTTTAACTGCACGTGGTTAAAATTTTTGACACTGTTTCTTCTTTGAAATGCCCCGTGTTTCCACACAGTCTAGAGAATAACTCATAGCTTCTCTATGGTCATCCATCGTTTGGTCAATCTTCCCTATTTAGCAAGTGGCTTTGTGTTTTTATGTTATATACCCACATGTTGGGTATATACACAAATGTTATTTTGTGTCAGAGAGAGAGAGAGAGAGAGAGAGAGAGAGAGAGAGAGAGAGAGAGAGGGTATCAGAGAGATGAGATGCATAACTTTCTTTCTTCTTCGCTTCTTTGGCCATTCGATCGTCTATCTTCCATTCTTTCTCGTCATGGTCGCCATGTTGACTTCTATCTTGTTGGTTGTTTATCTTGATTCATTTTCTTTCTTGGTCGGTCTTCTAACTAAAGCATGCATCAACCAACAACGCCATACTGTTCTTTTAAAAAACCTTTTATTTACTTAACAAAGTTTCTTTTCTTACCAACAAACAGACAGTGCGCGTGCAGGTGAGTCCAACTAAGCAAGAAAGGCCTTTCTTGCTTAAGATCCTCGTTGGAACTGATAAGCCAACTAGCTCTCACGTGACTTCACGTGGTTCGCGGGTTTTCCGCCCCTGTGGTCAAAGGTCCCCAACCGTCTGTAAATTTCCATTTACGCTACACAGTGTTGTAAATAATCTATGCTACCATAGATTATGCAACATTTATAAATACGGGTTCTTTTGTGTTGTCAACTGTGATGGTCGAGATGATAAAAACAGTTTCAGATGAAAAAAAAAAAAAAAAAAAAAAAAAAATACATTGTTTCACTTGAAACGGTAATCAAGATTCTTCTTAGTTTCGAACCATGTCAGTTGACCTGAATTGACTTTGACAAGAAGAACAATAATAATGGGTCAATAATGTTCTCATATGTTTGAATATTTTAGATAAGGCTTGATAAGTTTTATTATTTAGATTTTTCGGACTGTTGTCCTGATCTTTATTATTATATACACAACATTCGGCCGATGACTCTAATAACTCAACCCTGATATCCATTGCACCACGTGTCCAACTGGACAGTTGGTTGGACACATGGCGCAGCGTATATAAAATCATACGCTGAGTTGGAGAGGGCCAGTATCGAACCAGAAACCTTGGGATTCCTAGCCGAACGCTCTACCGACTAAGCTAAATCGGTCCTTATGAAAAAAGTCCGAAAAATATAAATAATATGCAACAATGTTCTCATTTCGGATTTTTAGAGCCAACCTCATTTCAAGTGGATATTTGAAAGATCAAATTTTAATTGGGTCAGTTTATTTGAAATGGATCACGCAACTTTAATCTAGCCCTGAATTCCTTTCTCTGGTCTGGTTATTTTTAGTAACACCAGGGTCATTGGGTTGCATGTGTGTGTGTGTGTGTGTGTGTGTGTGTGTGTGTGGTGCCTGTTTATGCTCTGTTTTTTTTTTTTCTTTTAGTTACGTTTGGGTTCAATTCTATCTCTGGCTCAATTTATGAGCAACCAATTTTGTTTTTTTACAAAAACGGCTGGATTTCATGCTTTTTATGATTATTTTAAAACAAGTGTAAAAGTTTGAGAAATATCTACAATTCAACTTTATTTTAACAAAGAATCCCATGATTGTATTGAAACACTGCAGAGTTGTTTAATGTGTTTAAGAGTTTTATAGTTTGGTTTAACATAATTTTTTAAGTAGCAAAAAAGGGTTATTTCCTATAAATAAAATTTCAGAAAATTTTCAACTTGATTAAAAATATCAAAACCCTTTTGGGTGTTATTTCCTATAACTCCAACATAAACAAAGGGGAACCACTCTTGACTGATAAATTATTTATTTATTTATTGATCAACTAGGAAAAAAGAAAACGGGGTTAGGGTTAGGGTTTAGGGTTAGTTTAATGGGAAAATAAATAAATAATTTATCAGCCAAAAGAGGTTCCCCTTTGTTTATGTTGGAGTTATAGGAAATAACCCCAAAAAAGGGTCTTGATATTTTTAATCAAGTTGAAAATTTTATAAAATCCTTACAGGTAGGCCTTCTCTCATGTGTAATATATTTGAAATGTTCTATGCGGTTTATGCCTTTTAAAGTAGTGTTGAATTCCGTGCTAGAAAGTCTAGGATTCTGATTATTTTTAATGTTTTTAAAATAGTTTTTTTTTAGTTCCTAAAATTTAACGAGCGGTGGTGGTGGTTGGGTTGGGGAGGGGGGCTCGTGGCGTAATGTCTAACGTGCTGGACTGCGACATCATAGCAGGTATTTACTCTATCCGTTCGTCATGAGTAGGACGTGACGCAAAGCCGTAAATATGGTGAATCCAGCGAGGATTGAAATCGATTTTCAGTAGTAATGAATCTGGAAGAATAGCTTGCAAATCATTAAACCATGACAGGACGCTTTTCTGTGACATCATAGTAAGTAAGTTCGAACTCCAGTCTCACTGTTACATTCACTTTCGGACTAATGCCCTCGAGTAAGGTATGAACCCCTCATCCTATGGCTTAAATAGTACCACTACTGTTCTTTTACAAGGATGAATTTGGCATTAAATAACCCACGATGATCGATATACCATTAAGCAAATATACCACACCAAAAGTTTAACGTGTTTGAAGTTTATACAAACAATAATTGTAGATCTCTAAGGTTTTACGTGCTTAGAGCTTTTGTACAGTGTTCAATAGGAGCAAACCTTGCAACTTATTAGAAACTAGCAGCGGCTACCCGGCGTCACCTGGGTAGAGGGGGATTTTTTAAAGTTAGTCCCGCAGATCCATTATTACTGAATCGTGAGTTGAATCCTCGTGAGATGCCCCATTTAAAATCCCATGTAAAATAATAGACCTTGCATTGACCCAGTTACTCTGAAAAGAAATGTTAATGTCTACCATCTAAAATATTAAATGAAAAAAAAAAAAAAACCATGCTATTATCATCTAAATCTGATTTTTTAATTATCTTCACGAATATAAATCAAATATCTATTATTTTTACTCAAAAAACCAAGCCCTTGAGATATTTAATATGTGTATATATATTTACTTTGTCGTTAATTGTTTTATTTTCAAAGTTTCTTCCGGACATACAGATTCACACAACTGCCCTTTATATATGTATAGATAGGTAGTAGAATGTGCTCTCCTTGAGTTATATACCCTACCTATGAACATTAATGAGTATGTCCCAATCCTCATAAATACCGGAGTATTATACTGACTGGGTAGTCTGATACCACTAGCAGTGGTTTACCTTTCTTCATGCCGATGGCAACTATTGTACTTTATTAATGTTATAAATATTTAATTTCCAACCTTTGTTTGGTTATTTCTTATTTAGTAACCTTTGTTAGGTTATAACACCCTGTAGGGATTATATTCCTTACTTGCCACGGTTCTTTCGTTAGGCACTAGGTGGCATTGTAAGTAGCCATATAAAAATGGAAGGCCAAAGTCAAAGGACTCTTTTCGCATTCTATCCACAAGGGAAGAACACGCAACAGTTGCATCACCTTTTCACAGGATGAGGGGGCTTTAAACCCCCAACCCACGTGCCATGCGAGAACACGGTTTATATGTTAGCGTTATACTCTGTACTAGCAACAATCAAGACTTGATATATTACCTATAAAAGTCTTTTATCCTATTAGGAAATTTCATTGCCGTTATAGTATGTGGCCTACCTTTTTGATTCTGTTATAGTATGTGGCCTACCTTTTTGATTCTGTTATAGTATGTGGCCTACCTTTTTGATTCTGTTACAGTATGTGGCCTACCCGGTTTGAATGTGTCCTACCTCAGTAAGAGTATATTTAAAGATATAAGTAGTAGACAATTCATTGAAACTAATTATTTTTCACATATATCCAATTTCAAAAAATGCAATTCAGTCATAAGCTGTATAGTGTATATAGTAACTAAGAATAATTAAAAAAAAATAATTTATCCATAATTTACATGAATCAAAGATCTATTTAATTCTAAAATATTCTAAAATTCTGAAATAGGGTTAGGGGTTATTATTATAACCTTATAATATGCTTTTTATGGTAGGCCACATATTATAAGAGAGACATGATTTCGTAGGCCACATTCAAAAGGTAGCCCACATACTATAATGGTACTGAAATTTCTTCTATACACATATGTATGTAAGTTCTTTGTATCCTTTTATCCTGTTTTGTATTCTACTTTCATTTAGCTTGCTCAGACTATAAAGTCTACTTGTTATTACTTTCATTGGGAATTGTTCTAATGGTGCGAAGAAACGATACTCAACTAATTATTGTTCACTTACATCTCCAAGTAGAAACACTAGCAGTATATTTTTCTACACGATGATCCAACATATTTAACTCCGTCCCTGGACCGTACAAGTTAACATCGTTGATTCCAGGGGGCCGTCCCTCCAGGCAACACCTGCCTCCTCGATTTAAAGGGACATGGTTGGGTTTATTGCCCGGTGCCTAAGACGACCTACTTGAGGGGGAATGCCGACAGGATCAACGCTTTTTTTGCACCCGCCACCAATGAGTCTCGGCTCGAGGGTGGTCCCATTAATAGGGCCTTGTGACTAACCCGTACACGTAGGGTACGTGGTAAATAACTAATACATGAATACACATGATAGAGAGAGAGAGAGAGAGAGGGGAGGGAGTGAGTGAATGTGTGTGTGTGTGTGAGAGAGAGAGAGAGAGAGAGAGAGAGAGAGAGAGAGAGAGAGAGAGAAGGGGGGAATTAATAGGAACGCTTACTCATGTTTTTCTTTTATGTGAAAATGTTACTTCCCATGGAATAAGAATTTAGGTAATCTTGTTTTTTTCTTTCCATGGGAGCCAAAAACCACACATTCATTGTGATCAACAGCTTATTATTTTGTTACAGGGGAAAAAGAAATATCTTTGTCCCCCCCTACCTTGCTTTTTCTTAAGTTCATGAATATCTCAAGACATTTAACCACCGACTGAAATTCATTTGAAAACATCAAATCAGATCAATTCTTCATCAGCCTCGTTTCCGGTTCTAATATCATTATTCAACTGGAAATATAGACTTTTAAAGTATTTACCACGCTTCTCATATATGCGTGTCACACACAAGGTGCTATTAATGTGGGACCACCCACGAACCGAAGCTCATGGGATGGTAAGTGCATAAAATGCGTAGATCTCATTGGCATTCCCCCTCAGGGAGGCACCTCAGGTACTGGGCAATAAACCGAGCCCTGTTGCCTGGGGGGGATGGCCCCCTGGGATTTATTACTTTACTGGTCCAGAGGCCGAAGCCAATGGACACAAGCCCCAAAGGACAGGTAAAGGAGTGTTAAGGATTTACCTTTCCTTTTTTTTTTAAAGCTTTTGCTCAAACCTTTGCAATGAACAAAGATTGTTGCCAGTAAGAATAAAGAAAACCAATTACTGAATTTTAATTTTGCGTTCTTCCTTATTCAAAAAAGGAAAAAAAAAAACTACAAGATAACAATGGCAACAAAATTGATGGTAATCTAAACATTAGCTACATAAATGAGAGTAACCTCCCCTTGTTTGTTTCACTTTGAGGAAGCCCTATGTTTTGACTGGCCATTTTCATGTCACCATAAATCTACACTGAAAATACGAATTTGTTTGAATCAATACAACTGCATGTTTTAACACAAAAATATCATAAAATGTGTTCTTAATAACAATTAAGTTCCTTTCAAATAATGTGCAAGCACAATTAAGAACACATGTTAAACCATGCAGTTATATTGATTTGAACAAATTCGTATTTTCAGTGTAGATTTATGGTGAAATGAAAATGGCCGACCAAAACCAGGCTTCCTCAAACAAGTGGAGGTTACTCTCATTTATGTAGCTAATGTTCAGATTACCTTAAAGATTAGGCTTACAATTTTCATGTCAGTGAAAAACAAGATAGAAAAAAATAGTAAAATAGTTGATATGTCAAAATCAGTTTTTGTATTTTGTTTGTTTTATTTTACAGCATATCAACCATGGTGGGTCATTTAATACCAGTAAAGTTTTGAAAGATTCGTAGCAATAGTTTGGAAAACATTTTTTTAAACTCAATTTTTTTAGTAAACAAATTTTCTGTTTAACACATAGAGGGGACCCTAACAGGTTCTACCACTCCAGGTCAGAGTGGACCTGGGAGCAATGGTGATGAAAGGGTGCTCTACATTACCCAGACCTCCAGAACTGGAACTTCACCATCAGTTAGAGTTTAACGTTATACCCAGGACATTGACCCTCAGCCACTGCCTTCTAGCACCCATATGATAAAAAGGGCTGGGGCTTGCCATAATAGCAATAGGGTTGGGACAATCATGTGGGTGCTTGGGTTTGATGTGACCAGCCGATTGATCAGAGGGGGCCTCTCTGACCGCCCATCTAGCCAAAGTAAGTAAGATAACAATGGCGTTAAAGATTAGGCTAACAATTTTCATGTTAGTTGGTAAGTCAAAATCAGTAACAAACAATTAATGGTGATTTTGAGAATTTTTTCTCTCTTCATCACTACCCCTTCTTTCATCCATCTTTGGCTTGATGCATGATACTACCATTTACAATACTAACTGCAACTACATGGCTTGCAAGAACGCAGAGAAACTTTACTCATGATCTAAAGAGTTATTTGTCATGTAACAAAATCTTTTCTATTCCAAAAGCCATTCTTCTTCTGATATTCTTAAAGAGAAATTTTCCACACAAAAACACTTTTATACAAAAGATTACAAGTCTCTTTACTAATACATTAAATAACTTTTTTTTCCATTGAAAATCTTTTCCTTGAGATCTACTTTAAAACCCCCTTTTTCTTTCTCCAAATCTATTTTCTCATATTTTGTATTTGAAATAATTTTATCCCATATTTTCTTCAGAGTTTATTATATCTATCTATGTCTAAATAAACCCTTGATCTATGGTCATGAAATTAATTAATGGAATTCATTTTTGAAACTAAGAGTTGCTCATCGTCTTTCTCATTTTGTCTGAATTTCAACTTTACAAAATTAATACACATGTATATTTCAATGTCCTTTTCCTGCCTATAAATTGTCTTCAAAATTCAACATATAATTGAATATATATCATCATCATATCACACTGACAGCATGGATTCCCATGACTCTCTTGCCACCCATCCCTATTGGTCATTGTTCCTAGCATGTCCTCATGACACCCAATATACACACAGTGCTGGTCATCCCACTCTTTACTGAAATTTTATCTTTTACTCTAAAAAAATCTCTCATTCTCAGGTGCTTTTTTTAATATTTTTATAGGGAAATGCAGGTGACCCCAATCTTTTTGCCTGTAGTGTGATATTTTTCTGACTTCCCACCAAGCGAGAATAGACATGGAGTGGAGATCCACACACAACTCAAAACTCATGCTGTGGCCGTTACAAAAAATCTTGGTCCTTTTGGCATTCCCTTCAGGGGCACCTCAGGTACTGGGCAATAAACCCAGCCCTTGTCCCTTTTAGGCAAAGGGCTGCCTTCAGTAAAGCTCCTTGGGACCATTTACCCAACTGAAGACAAGATAATATTTTTGCCTGTTGTGTATTCCCAAACTTAAATTTGCAACATCTCTGTGAAAGCTAAAAATAGAAGTGGCAAGTTAAGTTAAAATTGAAACATCTTTGTAATGAAAAATAAAATTATATAAAAATATATAACAGATGTACTGTTTAACTCAGTCAGTAGAGTATCTGCCTAGGAACCAGAAGGTTCAGGGCTCAATACCAACCCTAGCCAGCTTGGAACTGTGTAGTAAAGTGGGGAGCTGATGGTAGATATAGCTCTCCACCCCTGACACAAAACAAATCTCCTTTGTCTAGCACTAGTGAAAAATGGATAGACTTCCTTGATGTTCGGCTTATAATGACAATTGGCCACTCCGTAGACTTTACTTACTTACTTACATATTCATAAATTTGGTTAGAGAATTTCAGGGCTGCTAATAAATAATACATAGAAATAGTAAAATCCTAGTATATTTCATCATCATGTCGTGCAGGCTGCACGGATATCCATGACAATCTCTCGCCAGCCTTCCCTATCATTCATTGCACCTGGGAGTTCTTCCTCGCTGCAGCCAGCATCTTTACATAGCTGGTCAATGTAGGTCCTTGCTGGGCGTCCCACACTAGCATGTCCATGTGTTGGCTTCCACAGGAAAACATTGCTTATGAGTTTGTCCTTGCTTCTCCAGCAGTATCCTGCATGCCTAGTCCGTCTCACTCGGATGCTCGGTGAGATAGGGGGCAGGTGACCATACAGCTGTTCCCTAGTGGGGTGCTGTTTCCACAACTTGTTCAATACTGCACGCAACATTCTTGTGCAGGTCCCATCTAGCTTACTCTCAAGGCGCCTCGTCAGGGTCCAGGTGGTGCAGCCATACAGCAGTACTGATATGACTACAGCCTGGAAGAAATGTCGCTTCAGCTTGTCAGTAAGATCAGATTTCCATATGCCTGATAGTATATTTAGTTTAGAAGAAAATCAACTTTTTATTAAAAATTGTTAGGTACATATTTCTAACCCTAAATATATTTTCCACAAAAATCCCATTAAAGATTGCATGTTGATATAAGTATCTATAAATACAACTTTTGTATCAAGATTTTTTTTTTCCAAGTCAAGCCAAAAGATAATTTCATGATGATTCATTTAGTAGAGCGTTCAGCTAGAAACCACAAGGTTCCTAGTTTGATACCGGCCCTCGCCAACTCAGCATAAGAGTAGCACACAGATCTGTGCAGTAAAGTGAAGAACTGGTGGTAGGTGTGGCGCTCCACCTCAGATGCAAAAACAATCTCCTTAGTCTAGCGCTAGAGAAAAGGCGATAGACTCTCTTGCTGATACCGACTTTAGGCCACCCCGACGACTTTACTTTACTTATTTGAAATATTATTTTTATAGAATCTTTTTTTTCCTGAGATAAAGTCTTTCAAATAATTTTATTTTCAAAATATAATTTCAAAATACATCAAGACAATTTTATATAATAAGAATGACAGAAAATAATTTGAACTCTCCAAAAAAAAGAGACTTTAGCAAAAGTTATAAAAAAAGACACTTGTAAAATTACTTTCACTTATTTAAACAACAGGTTTTTTTCTGAGATAAGGACTTCCATGCAGATAGTTTTTGAGAGCATTTTTCCTAAAGGGTATTTTTCTAATTGAAATCCTATAAGAGTTTTGGATCACATCTCCAATAAGCACCTTAATTCCTCTAACTAATCAAAAGTTCACATTTTAACTAATTTAAATAAACATAACTGCATCTCTTTTCTGATTAAATAAAGACTATTTTAGTATAAGTATAAAAACGTGTCTTTTGTTTTTGTTTTTTTAATTCATTGTAAGTGTTGAAAAATATTCATAAACTTCGGATTAAAAAGTATTTCAAAAATTGAAAAAAAAAGTATATATTCATTAAAAAAAAGAAAAGAATAATATCAATGTTAATTTATCGTTAGTGTCAAATAATTTTTAAAAATTAAAATTAAAAACTGGTACAAATGCAGAATAGCGCGCAAGAGATAATTTCATTATTAGAAGTTTATGAATATTTTTCATAAACTGATAAATTATATAAAAAATAAAAGACATGTTTTTCTACTAAAATAGTCTTTATTTTATCAGAAAAGAAATGTAGATATGCTTATGTAAATAAAAAATATAGTTTTTATTTACAAAATATTTTTTTATGTTTATTTGAATAAAAGGATGTTGTTCAGAAATAGTATCGTAAAATTTGTTTTTCTCAGATAGAATATAAGTGCAAAAAATCTTCTGTTGTTTTGTTTACAAATGTTTGAAGCAGAACTTACTGGTAACAAGTTAAAATGTGAACCTTTGATTAACTTGAAGAATTAGGGTGCTTATTGGAGACTTGATCCAGAGTTTCAAATGTTTATTTATGAGGCCATTAAAAAAAAAAAAAGTCTTCATCAAATACCACCAATTTCTTTGTTGCAAGACATTCAAAATAATATTTATTATGAAAAATCATTATTGAAATAATATTTTTTTTGCACCTGTCCAAAATGCAGAAAATATACTTTTATGAACTGTTAATGACATAACTTTATTTTTCAACGTTCCAGGAAACATTCACAAGAATTATAAATTTTTACAAATGGCAAATAACAGACACAGAAAACATCCAATACAAAAATTTGCACTGTTAACTATAAGTAGGCAATAGAAATAAAAATGTATTCACTTAAACTCAGTTGCATATAAACCTTTCAATCTGAAGCCTTTATTCAAACAATTAGATAACTTTTTGCAATATATCAAAAAGACGGATTCCAATATACAAAAATAGTAAATCAACAAATGAGCTTTTTAATGAATACTTTTCAAGATTTCTATTGATTTTTGCGGTTAATACTTGTTTTTTTATAACATAATTATATATTTTTTTGGACCATATGACCATTAGGCACCCCTTTTGCGATCTCGATTCATAAGGACATTTTTTCATTTACACAGTCAAAATCCGGTTGTTTGTTAACAGATGATTTTTAGAATTTAAAAAAAATTATAAAACTATCCCCTAACAAACAACTGGATTTTGACAGTGTAAATGAAAAAATATCCTTATGAATTGAGATTGCAAAAAGGGTGCCTAAAAGTCATATGGTCCTTTTTTTTTTATTGTTACCTAATTTTCTTTCTATTCATTATAATCAATTTATCTTTAAAAATAGATTGCAGTGAAAATATTCGGGTGTTTGGGAAAAAATTACATATTCTACCACTATTAATTATGAGTCACAGAACCAAGTTTGAATTGTATAAGACTGTGTCTAGAATTGGTTGGTTGGTTGGATTTTACGGCATGTCAACCCTTGGGTCATTTTATGCCAAAGATGTTTTTGTTTTATTCATTCAAATTTGTTTTTTTTCTTTCTTAGACACTTTTTTTTAAAACTCATTTTTTAATCTATTTAACTCATAGAGGAGGCCCTAAGAGGTACTACCACTCCAGGTCAGAGTGGATCTGGGAGTAATGGCAATAAAGAGGTACTCCACACTCCTCAAAGCTCCAAAATTGGAACCTCACCACTAGATACAGTTTAACATCATATCCAAACATTAAGACTCTCAGCCACCGCCTTTTAGCACATATATGATAAAAAAGGTTGGGGGTATAAAAGCAAACAATCGGGACAATCATACAGGTGCTAGGCCTTGACAAAACCAGCTGATTGATTGAGTCTTTCTGACTGCTTCTCCAGCCCAAGAAAGTGCCAAAGTAGAGTGTTGCATGTCATGGGTTGCTCAGCCACCAGGATTCCGTCCTTATGCATCATGGGTGGCCACATTGAGTGAGGCTTTACCCCTATGCAGAGGTGCAGTCAACCTATTTCTACAGCCCCAGCTGACAGGGGTAGTCTAGAATTAGATTATCATGTCTTCTATCTAACAGTTTTTTGTTTATAGTGCATCTCAGTTTAACTCTATGGAATATATCTTTACAAAGCAACATATTTGCTATTGCTTATTGTATGAATTCCAGAAAGTTAGTACTGCTACAGAGGCATTTAAAAATATTTGTGCAGTGTATAGGGATGCAGTGAAGGTTCATACATGATAGGTGAAGTTTAAAAGGTTTAACAATGGCAATTATGAGCTATCCAACAAGCCTCACTCTGGAAGATGACCTACTTTCAATGAAAAACATTTGAAAGAGAATATTGAATTGGATCCGCTTCAATGCAGAAGAGATTTGGTGAAAAAACTTGCAATGTTCAATTGTTCACAAACATCTCAAATGAATTGGGAAAATGTACAAAGAAGGAATTTGAGTTGATCGTCTTTTACTTGAGAACTGATCATAAATATTCCATCATCTGCAGTAGTATTTTTTAACCAAGAATACTAACCTTTCATTTTTGCATGATGGGTTCTGCATATCAAAATAAAATAAAATAAAAAAGACTGGTTATCAGAAAATGATAGACCATTTACTATCTGAAGAATAATTAAAGTTCCAATTACTGTTGATCTGGGAAGACAAGGCAACAAACGGTTGTAACTTAATACAAACCCGAATAGTCACAAAGTCTACTGCAGAATGACAGGGTATTTATAAGACTCCACAATGTCATTCAAATCAAGCAGTCTAGCAGCCAATCAGAACTCAAGGAATAGAATCACCCAAATTCATGAATGGATCATTCTTGATTTCAATATATACCAACTGTCTTGGACACTGCTTAAGTTGTACTTAGTTAGCTGCTGTTGTTCAAACCAACAGTAGACTTACTGACCTCAATACTATCAACAAAACCAGGACTCCATCCTTTGTGTCTGGTGTAATATGAAAGGTGTTATTCATTATGGAACATCAAAGGAACATTATTACTTATGTTTATTGCCAACAACTTTATGAGGTAAACAAAGCATTATGTTAAAAATTCTCCAGAATGACAAATCCAAGAAAAGATAAAATCTCTAGAATGGGAGGTTCTTCCATATCCTCTATACCAGGGGTCGGCAACCCCTAGCCTGTGGGCCACATCCAGTCCTCGAATGATTTTCGTCTGGCCTGCCAACTTAACAGCTGGACTCTGACTATCCAATTAGTATCAAATAGAAATACAGTAGTTCAATTCAGGTTAACCCATTAAAGACCAGAGGCAAATATTTTTTATTTAAACCTTCAAAAAAAGACAACATTTTGGACAGAGCAGTTTGAGTCTGTGAAAATTTATTTGCATTATATTTAATACCATGGCCCTTCAAGCAAGACACTTGCATAGTCATTTTGGCCCCCTCTCTCCAAAAGATTGTCGACTCCTGCTCTATACCCTTCAAGTCTAGCACATACAGATTTTCACTCATTTCAATTACTAGAGCAGTTCATAAGTAGCAGAACATTCAGAAAAAAAAGTTGAAAATAGTCTTTCATTTTAGGAAAACCCCAGATTTACATTTGTTTTTATATCCTCTCCAGTAAAATGTAATTACTTTCCAAACACCCTAAGAGCTACTTTTAAAAAATCTTACACAAGATAAAGTAAAATAGATATCAAAATGCAATCATAAGTATAAACTCTTTCTCTCTGTGAATTTCTGAGATAAGGACTTATTATTATTATATACTGATGTATTTGGACTACTATTTATATGTTGTTTTTTTTTATAATCACAACATTTTAGCAGTTGTTATCCTGGGAATTTCTAACTAAACCCTTTATGTCAATCAATATTTTCATTCTGTTAATTTCATATCAGTTTATTCATCCCTGAGATGTTTTACTCATCTTTCTTCCACTGAATCAGAATATGTAAACCTTTTTAAAAAATTGGAAGATGGAATTTTTTGGTTGTAAGACCAACGTTATTTCTTTCTTAATCAAAGGTTTCATCACAGAGTTCATTTCTAGGCTAGGCTAAGAATTGTTGGTTGGTTATTTTGTTTTATTTTATGGCATATCAACCCTTTTCGGGTTATTTAATGCTGAATCAAGTCATTTTGATAAATGATTTAACTTCATGTGTATTTAATTAGATATGGCACACAGGCCTCAATTTGTTTACAGTATCTGCTGTTGCTTAATTAGTGTTGACTAAGGAGTTTATTAGAATGTATTAGAACCTTTTTCAGTTGAATTATTTTCTAATGTTAATCTCTAATTATACTAAGTTCATTCCCCATTGTTTCTTTCCAGATTATGGCTTTTCTAATTTCTTCTAACCGTATATTTAAAGAACAGCTGGTCTTGCCTTATATTCAAAGGGGAATGGATAAATAGAGTTCTTGGTCATGTTCTTTCTTATGATGAGCTTTGTTTGGGAGAGATATCTTTGAAGGGTGAAATTATTTTTGAATACTGTGCTAATATAAAGGATAACAGATTTTCTGAATTTTTGAAAGTTACTAAATGCGACAGATATCCGAGGAAAACCAAAGGGCAGGTATTTAACCCAACTTGTTCACAAGATTGCAAATATGGGGCAGCCAGTGAGGATCAAACTTGCTATTTAATTGTAATAGATCTGCAAGACTAGTTTGCAGACCATTACACCATGATAGGATGCCTCTCTGAATTTTTTTTGCCAAAATGCCTCTGATGTAAGACTGAGCATGGCATTTTTCTGACTATTGTCCTTTCTTTCTTTTTTTTTGTGGAATATATATTTAACCCCTCGCACGAGCAGGATGTGACACAAGGTCAATTTCTTAAGCGGAGTTTAACAGGTTTGAATTCAGAGTTTTCCTTCTCCTAGACCGGTTGCCTAACCAAGGTTAAAGAGCCCAGTCTGCCCTACTATTTACCCATAGCTGGAAGGAGAGTAGGATTCATACCTTTCCCAAGGGTATTAACGCTAAGTGAAATGCAATTTTTTTTGTGGAATATGACATTATACTTGCAGAGTAACTGCTATCCAGAAGGGTGATTCTAATGCTACTCTATTGGTATGTGTCAGGGTCTAGAATAGGAGCTTCTTCCATATCCTCTATACCCTTCAGGTCTAACACCTACAGATTTTCATTCATTTCAATTACTAGAGCATTTCATAAATAGCAAAACATTCAGAAAAAAAAAGTTGAAAATAGTCTTTTATTTTAAGAAACCTCAGATTTACATTTGTTTTTATATCCTCTCTGGTAAAATGTAATTACTTTCCAAACATCCTAAGAGCAGAAAGAATGTTCTAATACATTCTTTTAAACTCATTAGTCAATACTACTTAAGCAATAGCAGGTACTGTAAACAAACTGAGGCCTGTGTGCCACTTATGAATCATGCTTGATATTGGAGGCAGTGATTAAAATTTGAGAAAAGTACAAAACCTTGTGACTATAATAACAAAACAAAGACACTAGTCTAAGTACATCAGTGTATAGTAAGTATAATATTAATTTATCATGATCTTTATAACAGAAATAATTAATTCAATATCAGCTGACTGTATCCTATTTTCAAATTTTTCACATAAATTACATAGAACAAGTATAATTTCTGACTGAAATAACAAAACCATTTATTTCATTACTAGATAACACTTAACAAATCTAACCACTAATCTACCATTAAATGTATTTTGTGTCTTTACAGATGTTATATATAAAATTCTGATTATAAATTTATGCAGACCTTTAAAAAATTTGCACATTGAGCATTTGGGGAGAAATCAGGAGTCAATTTTAATAAAGAATTAACTTTGTTTATGATTTTCACTACATTAAATTTTTTTCCATTTGTAATATGTAACAAAAATAAGCATTCAAAGTATATCTTAATCACATACAAATACAAATTTACACACCTAAAACTAATAGTTTATTTAGTATTATCTTGTCGGACTCGGAAACCTTCTTTTCGAACACGGGAACTTTCTTGTCGTAATCGGGAGCCATCACGGAACTTTGAACCTGAACAAGAAATACCTGAAGAAGGTCGGAGGGCATATCGGCCAAAACATTGTACAAATAACAATGAAGATGGGGACAATAGTCCGAATAACACAGATAATACTAATCTTCAAGCCTCATCTCAAACATTCAGACTAATAGTTTATGTTCCTACTTTTAAAGCTAGTATTATAGACTCTGTTTTTTTAGTAGAAGGTATAATTACAATTTTGATCTTATAAAGATTCATTTTATCTCATTCTTTATAAGCAATATTCTTACAAGATAAAGACCCTAAATATATAAGAAAAAGTAAAGTCGTCGGGGCGGCCTAATGTCAGTATCAGCCAAACAGCAAGGGAGTCTATCCCCTTTTCAATAGCGCTAGACCAAGGAGATTATTTTAGCACCCGAGGTGGAGCACCAGACCCACCATCAGCTCCTCACTTTACCGCACAGAAACCCTGTGCTACTCATACGCTGAGTTGGCAAGGGCCAGTATCGAACCATGAACCTAGTGATTCCTAGCCGACACTCTACCAACTGAGCTAACCCGGCCCTTTTAAAGAGCCACAAAATTAAAGTATCAAAATGGTCATTTTAGTTTCCAAATCATAAGAATCTTTGTTTAAGGGTATATATATATCTATATTTACCAACCCTTCCACATGAGCAGGATGTGACACAAGGTTAATTTCAATAGGTGGAATTTAACAGGTTTCAATTCAGAGTTTTCCTTCTCTTAGACTGGTTACCTAGCCATGGTTAATGAGCCCAATCCACCCTACTATTTACCCATAGCTGGAGGGAGAGTAGTTGGATTCATACCTTTCCCAAGGGTATTAGTGCTATGTGAAATGCAAACAGCTTCATCAGGAATTGAACTTGGGTTGACAAATCCATTTCCTATGACTCTAACCATTATACCACACACCTCCATTGTTTAATGGTATATAAACCTTCAGTTTGGTTTAGTTGTTTTGCAGCATATCAACCCCTTTTGGGTTATTTAATGCCAAATCAAGCCATTTTGATAACAGGTTGCTTACAGTACCTACTGTTGCCTAAATGGTCACCCATTTTAGTATTGGACAGGCTCATCAGTACCTGCTGTTGCTTAAATGGTCACCTATCTAAGTATTGAACAAGCTCATTCAGTGATCTAGTGGGAACTGGTACTTTCAACGTCACTTGACCATAAGCATATCAACCATGGGGGGTTATCTAAAGCCAAAACCATCCTTGTAGAAGAACAGTAGTGGTACTATTTAACCCATAGCTGAGGAGATGAGGGGGGGGTTCATACCTTTCCCAAGAGTATTAGTTTGGAAGTGAATGTAATAGCATTACTGGAGTTCAAACTCACTATGATGACACAGTTCAGCCCATTAGCCACTGTGACCCCCCCCCTCCCACCCCTGAGCTGTACCTGAGAGAAAACAAATCTTCAAGAACTAATAATGCTATGAAGAGTGGGAAAAAATGAACCTTAAAAAAATCAAAATTTTAATTACAAATTTTCCTAAAAGACTTAAATTTGTAATACTTGCCAAAACGTGGAAACACAAAATATCAATTTCATAGACTTTTGACTGTGTATTTTTATAGGATTTGATTTAGATACACTCTTAATGCTTATTTTTGTTATGCTTATTATATAGCAAAATCTTTAATGTGGCAAAAATAATAAATACACTTGAATCTTTATTCAAATTGATTCATTATTTTCCCCATTGGGCAACTTTTGGGTGGGCGAGCATAAATCTTTGACCAGAACTGTATGACATGATAAATCTCAATTTCGTGCTGCCTTCATGTTCCGTAAAGATGCCAGGAGATTATAATTCACATATGTGCAATGATTCCTTGATATAAATGGAATGTAAAATGCTCTGTAAAATCTATGGGATCTGAAAGAAAAAAAATAATTTTTTAGCGTTTTGAAAATGTTTTCTGTCATTTGTATTTGTTAAACAATTTATAACATTTGGTGGTTGGTTTTGAAGGCTATCAAAATGCAAGTGTAAAGAAAAATGAGGTAACTATGATGTTGTTTGTTAACCTGTGATTTATTCTTAATATTTCAGGATGAAGATCCCTTCGTCAGAAGATTTCTGAAAGCTAAGTTAAAGGGATCTTTATCTCGAAATATTAAGAATAAATCAAAGGTAAACAAACAACATCATAGTTACCTCATTTTTCTTTATACTTGCATTGTGATAACCTTCAAAACCAAACACCAAACCAATATATACAAAATGCTTCAAGCAAATTATAAACCACTTTTAATTCATAACATGTATACAATTTAGTAATGATAAAAAAAATGAATTTTGTTACAATGAAGCAAAATGAAATATGAAGTATGATACATGTGTGATATGTTTTAAAGGTAATTTATGAGGAAGTGCGTCCCGGTCTCCTGCCTCAAAAATTGCTACCCGGTGACTATAAAAATAACGACCCCAGCTCGTCGTAATTCTTGTTTATTTATCGTAATTTGTCGTAATTCTTCTTTAGATATGAAGATGGATATATAGATATTTTTACAAGTAAATGTATTTGGGGGGGGTCGCTTCTTTTTTTGTCGTAATTCTTGTTTATTTAAACTAAAAACAAGACATTAAACAAACATGAATAAAAGAAAATTTTAGTATTTAAAGTAATATAGATAAATATGAACAAATTGAGATAGATAGCTAGATATGAAGATGGATAGTTTTGAATAGACTGAACTGGGTCGTTATTTTAATAGTCACTGGGTAGCAATTTTTGAGGCAGGAGACCGGGACGCACTTCCTCATAAATTACCGTTTTAAATATACATGGTGGTCTGAAAGTCTTGTCATTCCTATATATTATTTTAACTTTCATCATTTTTTGTTTCAATAATATAATGTCCCTAATTATATAATAATAATCATATAATTTTCTATTTCATTTCCAGTGACTTATTTCATTTAATTATGATTATCATCAGTATTATTAGTATAATTAAACAAAATTAAAATCACTATTTTTCTGTAATAATGCAAATTGCATGTATGAATGAACTTGGATTTATTTCTTTGTTTAATGATATATCAACCTTCATGGGTTATTTACCACTAAAGCCATCCTTGCAGAAGAACAGTAGTGGTACTATCTAACTCATAGCTGGAGGGATGAGGGTGTTCATAACTTTTCCAACGATATAAGACTGAAAGTGAACATAATAGCATGACTGGAGTGTAAGAATTTAATAAGGTATGGATATGAAAAGAATCTGCAATTGAGTGTTTTATTGAGCTTTAAAAAAAGTTTAAATGATCATTAACACTAATTACTTAATTAAATTCATTGAAGTCCATTACTTTCAATAAATTCTTTGAACTTTATTTAATTAATACAAGATAAAGATAGCGGTGAAGTGGTTAATGTGTTGGTCTGTGATATTGTAGTAAGTGAGTTTGAATTCCAGTCAGTCAGTCAGTCTACTATTGGTTTGAACTATATGATTGGCCAAAGACAACTGGTACTTATGGGAATTCAGAACAGTCCACTCATGCATTTGGGTGATTCCATTCCCTGAGTCCTGATTGGCTGCTTGGTTTGTAGGATCCTCTGAGGCTTCATAAATATCCTGCCATTTTGCAGTAGTCCTTGCAGCAAACCAGAATTGTATTTCAGTTACGACTGCTTGCTGTCTTGTCTTGCCAATTCGACGATAATTGGACTTAGTATGATTATTCTACACAGTTGTGCTATTACATTCACTTTTGGACTAATACTCTTGGGAAAGGTATGAACCCCTTATCCCCCTAGATATGGGTTAAATAGTACCAGTCCTGTTCTCCAAGGATTGCCTTGGCATTAAAACAAAGAAACCAAGCCTAATAAAAGATAAGAGCACATGGATGCAGAAATTGATTTTCATGTAGAACAAAAGATGATAATTACAAGGGTTAGTCAAAAAGTAATTCCATTTTGTTTAAAACAGATATAATTACCAACACAGGAACATGTATCATACATCAAAATGAAGCTGGTCCTTTGTGATCACATCCCTACACATACTTCCTCATCACTGGAATAATGTTTGCCTCTCAAACCGTCTTTAATAGTCTAAGGCAAACATTATTTTAGTGATGAGGAAGTGAAATCTGTATTGAAGAAGTGGTTCAAAGAACAGTAAACAGAATTTTACAAAGCAGGGATACATGCTCTCATTTGAAGGTGGAACGTTGCTATTGAGAGAAATGGTGACTATGCGGAGGAGTAGGGATGTGATCCACAGAGGACCAGCTTCATTTTGATGTATAATACATGTTCCTGTGTTGGTAATTATACCTATCTTAAGCAAAATGGCATTACTTTTTGACAAATCCTCGTAGAATGCAAAAGTAATGTAAGAGGATTACTTTGCACAATGATTTGATTGAATTGAATAGAAGATGAAATAAACTTACTTTGAAGAATGAAGGAATTTTGAAGATGATACAATTTTCCATTCATTGGATTTTTCAGAATATCTTGGCTCTAATTCTGTCTCATTTGGAATATCCAAATCTATCAAATAATGACACTTGCTGACATTGAACTAAAAGGAAAACAAAAAGTAATATTAATGACAAAATATATAAACAAATTACTTCAAAACTTAGAAGTAGTCTATCTTTCCTTTTGTTAAATGAACATTTTTGGTAATCTGCCATATATTTGGGCCAGCCATTTTCATTTCCCGTAATCAATACAACTGCATGTTTTTATACGAAAAATATCATCAAATGTTTCTTAATACAATCAAGTTCATTCTAATAATGTGCAAGCACAATTAAGAACACATCTTATGATATTTTCGTGTTAAAACCTGCAGTTGTATTGATTACGGTGGAAATGAAAATGGCCAACCAAACATATGGCTTCTTCAAAGTGAAATACACAAGGGGAGGTTACTCTCATTTATGTAGCTAATGTTCAGATTACCCATTTTGTAATAAATGTTCTCTCAAATTATTTCTTGTCTTTTCCACCGTAATCATACAACTGCAGGTTTAACACGAAAATATCATAAATGTGTTCTTAATTGTGCTTGCACATTATTAGAAATGAACTTGATTGTTATTAAGAACACATTGATGATATTTCGTATTAAAACATGCAGTTGTATTGATTACGCGGGAAATGAAAATGGCTGGCCCAAATATATGCAGATTACCAAAAAAATGTTCATTTAACAAAAGGAAGATAGACTACTTACTAAGTTTTGAAGTAATTGTTTATATATTTTGTCATTAATATTACTTTTTGTTTTCCTTTAGTTTCAATGTCAGCAAGTGTCATTATTGATAGATTTGGATATTCCAAATGAGACAGAATTAGAGCCAGATATTCTGAAAAATCAATGAATGGAAAATTGTATCATCTTCAAAATTCCTTTCATTCTTCAAAGTAAGTTATTTCATCTTCTATTCAATTCAATCAAATCATTGTGCAAAGTAAATCCTCTTACATTACTTTTGCATTCTACGAGGATTTGTCAAAAAGTAATGCCATTTGCTTAAGATAGGTATAATTACCAACACAGGAACATGTATTATACATCAAAATGAAGCTGGTCCTCTGTGGATCACATCCTAACTCCTCCGCATAGTCACCATTTCTCTCAATAGCAACGTTCCACCTTCAAATGAGAGCATGTATCCCTGCTTTGTAAAATTCTGTTTACTGTTCTTTGAACCACTTTCCAATACAGATTTCACTTCCTCATCACTAAAATAAATGTTTGCCTTAGACTATTAAAAGACGGTTGAGAAGGCAAACATTATTCCAGTGATGAGGAAGTATGTGTAGGGATGTGATCACAAAGGACAGCTCATTTGATGTATGATACATGTTCCATGTGTGGTATTATATCTGTTTTAAACAAAATGGAATTACTTTTTGACTAACCCTTGTAATTATCATCTTTTTTCTACATGAAAATCAATTTCTGCATCCATGTGCTCTATCTTTATTAGGCTTGGTTTCTTTGTTTTAATGCCAAGCAATCCTTGGAGAACAGGCTGGTACTATTTAACCCATATCTAGGGGGATAAGGGGTTCATACCTTTCCCCAAGAGTATTAGTCCAAAAGTGAATGTAATAGCACAACTGTGTAGAATAATCATACTAAGTCCAATTATCGTCGAATTGGCAAGACAAGACAGCAAGCAGTCGTAACTGAAATACAATTCTGGTTTGCTGCAGGACTACTGCAAAATGGCAGGATATTTATGAAGCCTCAGAGGATCCTACAAACCAAGCAGCCAATCAGGACTCAGGAATGGAAATCACCCAAATGCCAATGAGTGGACTGTTTCTGAATTCCCATAAGTACCCAGTGGTCTTTGGCAATCATATAGTTCAAACCAATAGTAGACTGACTGACTGACTGGAATTCAAACTCACTTACTACAATATCACAGAACCAACACATTAACCACTTCACCGCTATCTTTATCTTGTATTAATAAATAAAGTTCAAAGAATTTATGAAGTAATGGACTTCAATGAATTTAATTAGTAATTAGTGTTAATGATCATTTAAACTTTTTTTAAAGCTCAATAAAACACTCAATTGCAGATTCTTTTCATATCCATACCTTATTAAATTCTTTACACTCCAGTCATGCTATTATGTTCACTTCAGTCTTTATATCGTTGGAAAATTATGAACACCCTCATCCCTCCAGCTATGAGTTAGATAGTACCACTACTGTTCTTCTGCCAAGGATGGCTTTAGTGTAAATAACCCATGAAGGTTGATATATCATTAAACAAAGAAATAATCCAAGTTCATTCATACATGCAATTTGCATTATTAACAGAAAAATAGTGATTTTAATTTGTTTAATTATACTAATAATACTGATGATAATCATAATTAATGAAATAAGTCACTGGAAATGAAATAGAAAATTAATATGATTCATTATATATAATTAGGGACATTATATTATTGAAACAAAAAATGATGAAGTTAAAATAATATAGGAATGACAAGACTTTCAGACCACCATGTATATTAAAACGGTAATTATGAGGAAGTGCGTCCGTCTCCTGCCTCAAAAAATTGCTACCCAGTGACTATAAAATAAGACCCAGTTCAGTCTATTCAAAACTATCCATCTTCATATCTAGCTATCTATCTCAATTGTTCATATTTATCTTATTTTACTTTAAAATACTAAAATTTTCTTTTATTTCATGTTTGTTTAATGTCTTGTTTTTAGTTTAAATAAACAAGAATTACGACAAAAAAAGAAGCGAACCCCCCCAATACATTACTTGTAAAATATCTATTATCCATCTTCATATCTAAAGAAGAATTACGACAAATTACGATAAATAACAAGAATTACGACGAGCTGGGGTCGTTATTTTATAGTCACCGGGTAGCAATTTTTGAGAGCAGGGAGACCGGACGCCCACTGCCCATAAATTACCTTTAAAACATATCACACATGTATCATACTTCATATTTCATTTTGTTCATTGAACCAAAAATTCATTTTTTTTATCATTACTAAATTGTATACATGTTATGAATTAAAAGTGTTTATAATTTGCTTGAAGCATTTGATATTGTTTGGTGTTTGGTTTTGAGGCTTATCACAATGCAAGTATAAAGAAAATGAGGTAACTATGTGTTGTTTGTTACCTTGATTTATTCTTAATATTTCGAGATAAAGATCCCTTTAACTTAGCTTTCAGAAATCTTCTGACGAAGGGATCTTCATCCCTGAAAAATATTAAGAATAAATCACAGGTTAACAAACCATCATAGTTACCTCATTTTTCTTTACACTTGCATTTTGATAGCCTTCAAAACCAACCACCAAATGTTATAAATTGTTTACAAATACAAATGACAGAAAACATTTTCAAACGCTAAAAAATTATTTTTTTCTTTCAGATCCCATAGATTTTACAGAGCATTTTTACATTCCATTTATATCAAGGAATCATTACATATGTGAATTATAATCTCCTGCATCTTTACGGAACATGAAGCAGCACGAAATGAGATTTATCATGTCATACAGTTCTGGTCAAAGATTTATGGCTCGCCACCCAAAAGTTGCCCAATGGGGAAAATAATGAGAATCAATTGAATTTAAGATGTTATAGTTTTTCGTGCCACATTAAAAGATTTTGCTATTAATAAGCATAACAAAAATAGCATTAAGAGTGTATCTAAATCAAATCCTATAAAAATACACAGTCAAAAGTCTATGAAATTTGATATTTTGTGTTTCCACGTTTTGGCAAGTATTACAAAATTTAAGTCTTTTAGGAAAATTTGTAATTAAAATTTTGATTTTTTTAAGCGTTCATTTTTTCCCACTCTTCATAGGCATTATTAGTTCTTGAAGTTCTGTTTCTCTCAGGTACAGCCTCAGGGTGGAGGGGGGGTCACAGTGAGCTAATGGGCTGAACTGTGTCATCATAGTGAGTTTGAACTCCAGTAATGCTATTACATTCACTTCCAAACTAATACTCTTGGGAAAGGTATGAACCCCCTCATCTCCTCAGCTATGGGTTAAATAGTACCACTACTGTTCTTCTACAAGGATGGTTTTGGCTTTAGATAACCCCCCATGGTTGATATGCTTATGGTCAAGTGACGTGAAAGTACCAGTTCCCACTAGATCACTGAATGAGCTTGTTCAATACTTAGATATGTGACCATTAAGCAACAGCAGGTACTGATGAGCCTGGGTCCAATACTAAAATGGGTGACCATTTAGGCAACAGTAGGCACTGTAAGCAACCTGTTATCAAAATGGCTTGATTTGGCATTAAATAACCCAAAAGGGGTTGATATGCTGCAAAACAACTTAAACCAAACTGAAGGTTTATATACCATTAAAACAATGGAGTGTGTGGTATAATGGTTAGAGTCATAGGAAATGGATTTGTCAAACCAAGTTCAATTCCTGGAGTGAAGCTGTTTGCATTTCACATAGCACTACATAACCCTTGGGAAAGGTATGAATCCAACTACTCTCTCCCTCCAGCTATGGGTAAATAGTAGGGTGGATTGGGCATTAACCATGGCTAGTAACCAGTCTAAGAGAAGGAAAACTCTCTGAATTGAACCTGTTAAATTCCACCTATTGAAATTAACCTTGTGTCACATCCTGCTCATGTGGAAGGGTTGGTAAATATAGATATATTATATACCCTTAAACAAATTCTTATGATTTGCGAAACTAAAATGACCATTTTGATACTTTATTTTGTGGCTCTTTAAAAGGCCGGGTTAGCTCAGTGGATAGAGTGTCGGCTAGGAATCACTAGGTTCATGGTTCGACTTACATGGCCCTTGCCAACTCAGCGTAAATGAGCAGCAGGGTTTCTGTGCGGTAAAGTGAGGAGCTGATCGGCGTGGGTCTTGCTCCACCTCGGGTGCTAAATAATCTCCTTGTCTAGCGCTATTGAAAAGGGGGATAGACTCCCTTGCTGTTTGGCTGATACTGACATTAGGCCGCCCGACGACCTTACTTTTCTTATATATTTAGGGTCTTTATCTTGTAAAATATTGCTTATAAAGAATGAGATAAAATGAATCTTTATAAGATCAAATTGTAATTATACCTTCTACTAAAAAACAGAGTCTATAATACTAGCTTTAAAAAGTAGGAACATTAACTATTAAGTCTGAATGTTTGACGGATGAGCTTGAAGATTGTATTATCTGTGTTATCGGACTATTGTCCCCATCTTCATTGTTATTTGTACAATGTTTTTGGGCCGATATGCCCTCCGACCTTCTTCAGGTATTTCTTGTTCAGGTTCAAAGTCCGTGATGGCTCCCGATTACGACAAGAAAGTTCCCGTGTTCGTAAAAAGAAGGTTTTCCGAGGTCCGACAAGATAATACTAAATAAAAACTATTTAGTTTTAGGTGTGTAAATTTTTGTATTGTATGTTTTCTTGTAGATTAAGATATACTTTTGAATGCTATTTTGTTACATATACAAATGGAGAAAAAAATTTAATGTAGTGAAAATCATAACAAAGTTAATTCTTATTAAAATTGACTCCTGATTCTCCCCAAATGCTCACATGTGCAAATTTTTAAAGGTCTCGCATAAAACTTATAATCAGGAATTTTATATATAACATCTGTAAAGAACAAACATTTTAATGGTAGATTAGTGGTTAGAAATTTGTTAAGTGTTATCTAGTAATGAAATAAATGTTTTGTTATTTCAGTCAGGGAAATTATACTTGTTCTATTTAATTTATGTGAAAAATTTGAAAATAGGATACAGTTCAGCTGATATTGAATTAATTATTTCTGTTATAAAAGATCATGATAAATTAATAATACTTACTATACACTGATGTTACTTAGACTAGTGCTTTGTTTGTTTATTATAGTCACAAGGTTTTGTACTTTTCTCAAATTTTAATCACTGCTCCAATATCAAGCATGATTCATAAGTGGCACACAGGCCTCAGTTGTTTACAGTACCTGCTATGCTTTAGTAGTAGATTGACTAATGAGTTTAAAAGAATGTATTAGAACATTCTTTTTGCTCTTAGGATGTTGGAAAGTTAAATTACATTTTTACCAGAGAGGATATAAAAACAATGTAAATCTGAGGCTTTCTTCAAATAAGACTATTTTCACTTTTTTTTTCTGAATGTTTTGCTATTTATAAATGCTCTAGTAATTGAAATGAATGAAAATCTGTAGGTTTAGACCTGAAGGGTATAGAGGATATGGAAGAAGCTCCATATTCTAGACCCTGACACATACCAATAGAGTAGCATTAGAATCACCCTTCTGGGATAGCAGTTACTCTGCAAGTATACAATGTCATATTCCACAAAAAAATTGCATTTCACTTAGCGCTTAATACCCTTGGAAAGGTATGAATCCTACTCTCCTTCCAGCTCTGGTGTAAATAGTAGGGCAGACTGGGCTCTTATAATGGTTAGGCAACCGGTCTAGGAGAAGGAAACTCTGAATTCAAAACCTGTTAAAACTCGCTTAAGAATAAAATTGACCTGTTGTACATCCTGCTCGTGCGGAGGGGTGGTAAATATATATTCACAAAAAAGAAAAGAAAGGACAAAGTCAGAAAATGCCCATTGCTCAGTCTACATCAGAGGCAATTTTTGCAAAAAAAGATTCAAGAGAGGCATCCTACATGGGTGTAATGTCTGCAACTAGCTGCCAGATCTATTACAATTAAATAGCAAGTTTGATCCTCACTGGCTAGCCCATATTGCAATTCTTTTGAACCAAGTTGGGTTAAATAACCTGCCCTTTTGCGTTTTCTCGATATCTGTCGCATTTAGTAACTTTCAAAAAATTCAGAAAATCTGTCCCTACTCTATATTAGCACAGTATTTCAAAAATAATTTCACCCTTCAGAAGAATCTCTCCCAAACAAAGCTGAGTATATCATAGAAACGAAACATGACCAAAGAACTCTATTTATTCCATCCCCTTGAAATAAGCAAGACCAGCTGCCTTCTTTACACCATACATTCGACACGTGATTCACGAAGACTCATTCAGAACTAAGCCATATTCTGGAAAAGACACATGCGGCGAATGAACTTAGCATAATTAGAGATTAACACATTAGCAAATACATACACTGAACACAAGGTTTCTAAACTCATACATTCTAATAAACTCCTTAGATCCTCAACACTACATTAAGCAAAGCGAATACTGAAACAAATTGAGGCCTGTGTGCCATATCTAACTTAAATCACATAAGTTAAAATCATTTATCAAAACTGACTGTTCAGCATTTAAATAAACCCGTGAGAACAGTATCCCTACGGTCTGTTGACTCATCTCCAGTATTCAGCCAAGATAAAAAAATACAGCTAACACAAGAAAACACAACAAATCACATATAAGCCTAGCCATAGCCGCTACCTATACCAGCTTTCAGTATACTAATCCTCTTGTGTGTGATGAAAACCTTGAGTGTAAAGAAGATAAATGAGACGTGTCTACAACCAAAAAATTCCGGATCGTCCCAATTTTTTAAAAAGGTATTACATATTCTGATTCGTATGGAAGAAAGATGAGTAAAACATCTCAGGGATGAATAAACTGATCATCAAATTACAGAATGAAAATACTTGATTGAACATTAAGGTTTAGTTAGAATTCAGGAAAACTGCTAAAATTGTTGTGAATTATAAATAAAAAAACACATATAAATAGTAGTCCAAATACATTCAGTATATAATAATAATAAGTCTGTTTGTTGTGTATCTCAGAAATTCACAGAAGAAAGAGTCACTATGATATGCATTTTGATCATCTATTTTACTTTATCTTGTGTAATTTTTAAAAGTAGCTTTAGGTGTTTGGAAAGTATTACATTTTACTGGAGAGATATAAAAACAAATGTAAATCTGGGGTTTTCCTAAAATGAAAGACTATTTTCAACTTTTTTTTTCGGAATGTTATCTAGCTACTTATGAACTGCTCTAGTAATGTAATGAGTGAATCTGTAATGATGCTAGACTTTCTGAGAGGGTAAGAGCAGGAGCGACAATCTTTTTGGAGAGAGGGGGCCAAAAATGACTATGCAATGGTCTGCTGAAGGCCCATGGTATTAAATATAATGCAAATAAAATTTTCAAGACTCAACAACTGCTACTGTTTCCGTGTGTCTTTTTTTAAACGAGTGAGTGTGTGGGATTTCATAACCTGCCAATAGAACTACAATAAATTAGAATAACTCATCGACTGCGTCATCTCTCTC
>CM042146.1:46190512-46316838 GCA_023376005.1 Doryteuthis pealeii
CTATTTTATTCTGAAGGAAATAGAAATAAAATGAGTTGAGACGACCAACACAGAGAAATTTTGAGATGTGTGCGTACAAACCCTGTTATCACCAAATTTTAGGCATAAGATAACCCTAGACGTGCGAAATGGCCGTTAAACATCAGTCAATATGATTTATTCCAAGAGATTCATGTCAAAACCAAGAATTTTTGTTTTTTATTCTTTGATAAAAATTTGAATACTCATTTACATATTTATCAAACTTCCGCACAAGTAGGAATGCGAACACAAGTCAATTTTTTAAAACGGATTTAAACAGTTTGGGATTCAGAGTTTCCCTCTCATATAACGGTTGCCAAACCAGTTCTACCTATTCTTTAAAAATCCATAAACTTCCCAAAATGCAAATCTCAAAAGCACATATGATGATTCACACACTCGATAGTACTCAAGATAACATAATATGACATAGGCAATTTACGCAACTGTTTGCCACGGGTAAGGAATGTGATACAAGGTTCTTAAGTATGGGGATATCATGCAACTGATATATAAAATTGATTATTGTGATATTTTTTTATTTTATACGATATTATTAAAGTTGATATATTAATTGTGATATTGGATTTTTAAAGATTTAAAAAACGACATTATCTGATTTATTATCGCCGAAATATCAGAATTTTTAGATACAACAGAAACTTCAATAAAGATTCTTTTTACTTTTTTGAGATAGGCCTCTTAACAGTAAGGCTCTTCACTTTTCTAACACATATTTCGAATGTCTGAAACCGCTCTCTCTCTCTTTTTTCTTAGGCGAATTATTGTGCTTAAATTTTATTATTTATTTGTAAAACAGAAATGTTAATTGAATACTTCTTAAGTAGTAATTATTCTAAAATTGTTTCTTGAGACTTCAAACCAAATTTTGATGTAAACAGAGGATATGATAATAATCTAATGTGGGGAAGAAAAAGGTGGCGTGAATTATTTAACATCTTAATTTTTATTGAGGATAATTCTACTGAAGAGACGATTACGACGGGTCCAGAAATGACACCAAGAAACAGCTGATTATATTGCAGTTCGTCAAAGACACTATACCTTATCCAAAAAACATCTTATATAGAGTGTGGAAGTCTCATACTGTATGCAAAAGGAGAGAAACGATTTAAGATGCGTGTGGGTTTCTAGAGTGTATACTATATTTCTATTTTGTTCGCGTTCAGAATTCTTTTCTATTTCTTAAATATTCCCTCCTCCGAAATAAAAGAATCCATTTGAATGGTGTAAGGCCGAAGGAACAATCATATACTAATATATCCACCTCATGTATTCTGGTGCTATACATAGAACCTATAACGACGACACAGTATCTCCTCTCCATTCATTGCCTAGTTAAAGTGAACTAGGTTACCCATACTCATGACGAGAATTTTTTCTTGCTGTACTTCTTTTGACACATATCGAGAGACCTTTCCCTCTTATTATTTGTGAAAGGAGTTCATGGGGTCACTCGAGGGTATAAATGTCCGCGTATAAGCTGTCGGTCGTAATAGCAATTTGTGTGTATAATAGTGTTAGAACGAGAGTGTTGGGGATATTATCCTTTATGATGAGTAACACCTTATTATCTACACATTGTTTTATTTCCACTCTACATCTAGGTTCCCTAATTATCTTATTTTCACTTTATTTATTTTATGTATTTTTTTTTTCAGCGATCAGCATTATGTTTACTTGCGCATTTCCTGTGTAACACTTTTGACATCACACGTTTATAAAATGTGATAGATATTGATATGATATAGATTTATTTTATTTCTTATCTTATTCTTTCAAATAATGAGTATATCAACTTACATACATAATTCTCTATTTCGTTTAATTCTTTCTCTGAACAAATATAGTAAACTATTTTATTCCCGTAAATTTTAAATGATAATGCAATATCCTAAATTAATATTTTTTCATGAATGTAACACCAGAGCCGGATTTAAATTTGGGGGACGCGGGCCTTCTGGTTAGAGGGCTCCTCAAGTTGCCTCAACTAGACAATTAATAAATTAGGACACTAGAAATTTAAAAATTAAGTAAATGAATTTTTAAAATTATAGTATATAAGTTAGGTTCAGAAGAAAATGTTTAATTTTTTATTTTTTCTCAATCATATTGACTGGTAAGAATAACCATAACTACATTTTTAAGTATTTGTATTACAATGACAACAGTGATATAATTCTTTCCAGTTTGCGCAATAAAATCATCAGTAAATTTTTTTCAAATAGTAAAACTAATTTTATAACTATTCAGATTTTATAGAAGGAAATCTGAGTTCCCTCTGGCCCCGGACAATTGCATCCTTTGTCCATTATAAACGTAAACACACAATATTTCAAGATTTGTCTTTTAAAATTAACAAAAGATAATTGATAATTTACTATGCTTAATTTCAAATACGAATAAATAAATAAATAAATAAATAAATAGAAAGATTGTGTGGGCCGGTAACTTCACAATAGAGAAGGCTTGCCTACCTATAAATATGCAGCATGCGAAATCCTAAAATGTTGTTGTTCGAAAACACGCAACCATAGTTATTTCATCTCATACAAAAAAATTTTAAAAATTAAAACAAATAAAAAATAATTTTTATCAACGATTAAAGGAAATGGTTGTTAATAATTCCATTTGGATGTTATGGTAAGAGTATTTACCTTCACTTTTAATTGATTTCTGAAAGCGAAGACAAGCGGAATTACAAAGGTTGTAATCATTTCTTTTGAATAAAGAAATTTATAAATATCATTTACATTATTTACCAAACCCTCCACACGACTAGGATGTGACAACGGGGGTTAAATTTTCAAACGGATTTTAACGGTTCTTGATTCAGAGTTTTTCCTCTCCCTAGACCGGTTGCAGAGCTTGAGGTAAATAGTAAGGGCAGACTAGGCTCTTTAACCTTGGTATAGCAACCGGTCTAGGAGAAGGACATACTCTGATTCAATACTGTTAAACCTCTGCTTTAATAAAAGACCTTGTGTCATATCCTGTTCGTGCGAAAAGGTTCGTAAATACATATTGTGCGAAATTTCTATTTAATTTCGAAAGTGTAATAGGAAGACATAGAAGATTAAGAACTCCCTGGGAAGATTTTATTTTTATTTGGTAGTGATTTCAGTTAATTCTGCGCTAAGCTTTAATCATAGTTTATATTGATAAAATGTTTTCGAGGTTTTGGACACTTAGGAAAGAAAGCAAAAAAATTGGTTACATTATCTCAAATTTATCCTATTTTCTTAAAATTTCCATTTTTGTCGCACACTAAACGCAATAAAACTTGTATATGATTGGATTATTAACGTACAGTCGAAAATTGTCCGCTTGTTCCATTTTCATAAGATTTTATCCAATAACAAGAAGAAATCTGCCATTTCTTTTTAGTTCTTTTCTTTCACATTTTCTTGACCATACGGCATAGTAAATTTCTGCAAGTCTAATCTAAAAGTTTAACAGAGCTTTTTCTACATCTGATTAAAAGGAAAAGAAAAGGAAACTTATTCTACATCTGTTCTTACATTTTAATACTAGAAAATAACACTGATTTTTTTAAACTGAAAATTTATTGAAATCAATTAAAATCGATAAACTAATTTTTTTTAAAAACAAAAATAATTACTTAAAAAAAAGATGATTTTGATTTTGCGAAACTCAGTTGCACTTTTTAATCTTTTTCGCAAGAACTCTAAAAGTTCACTTGTCGGTTTAACTGATTAAATTTAGAACTTCTTAAACCCAAAAACCTAACAACATTATTCTAGCGTCTATAGCATTTCAAAATAAATTATTTAAAAAAAAAATAATAATATCTAACTGAATAATTACTAAAAAAAAAAGGTGATTTGTTTTTGCGTAAACTCAGTTCACTTTTTATCTTTTCGCAAGTTAAAAATTTAGAACTTCTTAACCCAAACTACAACATTATTCATAGCGTCTATAGCATTTCAAAATAAATTATTTAAAAAAAAATAAAAAAAATAATATCTAACTGAATACAACATAAAGTTAGTAAGCAGTTGTCGTAAGTCTAATTTTAACTTAACGTTTAATCATTTTTGCAGTTTTATTGATTTTTTTTTTCTAAAATAATATTTTTCACTGCTAAAATTGTTAATAATTTCTGGTTATTTGCCCAGTAAGCTAGACAGTTTTTAAAAATATTGCATTCTGGACAATACTTTACAGCCAAGACTTTTGATTTGCATATCACCTGCCGCTTGGAAATAACCAGAAATTATTAACAATTTTAGGCAGTGAAAATATATTTAGAAAAAAAAATCAATAAACTGCAAAAATGATTAACGTTAAGGTAAATAGAGCTTACGACACTGATACTAACTTTAATTGTTTATTCAGTTAGAATTATTTTTTTTTATTTTTTTTGAATAATTTATTTGAAATGCTATAGACGCTTGAATAATGTTGTAGTTTTGGGTTAAAGATTCTAAATTTAATTTGCGAAAAAGATAAAAGTGCAAATGAGTTTCGCAAAAATCAAAAATCACCTTTTTTTAGTAATTATTCCAGTTTAGATATTATTATTTTTTTTTTTTAAATAATTTATTTGAATATGCTATAGACGCTATGAAAATAATGTTGTAGTTTTGGGTTAAGAAGTTCTAAATTTAATCAGTTAAAACCGAAGTGACTTTTAGAGTTCTGCGAAAAAGATAAAAGTGCAAACTGGAGTTTCGCAAAAAATCAAAAATCATCTTTTTTTAGTAATTATTTTTGTTTAAAAAAAATTAGTTTATGATTTTAATTGATTTCAAATAAATTTCAGTTTAAAAAATCAGTGGTTTATTTTCTAGTATTAAAATGTAAGAACAGATGTAGAATAAGGTTTTCCTTTCTTTTCCTGTTTATTCAGATGTAAGAAAACGCGTTTAAACTTTTAGATTTAGATGCAGAAATTTACATATGCCGTATGTCAAGAAAAATGTGAAAAAGAAAAGAACTAAAGAAATGGCAGATTCTTCTGTTTATGGTAAAATCTTATTGGAACAAACAATCTTGTACGTAATAATCCAATCATATATATTGGTTTAGTGTGCGACAAAAATGGAAATTTTAAAGAAAAATGATAAATGAGATAATGTAACCATTTTTGCTCTTTCCTAGTGTCCAAAACCTCGAAACATTTTATCAATATAAACTATGATTAAAGCTTAGCGCAGAATTAACTGAAATCACTTACCAAATAAAAATAAATCTCAGGGAAGTTCTTAATCTTCTATGTCTCCTATTACACTTTCGAAATTAAATAAGAATTTCCACAATATGTATTTACGAACCTTTTCGCACGAACAGGATATGAACACAAGGTCTTTTAAGCAGAGTTTAACAGGTTTGAATTCAGAGTTGTCCTTCTTCCTAGACCGGTTTGCTATACAAGGTTAAAGAGCCTAAGTCTGCCCTACTATTTACCTATAGCTGCAACCAGTCTAGGAGAAGAAAAACTCTGAATAAAACCTGTTAAACTCCGTTTGAAAATTAACACGTGTCACATCCTAGTCGTGCGGAGGGTTTTGTAAATATGTAAATGAAATTTAAATTTCTTTATCAAAAGAAATGACACACTTTGTAATCCGACTTTGTTCTTGCTTCAGAAATCAATAAAAGTGAGGTTAAATAATCTTACATATACATCCAAATGGAATTATTAACAACCATTTCCTTTAATGTTTGATAAAAATTATTTTTATTTTTTAATTTTAAAATTTTTTTGTATGAGATGAAATAACTATGGTTGTGTTCGAACAAGCAAAATTTAGGATTCGCATGCTGATTTATAGGTAGGGCAAGCCTTCTCTATTTGTGAAGTTACCGCCACACAATCTTTCTATTTATTTATTTATTATTTATTTATTTCGTATTGAATTAAGCATAGTAAATCATATTCTTTGTAATTTAAAAGACAAATCTTGAAAATATTGTGTGTTACGGTTTATAATGGAACAAAGGATGCAATTGTCGGGCCTTCTGCTCAGATTTCCTTATAAAAATCTGTAATAAGTTATAAATTAGTTTTACTATTGAAAAAATACTGATGATAGCTGCAAACTGGAAAGAATTATATCACTTTGTCATGTAATACAAACTTAAAAATGTAGTTAGGTTATTCTTACAGTCAATATGATTGAGAAAAATAAAAATAAAACATTTCTTCTGAACCTAACTTATATATATAATTTTTAATAATTCATTTTACTTAATTTTTTAAATTTCTGGTGTGCCTAATTTAATGTCTAAGTTGAGGCAACTTGAGGAGCCCTCTAACCAGAAGAGCCCCGCATCCCCCAAATTTTAAATCCGGCTCTGTGTTACATTCATGAAAAAATATTAATTTATGAATATTGCATTATCATTTAAAATTTAGGGAATAAAATAGTTTACTATATTTTGTCAGAAAGGTAAAGACAAGATTTATGGATGTAATTTTTTGAAGACTAAAAAAAAAAATCTTTCTATCTATCTATCACAATTTTACTTTGTCAAATTTCGAATGCAGAAATGTCGCTGAAAAAAAAAAAATTGTGGTAAAAGGGAACTATGTGAAAACAGCTGATGAATAATAGGTGTTTACCAGCTGATCTATATAATATCCCCAACCGCCCGGCTACCTTATCAATTGCTTTGGCCACGGCTTTCGGCTTCCCCTGGCCCAAACACTCCTTACATTAGAGGGTTGTCTCTTTTTCAAAGAGACAGCAAAAACATTCTCGTATCTGTATTGTCCTGTCACTTTACGCCTCACTGACATCGTGTCGTCGTTTAGGTTCTTTTGCACACTTGTTGTTTTGTGATTGTTTCCTTTGGCTTACACCATTCAAATGATTCTTTTATTTTTCGGAGGAGGGAATTTTAAGAGAAAAAGAAATTCTCGCAACAAAATAAAATCTGTCTCATATGACCCAACGCATCTTACGTTTTCCCTCCTTTCTACACAGATGAGAACTTCCCACAAATTTTATTTTTTTGTTATAGTGTCTTTTACGAACTGCAATCATAATCAGCTGTTTCTTGGTGTCATTCTGGACCCCGTCGATAATCGTCATCTTCAGTAGAATTATCCTCAATAAAAATAGATGTTAAATAATCACGCCACCTTTTTTCCCCAATTAGATTACTATCCATCCTCTGTACATCAAACATTTGGTTTTGAGTCTCAAGTAAACAATTTAGATAATTACTACTTAAGAAGTATTCAATTACATTTCTGTTTTACAAATAAATAAATAAATTTTAACACAATAATTCGCTAAGAAAAAAGAGAGAGAGAGAGCGGTTTCAGACATTCGAAATATGTGTTAGAAAAGTGAGAGCTTACTGTTAAGAGCCCTATCTCTAAAAAGTAAAAAGAATTATTGAAGTTTCTGTTGTATCCTAAAATTCTGATATTCTCGGCGATAATAAAATCAGATAATGTCGTTTTAAATCTTAAATGCAATGATCACAATTGATATATCAACTTTATAATATCATTAAAATAAAAAAAAATATCACAATAAATCAATTATTATATATCTAGTTGCATGATATCCCATACTAGAGACCTTGTATCACATCCTACCCGTGGCAAACAGGTTGCGTAAATGCCTATGTCATATTATGTTATCTTGATGTGTGAATATCATATGTGCTTTTGAGATTTGCATTTTGGAGTTTATGATTTTTATAAAGAATAGTTAGAAACTGGTTTGGCAACCGTAATCGGAGAAGGGAAACTCTGAATCCAAACCTGTTAAATTCCGTTTAAAAAATTGACCTTGTGTCGCATCCTACTTGTGCGGAAGGTTTGATAAATATGTAGATGAGTATTTAATTTTTTTTATCAAAAGAAATAAACACAGCTTAGTAGTCCGACTTTTTTTTTCTTCGCTTCAGAAATAAAATAAGTGGAGATTAAATAATCTGTGGTTTTAGTTTAGAAAGTATTTGTTTGTAAATATTCCTCGGCAGAATGTGATTTTGTCTTTGGAGATCGAAAGGTCCGCATTCAAATCGATGAGTATTCATTTCAAAATAATTTCAGAACATTCAGTGAATATTTTTAAAAAATCATACATAAGTATAAAGGTAGATATTATAGGTAAAAAATTCACACTGAATTGTCCAATTGGATACATAGAGTGACAGTTATCTCTAGGCTGCAGGTTCAATCCTGGTCAAGGGCGACAGTAACATAGAATAATAATAAACACAGCTTAACGCTTAGGCCCGGTCATGGTTAGTGGAATGAGAACTGGATGCCCCAATGGATTGAATAAAGAGTTGGGTTCAAAGTTCCGTGATGGCTCCCGATTAGAAGGTTCCCGAGTTCGAGAAGGCTCCCGAGCCCGACAAGAAATACCTGAAGAAGGCCGAAATATTGAACAGATAAACAATAAAAATGAGGACAATAGTCTGAATAATCCAAATAATACAAATTCAGAGAGAATCATTCAAAATTGAATTAATCTTCAACAATTTGATTATAGTATCAAAAAGTAAAAGAGAATTACTAAAGTTTCTGTTGTATACTAAAATTCTGATTTTCTCTGCGATAATGAAAATACGGACAATATCAGAATCTGCAATACTGCGATAATAAAATCGGATAATGTCGTTTTAAATCTTAAATGCAATGATCAAAATTGATATATCAATTTTATAATATCGTTAAAATCAAATTATTACAATAAATCAATTATTGTATATATATTTACCCACCCCTCCACTCGAGCAGGATGTGACACTAGGTCAATTTCCCAAGGGTATTAGCATTATGTGAAATGCAAACAGCCTTGTCCAGGATTTGAAATCGGTTCACCGTGTTTATTTCCTACGACGGTAACCATTACACTGGGCATCCCTACAATCAATTATTGTATATCTCGCTAATAACCTTGGGAAAGGTATGAATTCTACTCTCCCTCCAGCTATGGGTAAATAGTAGGGCAGACGGGGCTCTTTAACATTGGTTAGGCAACCGGTCTAGGAGAAGGAAAACTCTGAATTCAAACCTGTTAAAATCCGCTTAAGAAATTGACCTTGTGTCACATCCTGCTCGTGCGGAGGGGCTGGTAAATATATATATCTCGTTGTATGATGGATGTCCAATATTTGCGACGTTGTATCATATCTTACCCGTGGCGAACTGGTTGGGTAAATACCTATATCGTTACATGTTATCTTGATGGCTAAGTAAATAAAAAAAAATCATCGGAATTATTTTCTCCAGCTTTGCAGAAAACTAGACAATTGGTTAGCTCAGTCGGTAGGAGCGTTCGCGCTAGAAACCACAAGGTTCCTAGTTCATATCGACCCCTCGCCAACTCAGCGCATGAGTAGCACAGGGATCTGTGCACGTTAAAGTAAGGAGCTTATGGTAGGTCCACCTCAGATGCTAAAAAACAATCTCCTTGGTCTAGCGCTAATGAAAAGGGGATAGACTGCCAAGCTGATTGGCTGATACTGATTTTAGGCCACCCGACTTATTATTATATATATATATATATATATATATTATATATTATATTACTGGCTCTATCTTAGTCGAGCACTTTTACATATTAGCTTCTCTAGCGGGTTATATTGAATATTATATATATATCTTATATACATATATATAACATATAAATTGTTTTTTCTTTTTAGCCAAATACTGTACCAATAGTTATTTTTTGTTGGTACGAATATCTTGGTCCTTTCTTTTTTCAAAAAATTTTTTCTTCCTGGTTGATGTGGTAGTATATTTTTACAATCAAACTTTCTGCTGGGTGTTTTTTCTCTCCGCAAGGATCTACCAACACGCTTTTGGTATATAAATATATATATTATATATATAATATATATATATAATTATATATATATATATATATAGAGAGAGAGAGAAAGAGAGAGAGATTAAATGAACCATATAATATATTGTATCTTATAGAACAGTCTATTTTTCAGATAACATATTTATATAAATGCTATGTATTGCAGCCTGTCTAGAAGGAGAACTGAATTCAAACCAGTTGTAGATCTGGAGAGGGATGGGATCCACTAGGACTATTATTTCCACTGACATGCTACATAAGTAGCACCCAAAGACCAAACCACGTTACTGATTATATTTTAGTGTTCCTATACGTCACTTCACCTTCAATATAAAAATATGTCTTTGCCAAAATATATAAAATGATTAAAAAAAAAACAAAAAAACTATTTACTCATTTGCTGCCACATGGTTGTAGTGGAATGTAAGTATTGTTTGAGGTGTTTGATGTCCGTACATTAGTTTCCAAGATTATATCATTATCATTATGTATCTTTATCTATCAGAGATTGTATTCGGCATCATCCGAGCGAGATGACAATAATTTTTCATTTATGTGCCGTGTAAATGCTTTTGATTGGGGTCGCATCAATTATGGATAGCACAGAGACGTCTTTGGAATTGAACAACAGTGGAAAAATATCCTTTTTGCCGCGGATATTACAGAATTTGTTTCGAGCTCGACATTTTAGACCACGGTCACTTTTTTCACCTCCAATATTCTTTCGGGGCTTTTTATTTTTATTTATTTATTTATTTATTTGATGTCGTTGAAACTCTTTTACGCTGTTTTTGATCTTGTATATTTTTTGCTTATTGAAGCCTAATTCAGAGTCGGATTGGTGTATGTATAACTAATTAAGGCTTGCTGTTAATACGGTGGCTTCATTGTCGTTAACAGCTTCTTCTATAGCTTCAATTTTACAGGCTTGAATGACAAGGACATCAAACTCCTGTTCTTTTTGGAGGGCAAATTGAAGTACTGATAAATTAGGTCTCATTTAATAAATTTGTTTCCTTCTTAAGACAGTCAGGGTTGTTACATATAAAGGCACACTAAGTGTGTGTTGTTGCATTATATTCATGAAGGTATTGATAAATCAACTATCGTTCTTCTACAGTCCCAAGTTTCAATCTGGTCTGAGGATACGTGGTAAATATTAGTCTCATTAGCACCAGGGACAAAAACGACGATAAGAATTTTTAAAAAGTTTTTGAAAAGAATTGAAATAAAATTTCATCAATAAATATGAGACATAACATTTTGAAAGTTTACACACAAAATATTGATAAAAGCTGTTCTAAAAATTCACTTGGAAATGAATCGCTATTCACTTGTAAAAAAGGTCAGCGTTAAAAATTTGGGTAATTTTCACCTGTAGTTGGCTAAATTCCTAGCATAAAATTGCGCATTATCTGAAATGAACTTAATTGTTATTAATAACACATTTTATGATATTTTTGTGTTAAAGCATGCAGTTGTATTGTTTTCGAAAAAGTTTCTAAGATTTGTTTATTTCGCACTGAGACTTTCAAAATGGTTACCGGCTTGTTTCAAAGTGAAGTTTTAAAAAAAAGAAAAAAACTAAGGCCTACATTGAGACCCTAACGAGGCTCAGAGCAAGAATCTGACGAGTAAGACCCAACTTGCCAATCAACAATGTCCTCCTTCTGCATGACAATGCTCGACCACACACAAGCATCAGGACAAGGGAGAAAATCGCCTCATTCGGGTGGACAAGTTTACCGCATCCTCCATACTCACCAGATTTAGCGCCTTCAGACTATCATCTATTCAGCTCCATGAAAGAGGGTTTGAGAGGCAAACATTATTCCAGGGACGAGGAAGTGAAATCTGTAGTGAAGAAGTGGCTCAAAGAACAGTCAACAGAATTTTATCGAGCAGGGATACATGCTCTCATTCGAAGGTGGAACATTTCTATTTAGAGAAACAGTGACTATGAGGAGAAGTAGGAATGTGAACCAGAGGACCAGCTTCATTTTGATGTATGATACATGTTCCTGTGTTGGTAATTATACCTGTCCTAAACAAAATGGCATTACTTTTTGACTCACCCTAGAATATCTGATAACTTAGCGTCTGATCCTACAAGAATTTATATATATATATAAGTATATAAAAGACAATGGAGTTTATCTAGATTTATGCTTCAAATGTACGTCTATGTATCTATTCAAACCCACCGCATGACCAGGATGAGACACCTGGTCAATTTCTACGCAAAGTTTAAACAGGTCTGAATCTTTATAATATATATATAATATATATATAATATATATATATGAAAAATAGATGGAAAATTAATCCGACAGTAACAAACATCATATGTTTTTCAAAATGTTAAATTTCATATAATATATATATATAATTATATAATATATATATATATATATATATATATATATATTAGAAAATGTAAACTGTTCAACAAATCTTGTTACTAACCAAGCCTTGCACAAAGAAAAATTTGTGTAGATTTTTCAAATCAACTTTAAAAAATAATTCTTCACAAATAGGTGAGTCAATCTCTTTGGAACTTGTGTGGTATGCTTGTAAGAGAGAGATAGATAGATAGATAGGAGAGAGAGAGAGAGAGAGAGAGAGAGAGAGAGAGAGAGAGAGAGAGAAGAGGGAGTTTATCTCCTTTTCACTAGCGCTAGGCTAAGGAGATTGTTTATGCGTGCGTCTGAGGTGAAGCCCACGCCTAGTTGGTGAGTGCCGCTATCAAACCCGGAACCTTGTGGTTTCTAGAGCGGATACTCTACCGAAAATTATGATTTAAATGGTTAGAATCAAAGAAAATTTAAAAAAAAGATTATATTTAACCATTTCAACTTTGTAACTTGATAAAAAAATGCCATGAGGTCATTGATAGGTGTGTGTGTGTGTGTGTGTGTGTGTGTGTGTGTGAGTGTAAAGAAGTATCTATGTACATACGTAGATATGCTTATGTACATATGTAATATATCTTTTAAGTAATTAATGCGAATTTGATAAAAATACAGAATACAGACAATGCTAGAATAAAGTCTTTTCAATAAACAACAATAACTAAAAACATGACAAATAAAAACAGCTAATCTTTATTGTTATCTGCTCAACGTTTCGGTCGATGTACCCTTCGGCCTTCTTCGGGTATTTCTTGTCGGACTCCTCGAACTTGAGAACGTTCTCTTTGAACTCGGGAACTTCCCATGAAGGCTCCCGATTACGGCATAAAGAATCCCGTGTTCAACAAGAAAGTTCCAGAGTTCGAAGAGAAGGTTCCCAAGTTCGAGGATGGTGTTCCCGAGTTCTAGAAGCTTCCCAAGTCCGACAAGAAATACATGAAGAAGGCCTGAGGGCACATCGGCCGAAATGTTGTACTGATAACAATAAAGATGAGCACAATAGTCCGAATAATCTACATAATCTAAATTATCAAGTCTCATTTCAAAACTTTAAAGAAATAACAACAGCTTAATACGGCATTATTAATTGTTTTAGTTGCAGAACAGCATCACTTGGTGAAAAAAAGTTGATTTTATTTGGGAATTGAGGCATCAATTTTTTTTAGGGTGTAACGTAGGTGTAAAGTTCAACATGCTTTAAATACAAATAACTCCGACAAAGGTTAATAGACAAACATTTAATACACAGCACATGGATAACAGTAGAATACAACGTTCATAATACGGTAAACAGAGTTACATATAAAGAGGTACACATTCATGAAAGATACAAAGTATAACATAAAAGAGTACAGACATGAGACTAGCGATAGTCCATGCTGCAAAGACTTACAGTAATGTAAGGGGGGCGGAGCCCCACTAGAGGGTTTAGATAGAATCTACCCCATGTGGCTCGTAGTTCTGAAAATATAAAGAGAGAGAGCGAAGGTTTTGAAACCGGCGCTTTTATACTGTGCCCTAGCGGGCATCATGGAACTAAAAGGGCAGACAACTCCACCAGGCGAATACAAACAAACGCTACAAATACTCCCCCCTAAATTTTTAGCGGGGCAAAAAAATTTATAGACAAGCAAACAAAAAATATATATTCCTTTAAGGAAAAGAACAGAGTTACACAAATAAAGATAAACATTCATGAAAGATACAAAGTATAACATAAAAGAGCACTGACATGAGACAAGCGATAGTCCATGCTGCAAAGACTTACAGTAATGTAAGGGGGGCGGAGCCCCACTAGAGGGTTTAGATAGAATCTACCCCATGTGGCTCGTAGTTCTGAAAACTATAAAGAGAGAGAGCGAAGGTTTTGAAACCGGCGCTTTTATACTGGTGCCCTAGCGGGCATCATGGAACTAAAAGGGGCAGACAACTCCACCAGGCGAATACAAACAAACGCTACAAGGGCATCCACTTTAACTTGAAGAAGTAATAACATGACTTTTCTTCTTGTATTAATTCTCTTGGTGTCATATTTACCGTTTAAGAAGAAGAGGAAGAAGAAAAAGGGGAATTCCAGAATAAGTGGGAAAGCCCCAAAACTAAAACTGACAATCGTTAAAGCCAATGTTCTCGAACATATTTCATTCACGTCATTCTAAATAGAGACGTATTACTTAGTGACGTTAATTCGTCTATAATTAATTATTTGGGGAAATTCGGTACGTCGTCAGTTGGAACCACAACAATATACGTTGTTAGGTCGCAATTCTCAATTGTTGTACACACACACACACACACACACACACACACACACACACATATATATATATATATATTACAAACTAAAGTTTTATACACACACACACACACACACACACACACACACACACACCACTATATATATATATTTGTGTGTGTGTGCGTGTTTGTGTATATATATATATTATATATCAAGTCGTATTGACAGCACGGATTTCCATGACTCTTTATCGTTACTCGTGCTTAATAGGAGTCTAATATATATATATATATATATATATATATTACATACACACACACACACACACACACACACACACACACACACACATATATATATATATATATATATATATATTGAAATAAAAAGAAATTAATCCGACAGTGTGAATTTGATATATTGAAAAAACAAATGATGTTTACAAATGCTTGGGATCACCAGGAGAGAATGTGCACCGTTTCGGGGCCTTCCGTTTTATAATTTGCTTGAAGCATCGTGCATATATTGGTTTGGGGGTTGATTTGAAAGCTTTTTAGGCCTAAAGAATGTCATAGCAAGACGACAACTACTTCAGTTCCAGTGTTCTTCTTCTGAAGAGTTTTTTATCTCGAAATATTAAGAATAAATCACAGGTTAATAAACAACACCATTGTTACCTTATTTTTCTTTAACTTGCATTGTGATAGCCTTTAAAAATCAACCTCCAAACCAACATATATATATATATATATATATATATATATATATATATATATATATTTTATATAGGCATGAAAATATGAATTTTATGAAGCTTCGTTATTTTCAAGTGAAAATGAAACGAAAATAGGACAAATTTATTTGGTTATCATTTATACATATGGGAAAACAGCTGTACGGCCACCTGCCTCATATCACACAAACCATCCGGGTAAGACGAACAAGACACACTGGACACTACTGGAGAAGCAAGGGCGAACTTGCACTCTCTTATGGAAGCCAGCTCATGACCACACCAGTGTGGACCGTCCAGCAAAGACGTATATTGACCAGTTCTGCGCAGATACTGGATGCTGCGTGGGGACCTCACGAAGGCAATGAGCGGTAGGGACGGTTGGCGAGAGATTGTCATGAATAACCGTGCAGCTATCGCGATCTGATGATGATGATGATGATATATAGTAAAGTCTGTGGAGAGGCCTACTGTCACTATCAGCTGAACAGCGCGGGTGTCTATCCCCTTTTCGCTAGCGCTAGCCCATAAAAATTGCTTTGCTGAGATAGGGCGCCAAACCTACTGTCAGCTCCCAAATAATTTACCACATACATCAGATTATCCGAGCTGTGCTACTCATGCGCTGGGTTGGCGAGGACCGTTATTGAACCGGAATGTTGCGATTCATAGGCAGATGATCATATTATATATATATATATATATATTATATATATATATATATATATATGGCTATCATTCATATATATGTATATATATATGTATATATATATATATATATGGTTTTCATTCATATATATATGTATGCATATATATATGGTTATCATTCATATATATATACATATATACGGTTATCACACACACACACATATATATATATATATATATGATAACCTTATATGTCTCTCTCTATCTCCCCCCCTCTCTCTCTCTCTCTCTCTCTCTCTCTCTCTCTTCTATATATATATATATATATATATATATATATAGAGAGAGAGAGAGAGAGAGAGAGAGATTTATATAGGCATGTATATTACCTAACATCCACAATGATGGACGTGGGGGGGCCTTTCTGAACTATTTCGCTAACAGTCTAATAAACGTCTGTTACTTATACAAAGTTGCGTTAGTGACAGGCACTTGAAAATATTGGGTCACAGCGAAGAAAATATGCAATATGCAGACGAATAAAAACAAATAATAAATAAAACAAAAAGTAAACAAATTCTCAAGAAGCGAACAAATAAAAAATTCAGTTACGCAAGTTGAGAGAGAAAAAAAAAAATAAGATGCATTTCTAAAATTCTTTTTTTGATATTAATTTTTACCATATGCCAAATTTCAGATGTGATTTCATCTCACAGTCGGATGAAGAGAATGTTGACCTGACGTCATTTTTATTTCGTAAAGATGAGGCATAACGATGACTTTAATTAAGAGTGGTGTACTGGTTATAGTCGTAGGAAATGGACTCGTCAATCCGAGTTCAAATCCTGGACGAAGCCACAGTTCACATAGCGCTAATCCAAATATTCTCCCTCCAGCTATGGGTAAATAGTAGGGCAGACTTGGCTCTTTTACATTGGATAAGGCAACCAGTCAAGGAGAAGGAAAACTCTGAATTCAAACCTCTTAAATCTCCGCTTGTGGGTGGTCACTACTAGAATATGCTCAGGCCTACTTAGTGATCTATTTCAATTAAAAACATTTTGAAATAACAAATTAAATTTAGTATTGCTTTTCCTTCTTACAAAATAAAATGAGGAATTTCTTTGGGAACGAATGATGAGTAATGGCTTTTAAAATTTGACATTATTGTTGTTGTTGTGGTTGTTGTTGTTGTTGTTGGCACCTTTCCGTTCACTGAGGACGATGGTATAGTGTCCAAAAATATAAATAAATAAATAAATAAACTGTATCTGTGTATACGTGATAGAAGGCAGTGGCTGAGGGTTTTAATGTCCTGGTAGTGAGGTTCCAATTCTGGAGCTCTGTGGATTGTGGAGTACACCTTCATTGCTATTATTCCCAGGTCCACTCTGACTTGGAGTGGTATTACCTGTTAGGGCCCCATCTATGAGTAAATAGATAAGAAAAATGATTTTTAAGAATGAGTTTAAACAATTGAGTTAAAAAACGTTTTTGAATACCCAACAAGAATGAATGAAACAAAACGTCTTCGGCAGAAAATAACCCAACAAGAGTTGACATGTCGTAAAATCCAACCAAACAACCAAACAACTGGAAAAGGGATACCATTTTACTTAATTAGCGTTTTCAGTAAACCAAATATATAAATCTAAGCCATACAACGAAATTCTTATATGCTATTCACTTTCCTCCAAACAAGTTTAAAACTATTATAAATATGTGGTAATCTGAACATTAGCTACATAAATGAGAGTAACCTCCCCTTGTTTGTTTCTCTTAGAGGAAGCCGTATGTTTTGGTCAGCCAGTTTCATTTTACCGTAAATCTACACTGAAAATACGAACTGCATATTTTAGCACGAAAATATCATAAAATGTGTTCTTAATTGTGCTTGTGCATTATTTAAAATGAACTTAATTGCTATTAAGAACACATTTTATAATATTATCGTGTTAAAACAAGCACTTGTATTGATTCGAACAAATTTGTATTTTCAGTGTAGATTTACGGTGAAATGAAAATAGCCGATCAAAACAAACGGTTTCCTCGAGGTGAAACAAACAAGCAGAGGTTATTCTTATTTATGTAACTCATGTCCAGATTACCAAATATGCTATGGTAAGTGGACAAAGTTTAACGTAATGATAATGTAGTATTTCTATTACCAATACTGTGTAGATCTTTGTTTTTAATTGTCGCGGGAGCATAGCATTGGTACATCGGGAATAAACCTCATGTTCGACCTCATGTATATACATTACCACGAAGGATATGTCCCGGTATAAAAAATACATCTAAGATATGTGGGTTGTCTCTCTCTGGTCGACATACCTCTTTTCAAACCAACTAATGACTGGCCCACAATTTTCGGCACCAGAAATCGAAGATAGAAAACCTTCTTTTTAAAACCAGCATCTCATGGAGTCAGACGTCAACTTGTGGCTCCTACTAATTTAGTAGAGATAAAAAAGGGCCGTTCTAAGTACGACAATTTGCCGTAACCATTTACCAAGGACTTAGTTAAGTGGACTTATATTCATTATATCTATATAAGTTGATATTTTACCGCAGACAGCCTAATTGTTTGCAACAGAAAATATTACAAGTGTATTTTCTTTATGTATAAATGTAATAACACAGTATCATTTGAAATTCCAATTTCGGCCCATGTATTTCCTGATATTAACTCATATCAACTCTACATTCGCGGCTCAAATCAGCATACCTGTTTAGTTTCCTTCCTGCGTTCAGCGTAGAGACAAAATAAAGACAGCGTGCGAGTGTATACATATCTTTATTATACGAGTATCAGCATAGAATAGAGTAGGTTAGTATCTGTAACGAAGGGAATAAATTGTCCTTAGTGGAGAGCTCCTATAAGGGAAATTACTACTAGGTAATATATATACTTAAATCATCATATTAATAAATTAGTTTTTTCTTAGCGGTAATCCCATTCAGTTAGATATTTGGCCTTTTGCTTAGTGTTGGAAAAATAGACTTAATTACTTTGAAGTTGTCGGGACACCCACTCTCCACAAAAAATCTCGACAAACGGTTTTAAACTTTTTCTTTACCAATAGAAATAAAGTATTTATTTATTTATTTGCCTCGCATCCAACTTCTGCGGGTATGACACAAGGTCGTTTAATGTGGGATGGCAGGCACAAAAATGCGTAGATCCCGTCGGCATCCCTCTCAAGAAGCCGCCTCGGGCACTGGGCAATAAACCCAGTCCTGTCCCTTTAAATCGAGGGGGCAGGTGTTGCCTGGGGGTATGAATTACTGGTATCACGCCGTTAATATTACTTTACCGGTCCAGTGGCTTCAACCACTGGACACAAATTTCCGAAGAAACCAGGTAAGTATAGAAATAGTTTGTCAAACATGTCTTAAAATCTTTTAAAAAATCAATCTAAAATCGCAGACTTTTAAAGGCATCAGATTTGACACAAACACTCACGTGGGCGTTGTCTCGATCAGTCACATGACGAGAAAAACTATTTTGTAATCAAATGAGATTAAAACATCTAAAAAATTGGTTGCGTTGGAATCTTTTAAATTTGTGTGTTCGCTTACCTGATGGCCGAACGGCGGCAACATTATAAAATCCAGAAGAAAAAAAAGAATAGAATTTACCAATTATCTTTTATAGACACGGGCATTCTAAACCTATCTCCCTTGTTATCGTTAAAAGATGCCACCTAATGGCAATGGACATCGTAAATATTGTGTGTATTCGAGGAGGAGGGTGGATCTACCATATATGTATTGCTCCTTTACGAGTCTAGATATTTTTAGTAAGCATTTCGATTAACTGTGTCTATTCTGCCTTCTCGCTTGTGTGAAGGGTTGGACAGTAGTTTTTAACCAAGCGGTAATGAAAGAACATAAAACAATGAATGAAATAACAAGAAGCAAACCGGAGACAATGAATATAACGTAAAGTTATGTATTATACATAAAAACAAGAAAGAATATAAAGAGATCAATGTCTTTCGGAACTAACTTCAGGTAAAAAAAAAAAAATTAAAAGAATGTGGTTTTTTCAAGAGAGTTGTGAAGATGCGTCATAATGAACGACAGATAGGAAGAAGCTGCCGAAAAATTAAAACAAGCGGGAAAGTCCGATGACGTGACCGGGTTAGAATTGGCGGTTCAAGTATGAGTCAGGGGTCGTAATCTTGGTCTGATTCAGGTGGGGGATAGGGGCGGGAGGAATGGTTTTTGGAGGAGTGTCTTAAGTATGTATGTAGGTAGTAACTTTGACCTAGTTCGTAGTTCGGTCACAATTAGAGATATTTTTTGTAGGAAAGAAAGGGGTTGCCTTCGATTGAAAGCAGAACGTTTACTCGGTGATAACTGCAGCAACAGATTTTATTGCAACATACCAGCTGCTATCAGTTGCTATCATCCATTTTACCGCCTGATAACCAACTAGCAATAGTTGCGTGAAATCGCAACACCTAGAGACGAATCACCGGAATCCAAACTCAATACAGTTGGACAGGAATCAGTGTAGCAACACGACATATCACCGACGATATTGATATTCTCAAACAATTCAAGGAAATCATCTTACCATTTCAACAGACCAACAACATCCGGGTGCAAGTATTTAAGTTTTATTGTAATAAAATATTATATTAAATTAGTAAGGCTAATGAAACTAAATAAGAATGCAGATAAAAAAGATTTGAAAGAGGGGAAGGTATAATCGAAAAATAGAACAACTGAAACTTACTCTTTCATCACTCCCGTCTTTCATTGCTAAACTTTCCTAATTTAACTATTTAGTTAAATTGGGAAGTAAAGAATAAAATTACAGTTATTTTTCTCTTGTTAATGGATTTCTTTTAAGATTTATCCCCGAAATTTTTGCTCATATTCATTAAGATAAAACCAAACAATTAGAAATCAATAATACCAAGCAGATATTTATTAAAATCTATTTTTTTAGTATCAATATGCAAATTAGCCTTCTCGTTCATTCAGTAAACCGCTATTTTGTTGTATATATAAATATAATTGCATGTTATTAGTATGTAGATATGGTCAACAGTATCAATAATGTAAAATAATTTTATTAATAATTGGGGTTTAAATAAAAAATAAAACCATGGAAAATATGACGTAAATAACTAAAGGAATTGTGACTTGAGTAGTAATATAGTTTCGGTTACAGACAGAAAAACACACTCTCCATTATAATAAGAAGAGGTAGGCCAAAGCCTATTTCCAAGAACTAGTAGTAGATGAAGACATTCCAAAAACTGCAGTTATAATATCATACGGACTGTACGAATTCACAAGGATGCACTTTTGTGTTTTTCTTTCCTTCTTTTTTCAAAAAGTTGTTATAAGGTTTGAATGTGGGTCGCATAGCGTTGCTACCATAATTTGTTTTGGAATTGTGTAGCTGACAACAAGAGATTTTTTTCACTTTCCGATTGGACTGATATTGACCAATCAGATTAAAGTCCGTTTAAATCTAAGAACTGTAACGCCGTAAAAAAAAAAAAAGAAAAAAAAAGAAGTCAATATTGTATTTCGCGCCTTTAAGCTTCAGTATCTACAAGGTTCATACTCAATCTTCTTTCTTACTCTATCTAAATATTTTTTTCGTTTCTCATGAATGAAACTTTATATCTCAATATGTAAAAGGAAAAACAGGTTTTAATTCCGGATTGATATTATTCGGTTAAAATGTTCTCAGAATTTGAAGTTCTGTTATGGTGGTTGTATTGAGTGGAGATAAATATAAATACTGGTAATTACAACAAACACTTAATAAGGTCCCATATATTAAGAGAGAAAAACAAACAACTCATAAATTAAACGAGTAATATGTGTATCAAAACAAATAGATTACAGTAGTCAAAAGTACTGATCAAAGTCCTGCAGAATATGCTTTTTTAAAACTTCATGTAATTAGAGGAAGAAAGTGTTGAGTTCCATCCAATAGAGAAAGAAAGGGTAATGTTCTATATATCAGCAGTGAAGTAACTTGTAGAGAGAGAAAGATATAGCTTGTAGTACCTATAACGGTAGGCAAATAGTTCTGAGTTGAGCGACGTGGAATATTCAGGCAAAAGTTAATCTTCTGAACTGTTCTTCGAAAAATTTTATAGGATTTCCTAGGCTCAAAATCGGTCTTTTTAGACACGAACGCTCCTGGATTTGAAGAACTTGTACGTCGTTCTCCCCTATAAGGTAAAGGAAAGAAATTAAAGAATCAGTTTGTTATTTGCAAAGTTTATGCGTTATTTTCATTTTTTTTAAACGTTGTAAACAGGTTACTAAATGTGTAATTTTGCTTGTAATTTTGTATCCAGCACGCGGGAAATTGGTGCAATTCAATTATATTTCTGATTATGTATAATAAATGTGTTTTTATAACTTAGCGAGTCCTTTCTCTTATTTTCCCTCCACATTTATGGCTCGTATTTTTGTTGCTATTTTTTAAAATAAATACCCTTATAGAAGGGGGGGATATACGGGGCGAAATAGACCTCCGAATCAACAAGCTCCCGCCGAGGGGGAACCAAAAACAAGCGAGTTCTCCGTCTTCTCACAAGCCAGACCCTCTGTTGGTCAACACATTCTTCGTCTAGCAGCTGGAAAATCCGTCGTCGTAGTCGAAATAATCTTTAGCAGTTCAAAATCACATTTCCTATTTAGTTTTGTTTCTGTTCGACTAAAATCCATTTCTTTACTGAAAAGCGCTTCGTCGTCGACTGCTTCTACTGCTGCTGACTGCTGACTGCCCAGCGCTCGACTCACTTGTTATTTTATGGGCATATTAGCCAAACATCCGGGCACATCAGTCGAACCTCACATCCGTCCAGTGCTCAAAAACGCATTTGTTTTTGCATGCGGAAGGACGCGAGTTCAATCCCGGCAGGCAAGACAATGTCTTGCTCTTTTTCCTTTCTCGTTCTCCGTCATAACCCTTTGTTACCTTACATCAGTTTTAACTGCACGTGGTTAAAATTTTTGACACTATTTCTTCTTTGAAATGCTCCGTGTTTCCACACAGTCTAAAGAATAACTCATAGCTTCTTTATGGTCATCCATCGTTTGGTCAATCTTCCCTATTTACCAAGTGGCTTTGTGTTTTTATGTTATATACCCACATGTTGGGTATATACACAAATGTTCTTTTGTGCCAGAGAGAGAGAGAGAGAGAGAGAGAGAGAGAGAGAGAGAGAGAGAGAGAGAGAGAGAGAGAGAGAGAGAGAGAGAGAGAGAGGGGGGTATCAGAGAGATGAGATGCATAACTTACTTTCTTTCTTCTTCGCTTCTTTGGCCATTCGATCGTCTAGCTTCTATTCTTTCTCGTCATGGTCGCCATGTTGACTTCTATCTTGCTGGTTGTTCATCTTGATTCATTTTCTTTCTTGGCCTGTCTTCTAACTAAAGCATGCATCAACCAACAACGCCATACTGTTCTTTTAAAAAACCTTTTATTTACTTAACAAAGTTTCTTTTCTTACTAACTAAAATACAGCGCGTGCAGGTGAGTCCAACTAAGCAAGAAACGCCTTTCTTGCTTAAGATCCTCGTTGGAACTGATAAGCCAACTAGCTCGCACGTGACTTCACGTGGTTCGCGGGTTTTCCGCCTCTGGGGTCAAAGGTCCCAAACCGTCTGTAAATTTCCATTTACGCTACACAGTGTTGTAAATAATCTATGCTACCACAGATTATGCAACATTTATAAATACGGGTTCTTTTGTGTTGTCAACTGTGATGGTCGAGACGATAAAAACAGTTTCAGATGAAAAAAAAAAAACAAACAAAAAAACAACAAAATAATACAAAACAACATTGTTTCACTTGAAACGGTAATCAAGATTCTTCTTAGTTTCGAACCATGTCAGTTGACCTGAATTGACTTTGACAAGAAGAACAATAATAATGGGTCAATAATGTTCTCATATGTTTGAATATTTTAGATAAGGCTTGATAAGTTTTATTATTTAGATTTTTCGGACTGTTGTCCTGATCTTTATTGTTATATACACAACATTCGGCCGATGACTCTAATAACTCAACCCTGATATCCATTGCACCACGTGTCCAGCTGGTTGGACACATGGCGCAGCGTATATAAAATCATACGCTGAGTTGGCGAGGGCCAGTATCGAACCAGAAACCTTGGGATTCCTAGCCGAACGCTCTACCGACTGAGCTAAACCGGCCCTTATGAAAAAAGTCCGAAAATTCTAAATAATATGCAATAATGTTCTCATTTCTTATTTTTAGAGCCAACCTCATTTCAAGTGGATATTTGAAAGATCAAATTTTAATTGGGTCAGTTTAGATGAAATGGATCACGCAACTATTAATCTAGCCCTGAATTCCTTTCTCTGGTCTGGTTATTTTTAGTAATACCCGGGTCATTGGGTCGTATGTGTGTGTGTATGTGTGTGTGTGTGTGTGTGTGTGTGGTGCCTGTTTATGCTCAGTTTTTTTTTTGGTTACGTTTGAGTTCGATCCTTTCTCCGGCTCAATTTATAAGAAATGAGCAACCAATATTTTTTTATTACAAAAACGGTTGGATTTCATGCTTTTTATGATTATTTTAAAACAAATGTAAAATGTTGAGAAATATCTACAATTCAACTTCATTCTAACAAAGAATCCCATGATTGTATTGAAACACTGCAGAGTTGTTTAATGTGTTTAAGAGTTTTATACTCGGTTTAACATATTTTTTAAGTAGCAAAAAAGGGTTATTTTCTATAAATAAAATTTCATAAAATTTTCAACTTGATTAAAAATATCAAAACCCTTTTTGGGGTTATTTCCTATAACTCCAACATAAACAAAGGGGAATCACTCTTGACTGATAATTTATTTATTTATTTTATTGATCTACCAGGAAAAAAGAAAACGGGGTTAGCGTTAGGGTTTGGGGTTAGTTTAATGGGAAAATAAATAAATAATATATCAAAAGTGGTTCCCCTTTGTTTATGTTGGAGTTATAGGAAATAACCCAAAAAAAAGGGTCTTGATATTTTTTATCAAGTTGAAAATTTTATAAAATCCCTACAGGTAGGCCTTCCAATTGTTCTCGAGTATAAAAAATTTCATGTGTAATATATTTGAAATGTTCTATACGGTTTATGCCTTTTAAAGTGGTGTTGAATTCCGTGTCTAGGATTCTGATTATTTTCAATGTTTTTAAACAAGTTTTTTTAGTTCCTAAAATTTAACGAACGGTGGTGGTGGTGGTTGGGGGGCTTGTGGCGTAATGTCTAACGTGCTGGACTGCGACATCATAGCAGGTATTTACTCTATCCGTTCGTCACGGGTAGGACGTGACGCAAAGCCGTAAATATGGTGAATCCAGCGATGATTGAAATCGATTTTCAGTAGTAATGAATCTGGAAGAATAGCTTGCAAATCATTAAACCATGACAGGACGCTTTTCTGTGACATCATAGTAAGTAAGTTCGAACTCCAGTCTCACTGTTACATTCACTTTCGGACTAATGCCCTCGAGTAAGGTATGAACCCCTCATCCTATGGCTTAAATAGTACCACTACTGTTCTTTTACAAGGATGAATTTGGCATTAAATAACCCACGATGATCGATATACCATTAAGCAAATATACCACACCAAAAGTTTAACGTGTTTGAAGTTTATACAAACAATAATTGTAGATCTCTAAGGTGTTACGTGTTTAGAGCTTTTGTACAGTGTTCAATAGGAGCAAACCTTGCAACTTATTAGAAACTAGCAGCGGCTACCCGGCGTCACCTGGGTAGAGGGGGATTTTTTAAAGTTAGTCCCGCAGATCCATTATTACTGAATCGTGAGTTGAATCCTCGTGAGATGCCCCATTTAAAATCCCATGTAAAATAATAGACCTTGCATTGACCCAGTTACTCTGAAAAGAAATGTTAATGTCTACCATCTAAAATATTAAATGAAAAAAAAAACAAACATGCTATTATCATTTAAATCTGATTTTTTAATTATCTTCACGAATATAATTCAAATATCTATTATTTTTGCTCAAAAACCAAGACCTTGAGATATTTAATATGTGTATATATATTCACTGTGTCGTTAATTGTTTTATTTTCAAAGTTTCTTCCGGACATACAGATTCACACAACTGCCCTTTATATATGTATAGATAGGTAGTAGAATGTGCTCTCCTTGAGTTATATACCCTACCTATGAACATTAATGGGTATGTCCCAATCCTCATAAATACCGGAGTATTATACTGACTGGGTAGTCTGATACCACTAGCAGTGGTTTACCTTTCTTCATGCCGATGGCAACTATTGTACTTTATTAATGTTATAAATATTTAATTTCCAACCTTTGTTTGGTTATTTCTTATTTAGTAACCTTTGTTAGGTTATAACACCCTGTAGGGATTATATTCCTTACTTGCCACGGTTCTTTCGTTAGGCGCTAGGTGGCATTGTAAGTAGCCATATAAAAATGGAAGGCCAAAGTCAAAGGATTCTTTTCGCATTCTATCCACAAGGGAAGAACACGCAACAGTTGCATCACCTTTTCACAGGATGAGGGGGCTTTAAGCCCCCAACCACGTGCCATGCGAGAACACGGTTTATATGTTAGCGTTATACTCTGCACTAGCAACAATCAAGACTTGATATATTACCTATAAAAGTCTTTTATCCTATTAGGAAATTTCATTGCCGTTATAGTATGTGACCTACCTTTTTGATTCTGTTATAGTATGTGGCCTACCTTTTTGATTCTGTTACAGTATGTGGCCTACCCGGTTTGAATGTGTCCTACCTCAGTAAGAGTATATTTATAGATATAAGTAGTAGACAATTCATTGAAACTAATTATTTTTCACATATATCCAATTTCAAGAAATGCAATTCAGTCATAAGCTGTATAGTGTATATAGTAACTAAGAATAATTAAAAAAAAAGAATTTATCCATAATTTACATGAATCAAAGATCTATTTAATTCTAAAATATTCTAAAATTCTGAAATAGGGTTAGGGGTTATTATTATAACCTTATAATATGCTTTTTATGGTAGGCCACATATTATAAGAGAGACATGATTTCGTAGGCCACATTCAAAAGGTAGGCCACATACTATAATGGTACTGAAATTTCTTCTATACACATATGTATGTAAATTCTTTGTATACTGTTTTGTATTCTACTTTCATTTACTTTGCTCAGACTATAAAGTCTACTTGTTATTACTTTCATTGGGAATTGTTCTAATGGTGTGAAGAAACGATACTCAACCAATTATTGTTCACTTACATCTCCAAGTAGAAACAATAGCAGTATTTTTTTTTACACGATGATCTAACATATCTAACTCCGGCCTTGGATCGTACAAGTTAACATCGTTGATTCCAGGGGGCCGTCCCTCCAGGCAACACCTGCCTCCTCGATTTAAAGGGACATGGTTGGGTTTATTGCCCGGTGCCTGAGACGACCTACTTGAGGGGGAATGCCGACGGGATCAACTCTTTTTTTGCACCTGCCACCCATGAGTCTCGGCTCGAGGGTGGTCCCATTAATAGGGCCTTGTGACTAACCCGTACACCTAGGGTACGTGGTAAATAACTAATACATGAGAACACATGAGAGAGAGAGAGAGAGAGAGAGAGAGAGAGAGAGAGAGAGAGAGAGAGAGAGAGAGAGAGAGAGAGAGAGTGTGTGTGTGTGAGAGAGAGAGTGAGATTAATAGGAACGCTTACTCATGTTTTTTTTTATGTGAAAATGTTACTTCCCATGGAATAAGAATTTAGGTAATCTTGTTTTTTTCTTTCCATGGGAGCCAAAAACCACACATTCATTGTGATCAACAGCTTATTATTTTGTTACAGGGGAAAAAGAAATATCTTTGTAATCCTGTAATTCCCGCCCCCCCCTTGCTTTTTCTTAAGTTCATGAATATCTCAAGACACTTAACCACCGACTGAAATTCATTTGAAAACATCAAATCAGATCAATTCTTCATCAGCCTCGTTTCCGGTTCTAATATCATTATTCAACTGGAAATATAGACTTTAAAAGTATTTACCACGCTTCTCATATATGCGTGTCACACACAAGGTGCTATTAATGTGGGACCACCCACGAACCGAAGCTCATGGGATGGTAAGCACATAAAATGCGTAGATCTCATTGGCATTCCCCCTCAGGGAGGCACCTCAGGTACTGGGCAATAAACCCAGCCCTGTTGCCTGGGGGGATGGCCCCCTGGGATCGTGGAGTTATTTATTACTTTACCGGTCCAGAGGCCAAAGCCAATGGACACAAAGCCCCAAAGGACAGGTAAAGGAGTGTTAAGGATTTACCTTTCCTTTTTTTTAAAGCTTTTGCTCAAACCTTTGCAAGGAACAAAGATTGTTGCCAGTAAGAATAAAGAAAACCAATTACTGAATTTTAATTTTGCATTTTCTTATTCAAAAAAGGATAATAGATAATATAAGATAACAATGGCATTAAAGATGGTAATCTGAACATTAGCTACATATATGAAAGTAAACTACCCTTGTTTGTTTCACTTTGAGGAAGCCCTATGTTTTGACTGGCCATTTTCATGTCACCATAAATCTACACTGAAAATACGAATTTGTTTGATTCGGCGCGATCCGCCATTCAGACTCTTTTTCAATGGTTTTAGGTGCTTGTTTACAATTTTAACGTAACATTTGGGATGGAAAATGTTTTTACCAAAAATCAGGTAATTATCCGATTTTAATGAAATTTTCAGAATTGATTTAACAATTAATGAATTTTATAATGCATGTTATTTTATTTCAAAACTTTAATTTAGTATTTTTGCTACGAAAATATCATAAAATGCGTTCTTAATAACAATTAAGTTCATTTCAAATAATGTGCAAGCACAATTAAGAACACATTTTATATTTTCGTGTTAAACCATGCAGTTATATTGATTTTAACAAATTTGTATTTTCAGTGTAGATTTATGGTGAAATGAAAATGGCCGACCAAAACCAGGCTTCCTCAAACAAGGGGAGGTTACTCTCATTTATGTAGCTAATGTTCAGATTACCTTAAAGATTAGGCTTACAATTTTCATGTCAGTGAAAAACAAGATAGAAAAAAAATAGTAAAATAGTTGATATGTCAAAATCAGTTTTTGTATTTTGTTTGTTTTGTTTTACAGCATATCAACCATGGTGGGTCATTTAATACCAGTAAAGTTTTGAAAGATTCGTAGCAATAGTTTGGAAAACATTTTTTTAAACTCAATTTTTTTAGTAAACAAATTTTCTGTTTAACACATAGAGGGGACCCTAACAGGTTCTACCACTCCAGGTCAGAGTGGACCTGGGAGCAATGGTGATGAAAGGGTGCTCTACATTACCCAGACCTCCAGAACTGGAACTTCACCATCAGTTAGAGTTTAACGTTATACCCAGGACATTGACCCTCAGTCACTGCCTTCTAGCACCCATATGATAAAAAGGGCTGGGGCTTGCCATAATAGCAATAGGGTTGGGACAATCATGTGGGTGCTTGGGTTTGACGTGACCAGCCGATTGATCAGAGGGGGCCTCTCTGACCGCCCATCTAGCCAAAGTAAGTAAGATAACAATGGCGTTAAAGATTAGGCTAACAATTTTCATGTTAGTGAAAAACAAGATAGAAAAAAAAATAGTCAAATTGTTATAAACTTTAGTTGGTAAGTCAAAATCAGTAACAAACAATTAATGGTGATTTTGAGAATTTTTTCTCTCTTCATCACTACCCCTTCTTTCATCCATCTTTGGCTTGATGCATGATACTATCATTTACAATACTAACTGCAACTACATGGCTTGCAGGAACGCAGAGAAGCTTTACTTGTGATCTAAAGAGTTATTTGTCATGTAACAAAATCTTTTCTATTCCAAAAGCCATTCTTCTTCCGATATTCTTAAAGAGAAATTTTCCACACAAAAACACTTTTATACAAAAGATTACAAGTCTTTTTACTAATACATTAAATAACTTTATTTTTTTTCCATTGAAAATCTTTTCCTTGAGATCTACTTTAAAATCCCTTTTTTTTCTTCGCCAAATCTATTTTCTCATATTTTGCATTTGAAATAATTTAGCTGGGTTAGCTCAGTCGGTAGAGCGTTCGGCTAGAAACCACAAGGTTCCTAGTTCGATACCGGTCCTCGCCAACTCAGCGTATGAGTAGCACAATGATCTGTGCGGTAAAGTAAGGAGCTGATGGTAGGTGTGGCGCCCCACCTCAGATGCCAAAAACAATCTCCTTGGTCTAGCGCTATTGAAAAGGGGATAGACTCCTTCGCTGACTGGCTGATACCGACATTAGGCCGCCCCGACGACTTTACTTACTTATTATATATATCTATGTCTAAATAAACCCTTGATTTATGGTCATGAAATCAATTAATGGAATTCATTTTTGAAACTAATGGTTGCTCATCGTCTTTCTCATTTTGTCTGAATTTCAACTTTACAAAATTAATACACATGTATATTTCAATGTCCTTTTCCTGCCTATAAATTATGTCTTCAAAATTCAACATATAATTGAATATATATCATCATCATATCACACTGACAGCATGGATTCCCATGACTCTCTCACCACCCATCCCTATTGGTCATTGTTCCTAGCAAGTCCCCATGACATCCAATATACACACAGTGCTGGTCAGCCCACTCTTTACTGAAATTTTATCTTTTACTCTAAAAAAATCTCTCTTCTCAGGTGCTTTTTTTTAATATTTTTATAGGGAAATGCAGGTGACCCCAATCTTTTTGCCTGTAGTGTGATATTTTTCTGACTTCCCACCAATCGAGAATAGACATGAAGTCATTTTGGAGTGGAGATCCACACATAACTCAAAACTCATGCTGTGGCCCGTTACAAAAAATGCTTGGTCCTTTTGGCATTCCCTTCAGGGGCACCTCAGGTACTGGGCAATAAACCCAGCCCTTGCCCCTTGGCTCCTTGGGACCATTTACCCAACTGAAGACAAGATAATATTTTTGCCTGTTGTGTATTCCCAAACTTAAATTTGCAACATCTCTGTGATAGCTAAAAATAGAAGTGGCAAGTTAAGTTAAAATTGAAACATCTTTGTAATGAAAAATAAAATTATATAAAAATATATAACAGATGTACTGTTTAACTCAGTCAGTAGAGTATCTGCCTAGGAACCACAAGGTTCAGGGCTCAATACCAACCCTAACTAGCTTGGAACTGTGTAGTAAAGTGGGGAGCTGATGGTAGATATGGCGCTCCACCCCAGACACAAAACAAATCTCCTTTGTCTAGCACTAGTGAAAAATGGATAGACTTCCTTGATGTTTGGCTTATAATGACAATTGGCTACTCCGTAGACTTTACTTACTTACTTACATATTCATAAATTTGGTTAGAGAATTTCAGGGCTGTGAATAAATAATGCATAGAAATAGTAAAATCCTAGTATATTTAGTTTAGAAGAAAATCAACTTTTTATTAAAAATTGTTAGGTATATATTTCTAACCCTAAATATATTTTCCACAAAAATCCCATTAAAAATTGCATGTTGATATAAGTATCTATAAATACAACTTTTGTATCAAGATTTTTTTTTCCCAAGTCAAGCCAAAAGATAATTTCCTGATGATTCATTTGGTAGAGCGTTCAGCTAGAAACCACAAGGTTCCTAGTTCGATACCGACCCTCGCCAACTCAGCGTATGAGTAGCACACGGATCTGTGCAGTAAAGTGAAGAACTGGTGGTAGGTGTGGCACTCCACCTCAGATGCAAAAACAATCTCCTTAGTCTAGCGCTAGAGAAAAGGTGATAGACTCTCTCGCTGATACCGACTTTAGGCCATCCCGACGACTTTACTTTACTTATTTGAAATATTATTTTTATAGAATCTTTTTTTTCCTGAGATAAAGTCTTTCAAATAATTTTATTTTCAAAATATAATTTCAAAATACATCAAGACAATTTTATATAATAAGAATGACAGAAAATAATTTGAACTCTCCAAAAAAAAAAGAAAAAAAAAAAGAGACTTTAGCAAAAGTTATAAAAAAAGACACTTGTAAAATTACTTTCACTTATTTAAACAACAGGTTTTTTTTCTGAGATAAGGACTTCCATGCAGATAGTTTTTGAGAGCATTTTTCCTAAAGGGTATTTTTCTAATTGAAATCCTATAAGAGTTTTGGATCACATCTCCAATAAGCACCCTAATTCCTCTAGCTAATCAAAGGTTCACATTTTAACTAATTTAAATAAACATAACTGCATCTCTTTTCTGATTAAATAAAGACTATTTTAGTATAAGTATAAAAACTGTCTATTGTTTTTATTTTTTTAATTCATTGTAAGTGTTGAAAAATATTCATAAACTTCGGATTAAAAAGTATTTCAAAAATTGAAAAAAAAAAGTATATATTCATTAAAAAAAAAAGAATAATATCAATGTTAATTTATCGTTAGTGTCAAATAATTTTAAAAATTAAAATTAAAAACTGGTACAAATGCAGAATAGCGCGCAAGAGATAATTTCATTATTAGAAGTTTATGAATATTTTTCATAAACTGATAAATTATATAAAAAATAAAAGACATGTTTTTCTACTAAAATAGTCTTTATTTTATCAGAAAAGAAATGTAGATATGCTTATGTAAATAAAAAATATAGTTTTTATTTACAAAATATTTTTTTATGTTTATTTGAATAAAAGGATGTTGTTCAGAAATAGTATCACACAATTTGTAAAATTTGTTTTTCTCAGATAGAATATAAGTGCGAAAAATCTTCTGTTGTTTTGTTTACAAATGTTTGAAGCAGAACTTACCGGTGACGAGTTAAAATGTGAAGCTTGGAGAATTAGGGTGCTTATTGGAGACTTAATCCAGAGTTTCAAATGTTTATTTATGAGGCCATTAAAAAAAAAGTCTTCATCAAATACTGCCAATTTCTTTGTTGCAAGACATTCAAAATAATATTTATTATGAAAAATCATTACTGAAATAATATTTTTTTTGTACCTGTCCAAAATGCAGAAAATATACTTTTATGAACTGTTAATGACATAACTTTATTTTTCAACGTTCCAGGAAACATTCACAAGAATTATAAATTTTACAAATGGCAAATAACAGACACAGAAAACATCCAATACAAAAATTTGCACTGTTAACTATAAGTAGGCAATAGAAATAAAAATGTATTCACTTAAACTCAGTTGCATATAAACCTTTCAATCTGAAGCCTTTATTCAAACAATTAGATAACTTTTTGCAATAGACGGATTCCAATATACAAAAATAGTAAATCTACAAATGAGCTTTTTAATGAATACTTTTCAAGATTTCTATTGATTTTTGCAGTTAATACTTGTTTTTTTATAACATAATTATATATTTTTTTGGACCATATGACCTTTAGGCACCCCTTTTGCGATCTCGATTCATAAGGACATTTTTTCATTTACACTGTCAAAATCCGGTTGTTTGTTAACAGATGATTTTTAGAATTTTAAAAAAATTATAAAACTAACCCCTAACAACTGGATTTTGACAGTGTAAATGAAAAAATGTCCTTATGAACTGAGATTGCAAAAGGGGTGCCTAAAGGTCATATGGTCCATTTTTTTTATTGTTACTTAATTTTCTTTCTATTCATTATGATCAATTTATCTTTAAAAAATAGATTGCAGTGAAAATATTCGGGTGTTTGGGAAAAAATTACATATTCTACCACTATTAATTATGAGTCACAGAACCAAGTTTGAATTGTATAAGACTGTGTCTAGAATTGGTGGGTTGGTTGGATTTTACGGCATGTCAACCCTTGGGTCATTTTATGCCAAAGATGTTTTTGTTTTATTCATTCAAATTATTTTTTTTTTTCTTTCTTAAACACTTTTTTGTAAAACTCATTTTTTTTTATCAATTTAACTCATAGAGGAGACCCTAAGAGGTACTACCACTCCGGGTCAAAGTGGATCAGGGAGTAATGGCAATAAAGAGGTACTCCACACTCCTCAAAGCTCCAAAATTGGAACCTCACCACTAGATACAGTTTAACATCATACCCAAACACTAAGACTCTCAGCCACCGTCTTTTAGCACATATATGATAAAAAAGGTTGGGGGTATAAAAGCAAACAGTCGGGACAATCATACAGGTGCTAGGCCTTGACAAGACCAGCTGATTGATTGAGTCTTTCTGACTGCCTCTCCAGCCCAAGTAAGTGCCAAAGTAGAGTGTTGCATGTCATGGATTGCTCAGCTACCAGGATTCCGTCCTTATGCATCATGGGTTGCCACCTACAGCCAATAGGTGGCCACATTGAGTGAGGCTTTACCCCTCTGCAGAGGTGCAGTCAACCTATTTCTACAGCCCCAGCCGACAGGGGTAGTCTAGAATTAGATTATCATGTATTCTATCTAACAGTTTTTTGTTAATAGTGCATCTCAGTTTAACTCTATGGAATATATCTTTACAAAGCAACATATTTGCTATTGCTTATTGTATGAATTCCAGAAAGTTAGTATTGCTACAGAGGCATTTAAAAATATTTGTGCAGTGTATAGGGATGCAGTGAAGGTTCATACATGATAGGTGAAGTTTAAAAGGTTTAACAATGGCAATTATCAGCTATCCAACAAGCCTCACCCTGGAAGATGACCTACTTTGAATGAAAAACATTTGAAAGAGAATATTGAATTGGATCCGCATCAATGCAGAAGAGATTTGGTGAAAAAACTTGCAATGTTCAATTGTTCACAAACATCTCAAATGAATTGGGAAAATGTGCAAAAAAGGAATTTGAGTTGATCGTCTTTTACTTGAGAACTGATCATAAATATTCCATCATCTGCAGTAGTATTTTTTAACCAAGAATACTAACCTTTCATTTTTGCATGATGGGTTCTGCATATCAAAATAAAATAAAATAAAAAAGACTGGTTATCAGAAAATGATAGACCATTTACTATCTGAAGAATAATTAAAGTTCCAATTACCGTCGAACTGGGAAGACAAGGCAACAAACGATTGTAACTTAAATACAAACCCGAATAGTCACAAAGTCTACTGCAGAATGACAGGGTATTTATAAGACTCCACAATGTCATTCAAGTCAAGCAGCCAATCAGAACTCAAGGAATAGAATCACCCAAATCCATGAATGGATCATTCTTGATTTCTATATATACCAACTGTCTTGGACACTGCTTAAGTTGTACTTAGTTAGCTGCTGTTGTTCAAACCAACAGTAGACTTACTGACCTCAATACTATCAACAAAACCAGGACTCCATCTTTTGTGTCTGGTGTAATATGAAAGGTGTCATTCATTATGGAACATCAAAGGAACATTATTACTTATGTTTATTGCCAACAACTTTATGAGGTAAACAAAGCATTATGTTAAAAATTCTCCAGAATGACAAATCCAAGGAAAGATAAGATCTCTAGAATCGGAGGTTCTTCCATATCCTCTATACCAGGGGTCGGCAACCCCTAGCCTGTGGGCCACATCCAGTCCTCGAATGATTTTCGTCTGGCCTGCCAACTTAACAGCTGGACTGACTATCCAATTAGTATCGAATAGAAATACAGTAGTTCAATTCAGGTTAACTCATTAAAGACCAGAGGCAAAGATTTTTTATTCAAACCTTCAAAAAAAGACAACTTTTTGGACAGAGCAGTTTGAGTCTGAGAAAATTTATTTGCATTATATTTAATACCATGGCCCTTAAGCAAGACACTTGCATAGTCATCTGGCCCCCTCTCTCCAAAAGGTTGTCGACTCCTGCTCTATACCCTTCAGGTCTAGCACATACAGATTTTCATTCATTTCAATTACTAGAGCAGTTTATAAGTAGCAGAACATTCAGAAAAAAAAGTTGAAAATAGTCTTTTATTTTAGGAAAACCCCAGATTTACATTTGTTTTTATATCCTTTCCAGTAAAATGTAATTACTTTCCAAACACCCTAAGAGCTACTTTAAAAAAATCTTACACAAGATAAAGTAAAATAGATATCAAAATGCAATCATAAGTATAAACTCTTTCTCTCTGTGAATTTCTGAGATAAGGACTTATCATTATTATATACTGATGTATTTGGACTACTATTTATATGTTGTTTTTTTATAATCACAACATTTTAGCAATTGTCACCCTGGGAATTTCTAACTAAACCCTTTATGTCAATCAATATTTTCATTCTGTTAATTTTATATCAGTTTATTCATCCCTGAGATGTTTTACTCATCTTTCTTCCACTGAATCAGAATATGTAAACCTTTTTAAAAAATTGGAAGATGGAATTTTTTGGTTGTAAGACCAACGTTATTTCTTTCTTATTCAAAGGTTTCATCACAGAGTTCATTTCTAGGCTAGGCTAAGAATTGTTGGTTGGTTATTTTGTTTTGTTTTATGGCATATTAACCCTTTTCGGGTTATTTAATGCTGAATCAAGTCATTTTGATAAATGATTTGTTTAACTTCATGTGTATTTGATTAGATATGGCACACAGGCCTCAATTTGTTTGCAGTATCTGCTGTTGCTTAATTAGTGTTGACTAAGAAGTTTATTAGAATGTATTTTTAGTTGAATTATTTTCTAATGTTAATCTCTAATTCTACTAAGTTCATTCCCCATTGTTTCTTTCCAGATTATGGCTTTTCTATATTCTTCTAACCGTATATTTAAAGAACAGCTGGTCTTGCTTTATATTCAAAGGGGAATGGATACAGTTCTTGGTCATGTTCTTTCTTATGATGAGCTTTGTTTGGGAGAGATATCTTTGAAGGGTGAAACTATTTTTGAATACTGTGCTAATATAAAGGATAACAGATTTTCTGAATTTTTGAAAGTTACAAATGCGACAGATATCCGAGGAAAACCAAAGGGCAGGTATTTAACCCAACTTGTTCACAAGATTGCAAATATGGGGCAGCCAGTGAGGATCAAACTTGCTATTTAATTGTAATAGATCTGCAAGACTAGTTTGCAGACCATTACACCATGATAGGATGCCTCTCTGAATTTTTTTTGCCAAAATGCCTCTGATGTAAGACTGAGCATGGCATTTTTCTGACTATTGTCCTTTCTTTCTTTTTTTTGTGGAATATATATTTACCAACCCCTCCGCACGAGCAGGATGTGACACAAGGTCAATTTCTTAAGCGGAGTTTAACAGGTTTGAATTCAGAGTTTTCCTTCTCCTAGACCGGTTGCCTAACCAAGGTTAAAGAGCCCAGTCTGCCCTACTATTTACCCATAGCTGGAAGGAGAGTAGGATTCATACCTTTCCCAAGGGTATTAACGCTAAGTGAAATGCAATTTTTTTTGTGGAATATGACATTATACTTGCAGAGTAACTGCTATCCAGAAGGGTGATTCTAATGCTACTCTATTGGTATGTGTCAGGGTCTAGAATAGGAGCTTCTTCCATATCCTCTATACCCTTCAGGTCTAACACCTACAGATTTTCATTCATTTCAATTACTAGAGCATTTCATAAATAGCAAAACATTCAGAAAAAAAAAGTTGAAAATAGTCTTTTATTTTAAGAAAACCTCAGATTTACATTTGTTTTTATATCCTCTCTGGTAAAATGTAATTACTTTCCAAACATCCTAAGAGCAGAAAGAATGTTCTAATACATTCTTTTAAACTCATTAGTCAATACTACTTAAGCAATAGCAGGTACTGTAAACAAACTGAGGCCTGTGTGCCACTTATGAATCATGCTTGATATTGGAGGCAGTGATTAAAATTTGAGAAAAGTACAAAACCTTGTGACTATAATAACAAAACAAAGACACTAGTCTAAGTACATCAGTGTATAGTAAGTATAATATTAATTTATCATGATCTTTATAACAGAAATAATTAATTCAATATCAGCTGACTGTATCCTATTTTCAAATTTTCACATAAATTACATAGAACAAGTATAATTTCTGACTGAAATAACAAAACCATTTATTTCATTACTAGATAACACTTAACAAATCTAACCACTAATCTACCATTAAATGTATTTTGTGTCTTTACAGATGTTATATATAAAATTCTGATTATAAATTTATGCAGACCTTTAAAAAATTTGCACATTGAGCATTTGGGGAGAAATCAGGAGTCAATTTTAATAAAGAATTAACTTTGTTTATGATTTTCACTACATTAAATTTTTTTCCATTTGTAATATGTAACAAAAATAAGCATTCAAAGTATATCTTAATCTTACAAGAAACATACAAATACAAAAATTTACACACCTAAAACTAATAGTTTATTTAGTATTATCTTGTCGGACTCGGAAACCTTCTTTTCGAACACGGGAACTTTCTTGTCGTAATCGGGAGCCATCACGGAACTTTGAACCTGAACAAGAAATACCTGAAGAAGGCCGGAGGGCATATCGGCCAAAACATTGTACAAATAACAATGAAGATGGGGACAATAGTCCGAATAACACAGATAATACTAATCTTCAAGCCTCATCTCAAACATTCAGACTAATAGTTTATGTTCCTACTTTTAAAGCTAGTATTATAGACTCTGTTTTTTTAGTAGAAGGTATAATTACAATTTTGATCTTATAAAGATTCATTTTATCTCATTCTTTATAAGCAATATTCTTACAAGATAAAGACCCTAAATATATAAGAAAAAGTAAAGTCGTCGGGGCGGCCTAATGTCAGTATCAGCCAAACAGCAAGGGAGTCTATCCCCTTTTCAATAGCGCTAGACCAAGGAGATTATTTTAGCACCCGAGGTGGAGCACCAGACCCACCATCAGCTCCTCACTTTACCGCACAGAAACCCTGTGCTACTCATACGCTGAGTTGGCAAGGGCCAGTATCGAACCATGAACCTAGTGATTCCTAGCCGACACTCTACCAACTGAGCTAACCCGGCCCTTTTAAAGAGCCACAAAATTAAAGTATCAAAATGGTCATTTTAGTTTCCAAATCATAAGAATCTTTGTTTAAGGGTATATATATATCTATATTTACCAACCCTTCCACATGAGCAGGATGTGACACAAGGTTAATTTCAATAGGTGGAATTTAACAGGTTTCAATTCAGAGTTTTCCTTCTCTTAGACTGGTTACCTAGCCATGGTTAATGAGCCCAATCCACCCTACTATTTACCCATAGCTGGAGGGAGAGTAGTTGGATTCATACCTTTCCCAAGGGTATTAGTGCTATGTGAAATGCAAACAGCTTCATCCAGGAATTGAACTTGGGTTGACAAATCCATTTCCTATGACTCTAACCATTATACCACACACCTCCATTGTTTAATGGTATATAAACCTTCAGTTTGGTTTAGTTGTTTTGCAGCATATCAACCCCTTTTGGGTTATTTAATGCCAAATCAAGCCATTTTGATAACAGGTTGCTTACAGTACCTACTGTTGCCTAAATGGTCACCCATTTTAGTATTGGACAGGCTCATCAGTACCTGCTGTTGCTTAAATGGTCACTTATCTAAGTATTGAACAAGCTCATTCAGTGATCTAGTGGGAACTGGTACTTTCAACGTCACTTGACCATAAGCATATCAACCATGGGGGGTTATCTAAAGCCAAAACCATCCTTGTAGAAGAACAGTAGTGGTACTATTTAACCCATAGCTGAGGAGATGAGGGGGGGTTCATACCTTTCCAAGAGTATTAGTTTGGAAGTGAATGTAATAGCATGACTGGAGTTCAAACTCACTATGATGACACAGTTCAGCCCATTAGCCACTGTGACCCCCCCACCCCTGAGCTGTACCTGAGAGAAAACAAATCTTCAAGAACTAATAATGCTATGAAGAGTGGGAAAAAATGAACCTTAAGAAAATCAAAATTTTAATTACAAATTTTCCTAAAAGACTTAAATTTGTAATACTTGCCAAAACGTGGAAACACAAAATATCAATTTCATAGACTTTTGACTGTGTATATTTATAGGATTTGATTTAGATACACTCTTAATGCTTATTTTTGTTATGCTTATTATATAGCAAAATCTTTAATGTGTCAAAAATAATAAATACACTTGAATCTTTATTCAAATTGATTCATTATTTTCCCCATTGGGCAACTTTTTGGTGGGTGAGCATAAATCTTTGACCAGAACTGTATGACATGATAAATCTCAATTTCGTGCTGCCTTCATGTTCCGTAAAGATGCCAGGAGATTATAATTCACATATGTGCAATGATTCCTTGATACAAATGGAATGTAAAATGCTCTGTAAAATCTATGGGATCTGAAAGAAAAAAAAGAATTTTTTAGCATCTTGAAAATGTTTTCTGTCATTTGTATTTGTTAAACAATTTATAACATTGGGTGGTTGGTTTTGAAGGCTATCAAAATGCAAGTGTAAAGAAAAATGAGGTAACTATGATGTTGTTTGTTTACCTTGGATTTATTCTTAATATTTCAGGATAAAGATTCCCTCGTCAGAAGATTTCTGAAAGCTAAGTTAAAGGAATCTTTATCCTGAAATATTAAGAATAAATCAAAGGTAAACAAACAACATCATAATTACCTCATTGTTCTTGACACTTGCATTGTGATATCCTTCAAAACCAACCACCAAACCAATATAAACACAATGCTTCAAGCAAATTATAAACCACTTTTAATTCATAACATGTATACAATTTAGTAATGATAAAAAAAATGAATTTTGTTACAATGAAGCAAAATGGAATATGAAGTATGATACATGTGTGATATGTTTTAAAGGTAATTTATGAGAAGTGCGTCCCGGTCTCCTGCCTCAAAAATTGCTACCCGGTGACTATAAAAATAACGACCCCAGCTCGTCGTAATTCTTGTTTATTTATCGTAATTTGTCGTAATTCTTCTTTAGATATGATAGATGGATATATAGATATTTTTACAAGTAAATGTATTTGGGGGGGGTCGCTTCTTTTTTTGTCGTAATTCTTGTTTATTTAAACTAAAAACAAGACATTAAACAAACATGAATAAAAGAAAATTTTAGTATTTCAAGTAATATAGATAAATATGAACAAATTGAGATAGATAGCTAGATATGAAGATGGATAGTTTTGAATAGACTGAGCTGGGTCGTTATTTTAATAGTCACCGAGTAGCAATTTTTGAGGCAGGAGATCGGTACACACTTCCTCATAAATTACCGTTTTAAATATACATGGTGGTCTGAAAGTCTTGTCATTCCTATATATCATTTTAACTTTCATTATTTTTTGTTTTAATAATATAATGTCCCTAATTATATAATAATAATCATATAATTTTCTATTTCATTTCCAGTGACTTATTTCATTTAATTATGATTATCATCAGTATTATTAGTATAATTAAACAAAATTAAAATCACTATTTTTCTGTAATAATGCAAATTGCATGTATGAATGGACTTGGATTTATTTCTTTGTTTAATGATATATCAACCTTCATGGGTTATTTACCACTAAAGCCATCCTTGCAGAAGAACAGTAGTGGTACTATCTAACTCATAGCTGGAGGGATGAGGGTGTTCATAACTTTTCCAACGATATAAGACTGAAAGTGAACATAATAGCATGACTGGAGTGTAAGAATTTAATAAGGTATGGATATGAAAAGAATCTGCAATTGAGTGTTTTATTGAGCTTTAAAAAAAGTTTAAATGATCATTAACAATAATTACTTAATTAAATTCATTGAAGTCCATTACTTTCAATAAATTCTTTGAACTTTATTTAATTAATACAAGATAAAGATAGCGGTGAAGTGGTTAATGTGTTGGTCTGTGACATTGTAGTAAGTGAGTTTGAATTCCAGTCAGTCAGTCAGTCTACTATTGGTTTGAACTATATGATTGGCCAAAGACAACTGGTACTTATGGGAATTCAGAACAGTCCACTCATGCATTTGGGTGATTCCATTCCCTGAGTCCTGATTGGCTGCTTGGTTTGTAGATCCTCTGAGGCTCATAAATATCCTGCCATTTTGCAGTAGTCCTTGCAGCAAACCAGAATTGTATTTCAGTTACGACTGCTTGCTGTCTTGTCTTGCCAATTCAACGATAATTGGACTTAGTATGATTATTCTACACAGTTGTGCTATTACATTCACTTTTGGACTAATACTCTTGGGAAAGGTATGAACCCCTTATCCCCCTAGATATGGGTTAAATAGTACCAGTCCTGTTCTCCAAGGATTGCATTGGCATTAAAACAAAGAAACCAAGCCTAATAAAAGATAAGAGCACATGGATGCAGAAATTGATTTTCATGTAGAACAAAAGATGATAATTACAAGGGTTAGTCAAAAAGTAATGCCATTTTGTTTAAAACAGATATAATTACCAACACAGGAACATGTATCATACATCAAAATGAAGCTGGTCCTTTGTGATCACATCCCTACACATACTTCCTCATCACTGGAATAATGTTTGCCTCTCAAACCGTCTTTAATAGTCTAAGCAAACATTATTTCAGTGATGAGGAAGTGAAATCTGTAGTGAAGAAGTGGCTCAAAGAGCAGTAAACAGAATTTTACAAAGCAGGGATACATGCTGTCATTTGAAGGTGGAACATTGCTATTGAGAGAAACAGTGACTATGTGAAGGAGTAGGGATGTGATCCACAGAGGACCAGCTTCATTTTGATGTATAATACATGTTCTTGGGTTGGTAATTATACCTGTCTTAAACAAAATGGCATTACTTTTTGACAAATCCTCGTAGAATGCAAAAGTAATGTAAGATGATTACTTTGCACAATGATTTGATTGAATTGAATAGAAGATGAAATAAACTTACTTTGAAGAATGAAGGAATTTTGAAGATGATACAATTTTCCATTCATTGGATTTTTCAGAATATCTTGGCTCTAATTCTGTCTCATTTGGAATATCCAAATCTATCAAATAATGACACTTGCTGACATTGAACTAAAAGGAAAACAAAAAGTAATATTAATGACAAAATATATAAACAAATTACTTCAAAACTTAGTAGTCTATCTTTCATTTTGTTAAATGAACATTTTTTGGTAATCTGCCATATATTTGGGCCAGCCATTTTCATTTCCCCGTAATCAATACAACTGCATGTTTTAATACGAAAATATCATCAAATGTGTTCTTAATAACAATTAAGTTCATTTCTAATAATGTGCAAGCACAATTAAGAACACATCTTATGATATTTTCGTGTTAAAACCTGCAGTTGTATTGATTACGGTGGAAATGAAAAATGGCCAACCAAAACATATGGCTTCTTCAAAGTGAAATACACAAGGGGAGGTTACTCTCACTTATGTAGCTAATGTTCAGATTACCCATTTTTTTGTAATAAATGTTCTCTCAAATTATTCTTGCCTTTTCTATCTAAATCATTTTGCAGAAACTAATAGGTTAGGGTTCATTACTTGCATAATATTACTTTCTAAAATGCATACCACAAATTCTGGCAAATATCTTATTATAATAGTGATTCTGTAACTGTCTGTAAATGAAACTACGTCATCACTGATGTCACGGTTTTCTTAGTTATTTAAATTATATTTCAAAACGATTATGAAAGAATCATTAATTAATCTTAATTAGCATTTTATTTATTAACAATGTCTCTATTAAAGTTTAGCTAAGTTAGATTTGCTGCAAAACTGCCCATATTATTAATGCAATTAAAATCCTGAAACATGTGCCATATCTCTCTAAGAAATAAAGATTTACATAGTATATGGTTGGAATAATTTGCATAATGATTTTAACAAAACTGGGTTTAGTAAATAATTATTATTAAACCCAGTTTTATTAAAATCATTAAAATAAGTATAATACTTTTCTATTCATTCTTAGTTTTATTAGTCTTCCTAATTTGATATAATTTGGAAGGTGCATACTTTTGTTAGTTATAATAGTAAAGTAAATGTGATTTTCATTTTTATTCTTCAATATACAATAATCCTATTAGTGATTGCATCATATTTTAAAACAATTCTACAGTTATTTTTTGACTAGACTCTGAATAAGAGAAATAAAGAAATCAAAATTTATATATTTTCTAATCTTTATTGCTTGGGTTAGCTCAGTCGGTAGAGCGTTCGGCTAGAAACCGCAAGGTTCCTAGTTTGATATCGGTCCTCGCCAACTCAGCATATGAGTAGCACAGGGATCTGTGCGGTAAAGGAGCTGATGGTAAGTGTGGCGCTCCACCTCAGACGCAAAAAACAATCTCCTTGGTCTAGTGCTAGTGAAAAGGCGATAGACTCCCTCGCTGGCTGGCTGATACCGACTTTAGGCCGCCCCGTTGACTTACTTTATTGCTTGGTTTTAGGAAATCCATATTGTTAGCATATTGTTAGCATATATTAATATCACAGTAATAGAAACAAGTAATGATTAGATCAAGCTTTTTGAAGAGAAATATTAAATATAATAACTTTCATTATTTTTTGTATAAATTACTTACATATCGTGTTGGTTCTTCTTTATTCATGTTATTCATATGAGATGGAATTGTTGAAGTAGAATCTGGTCCAGGAAAATATGGTTTTGGTAGTTGACCTTTAAACTCTGATTGTATGAATCTTAAATGCCAACTAAAATGATAAGAAATAAAATACAGATTTAAAGATTATACTAGACAAAATGTGACCCATTGGGTCACCCATTGAGCTCTGGATAGATAATTGGGAAAAGTGAGTTTGTAAAACGAATTAGATTAAAAAAAAAAAAAAATTCAGTCAGAGAAAAAAAAAACATTAAAATTATTTTGTAAGATTTCAAAGAAAGGGAACATTTGACCTAATTTAAGCTACAAGCTAACTGCTTCTGAAACTTAACATACAAATATATTTCACACTCTCTAAATCACTCTCTTTAGCCTCACAGAGAAACTAACATATATAACGAGGAGGTAATCAAGATATATAGAGCGAGGGGGAAAGTGATAGACAGAATGTGTTTCAGAGACGGGTCAGTTTTTGACTTAATTGCAAATTATGACTAATTAGAATCAATTAAAATGAACTTTTTTCAAACATAACTCAATCCTAGAACTAAGGAATATTTTGATATGAATTTTGTGTCATTAAACTAAATAGGAAAAAAGCCTTTAGCTAACAATCATTGATTCACTAAGCTTTAGTATAATAATAGATGATATTTATTTTGGTGAAAGCCTCCAGCCATCATTTGATACTAGGTTTGCCTTATTATTTGAATTAGAAATTACTCAGGTATTATCCAAACTTACTTTTGCAGCGACATGACAAAAAAGTGGAAAATATCAGCTGTCAAAAAGATTATTAGTTTGGTTTGGTTTAATTTGATTTACGGCATATCAACTTCGTTGGGTCATTTAATGCTGACAAAGTTTTGAAATAAATTAATACTTAATGGATACTCAATTTTTTTTGATAAACACATTTTTCTATTTAATCCATAGATGGGACCCTAACAGGTACTACTACTCTGGGTTAGAGTGGACCTGGGAGCAATGGTGATGAAGGGGCGCTCCACATTCCCCAAATCTTCAGAACTGGAACCTCACTATCAAATAGAGTAACATCATTCCCAGGATATGATAAAAACGGTTGGGGCTTGCCATAAGGGTTGAGGCAATCATATAGGTGCTAGCCGATTGATCAGAGGGGGCCTCTCCGACCACCCGTCTAGCCTAAGTAAGGGTCTAAGTGGCGTGTTGGATGTCATGGACTGCTCATTCACCAGAATTCCGTCCTTAAGCATCACGGTTGCCACCCATGGCCAACAGGTGGTATATTCTAAAACCCCAGCCAATAGGGCTTCAAAAAAATTATTCCACCAAGAATAAACAGAAACTTTTGAAGAAGAATCATATATAGATGAAAGTTAGAGGCGCGTGTTCTAATGGTTAGAGTCATAGGAAATGGACTTGTTAGTTCAAGTTCAATTCCTGGACGAAGCTGTTTGCATTTCACATAATGCTAATACCCTTGGGAAAGGTATGAATCCAATTCTCCCTCCAGTTATGGGTAAATAGCAGAGCAGACTGGGCTCTTTAACCATGACTCGGTAACCAGTCTAGGAGAAGGAAAACTCTGCTTAAGAAATTGACCTTGTGTCGCATCCTGCTTGTGTGGAGGGGTTGGTAAATATATATAGATAAAAGTCTACGGTTTGTCTAAATTTTTGAGATGAAGCTTGATAATTTGTTTCCTTAAGATTTTTTTGACTGTTTTCTTCATCTTTATTATTATATACACAACAAAATGAGAACAAACTAAATGAATGGATTAAATAAAAAGTTTAGTTGAAAGTTCTGTGAAGACTCTCAATTACAACATGAAGGTTCCCCGAGTTGCACAAAAAACACCTGAAGAAGGTTGGAGAATACATTAGCTGAAATGTTGTGTATATAACAATAAAGATGAAGACAAAGGTTCAAAAATCTAAATAATACAAGCTAAAAGTCTGTAAAATACTTACTTTTTATCAGGTAGGAAGAAACTACTAGGGAATCGATACCATTCTTTGCCAACACATACATTAACAGTTTTGTCTGGAGACAACGTATGGATATCAGGATTTGCAGAAATTTGATTCAATTCCAGATACACATCAATTGGAGCATGGTAACCTAGAATGGAAAAACAAAGAATGTAAATGTTAGCAAAATATATTATCTTTTTCAAAGTTGGATTTTATGGCATTTCAACCCTTAAGTTATTTTATGCTGAAGACGTTTTTGTTTTATTCATCCTCGTTGGATATTTAAATTTTTTTTAAAAACTTTTTTTTAAATACATTTTTTAAAACCCATTTTTTGATCTATTTAAACCATTCATGTAACCTTAAGAGGTACTATCACTCTCGGTCAAGAGTGGACCTGGGATTAATGGCAATGAAGGGGTACTTCCTACTCTGAGCTCCAGAATTGGAACCTCACTGCTAGATACAGTTTAACATCATACCTAGGACACAAGAAACGGGGTGGGCTGAGGTGGTGTTTAGAGGTAAATATGTAGGATAGGATGGGCAGCTGTGTCTATGAATATGGAGTTTAGTCAGTCAGAATTTTGTTAGCAAAAAGTTTTCTTCTTTCAAACAATGGCCATAAACTATTTCAAAGCCAATTTGGAAAAAGTGTGATAAAAATTATTAAATGATGTTTGTGACCTTCTTTTCTATCAGGATGTACTGCCCCCCCAAAACAAGGTCAATTTATTTGTCAAAAAGTAATGCCATTTTCTTTATTTCATGTGAATTTTTTTTTATAAAACTAAGGCCTACATTGAGACCGTAACGAGGCTCAGAGCAAGAATCGACGAGTAAGATCCAACTTACCAATCGACAATGTCCTCATTCTGCATAACAATGCTCGACTACACACAAGGATCAGGACAAGGGATAAAATCGCCTCATTCGGGTGGACAACTTTATAGCATTCTCCTTACTCACCAGATTTAGCGCCTTTAGACTATCATCTATTCAGCCCCATGAAAGAGGGTTTGAGAGGAAAACATTATTCCAGTGACGAGGAAGTGAAATCCGTAGTGAAGAAGTGGCTCAAAGAATAGTCAACAGAATTTTACAGAGCAGAGATACATTCTCTCATTCGAAGGTGGATCATTGCTATTGAGAGAAAACAGTGACTATGTGGAGAAGTAGGGATGTGATCCACAGAGAACCAGCTTCATTTTGATGTATGATAAATGTTCCTGTGTTGGTAATTATACCTGACCTAAATAAAATGGCATTACTTTTTGACTTACCCTCGTAGAATAAAAGCAAAGTAAATCTGCCTTCATAGAGTAGACAGATTCTTGAAAAAAACAGCAATGTAAAAACAGTATTTTGGTTTGGTTTGTTTTGTTTTACTGCATATCAACCTCAGTGGGTCATTTAATGCCGATAAAGTTTTGAAATAAAGTCATTCTTAATGGATACTCAATGTTTTTTATAAACATTATTCTATTTAACCCATAGATGGGACCCTATCAGGTACTACCACTCTGGGTCTGAGTGGACCAGGGAGCAATGGTGATGAAGGGGTGCTACACATTCCCCAAACCTCCAAAACTGCAACCTCACCATCAGATAGAGTTTAATGTCATTCCTAGGACAAGTAGACCTTCAGCCACTGCCTTCTAGCACCCATATGACAAAAAGGGCAATAGGGTTGGGAAAATCATATAGATGCTAGGGCTTAACGTGACCAGCTGATTGATCAGGGGCGTCTCTGACTGCCTGTCTAGCCAAGAAAGGGCCAAAGTGGAGTATTGCAAGTGATTGGACTACTCAACCACCTAGGTTCTATCCTTAAGCATCACAGTCGCAACCTATGGCCAACAGGTATCCCCATTGGGGAAGTCTTACCCTTCTGCAGAGGTGCATTCTAATGCCCCAGCTGACAGGGTGGTGTAAAAACAGTAGTAAAAACAACTGTTATAATATGAGCTTGGATTCAGACATTGTTTGGAAAGCGCTCAAGATTTTTGTATCTTTTAACTTTGTTACATCTACCTTTCTTGGTAGTTTAGCCCTGTTGTTTCGAACAGATTTCCTCACATGCATGCCAGTGCAAGCGCTAACAATCTTGTAATCCGACCAACATTGCCAAATAGCTAGTGATCGAGTCAGCTTTATGTCACGACAATCATGACCACGAACTATAATATAGTCAATGAACAGTGTGGCCTGATCTAGGATGTTGCTAGGTGGTTTTGAAACTGTTCCGTTGCTGGAAAATCGTGTTTGCAAATCACAAGACTGAATTCACAACAAAGAGATATAACAACATAATAATAATATATAAATAAAGATATATAAAAAATAAAGGTAAAATATTGAATGAAATAGAATAAAGGCAAAGTAGATTTACCTTCATAGAGTTGACAGATCCTTGACAAAGATAACAATGTAAAAACAGTAGCAAAAACAATTGTTATAAAATTGTATTGGCAGGAAAATGATTGTTCTGATGCAGCCTTCTTAGAGAAGAAATACGAACAAAATATATTCTGTAAAAAATAATAGAAATATAAGCATGTAAATACTGAATTACTTATATGATAGGTGGCAAGATATTTTACATATATATTTTTAATTGATTCATGAATAAAAATAAATAATAGCTAAAAATTCACTATAATAATATAAAAAAATATTTATCTATTTTTTGCATTAATTTTTCATACTCTTTGCCTACTTTAAGCTGCTCACAGCAGCTCTTCCAAAACAGCAATCCTACCAGAAGCCACTGGCAGTGGCTCTCACACATGTCCCTTGTTTACACTCAGATGACAATAATAATAACAGGACTTTATTTTAATAGAATGAGTTCTGAGATGAATAGATAGTGAACTTTGAAATATCCCATCATACAGTGGAAAAATACCAAAAAAATTTGCTATAGCTGTGGGGAAAAAGGGGTAGTGTAATATAATAGAGGGTTGGGAGGAGGAGCCAAGAATGTAATAGTGACATGTAAATTAGTACAGAAAAGTTTTTAGGAGGAATATAAGAATTGCATGTAGATTAGAATAGAAAAATATAAGGATGAATCATCATAACGACACATGGAATTTTTCTATTGAATGAGACCTGAGATGTGGCGAAGTGGGGGAGAGGAAAAGTGAGAGGTGAGAATGTTGAGGGAGTCTGGTATGATGCATTGGCCGAGTGAGACGTGGCTCTCACTCAGCAATTGGCTTGGGGGAAAATATAAAATCTCATGAGAAAAAGAAGTTGCCTTGTGTTATTACTAAAAACTATAAATGGCAATTAGCAAGATGTCCCCCAGCACAAGTTGGTTTCCAGACTACAAACATCCAGAATTGTCATCCAACTCCAGCATCAGCCCAGTAACAGGATTCAAGCCTCTCCACGTAGCACAGGCAGATGAGATAAATATACAATTAATTTTACTATCAACACGTCATCACTCCATTCGAAATAAGAGCCATAACGTAACAATAGGCAAAGAGTTAAAAAGAGATGAAACCCAAGATTTAGTGAATGTAATGAAAGAAAATGATGAGTGATTTAATTACAATGTCAATTTTCTGAGATTCAGAAAAGAGTTTGATTTATTATCATTTGGGCACCCTTGAACTTTCTCGGCCATTTCTCTTTTTTTTTGAGCAGTGTTCAGTAAATTTTTATACATTATAAAATAAGACCATTAAATGATAGATGGGTTTTAAAATGCTTTATTTATTTATTTTTTCAACCCCTTTGCATGAGCAGGATGTGACACAAGGTCAATTTTATTAAGTGAAGTTTAACAGATTTAAATTCAGAGTTTTCCTTCTCCTAGACCGGTTGCCTAACCAAGGTTAAAGAGCCCAATTGCCTACTATTTACCCATAGCTGGAGGGGGAGTAGGATTCATACCTTCCCCAAGGGTATTAGTACTAAGTGAAAATGCAATTTCCACGTCCAGATTTGAACTCGGGGTGACAAGTCCATTTCCCATGACTTTAACCATTACACCACGTGCTTCCATTGAAAAATGCTTTATTGTGAGTCAACTATATCATTAAGAATTTGACTGAAAGTAGTACTTTGCTGTTTCTCTCACCACAAGAATTCACAAAGATATGAATCTGGCATATCTGTTTTTTAAATGCTATACTGCTTTCTATTTTGTCTTGTCTCATGGTATATTCTCTGGTTTTAAAATTTTCAGACAAGGAGAATACATGAAGATGCCAACCATGTTCCTGATTTCTTTTCATTACAGCCATCATGTCTACATCTCCATGTATCATTCTTAATGATATAGTTGATTTACAATAAAGCATTTTTCAAACCCTTCTATTGCTTAATGGTATTATTTTTTAAGGTATAACAATTTATAATCATGAAACACTTAAAAAAAACAACACTTGAAAATCATCATAAAAAAACATCATGATGATGATTCAAAAACAGAAACAATCATGAGGATGATGATTAAAAATACATCATGATATTGCACCATGGGATATGATGATGATTAAAAAATAATACATCATGATATTGCACCATGTGATATGATGATGAAAAAAATACATCATGATATTGCACCATGTGATATGATGATGATTAAAAAAAATACATCATGATATTGCCATGTGATATGATGATGATACATCATGATATGCACCATGTGATATGATGATGATTACATGATATTGCACCATGTGATATGATGATGATTAAAAAAAATACATCATGATATTGCACCACATCATGATATTGCACCATGTGATATGATGATGATTAAAAAAAAATACATCATGATATTCATATTGCACCATGTGATATGATGATGGGTTAAGGCAAGGGATTAGTTTTATAATTAAAAAAAAAAAACTCTAAAAATCGTCTGTTAACAAACAACCGGATTTTGACGGTGTAAATGAAAAACATGTCCTTATGAATCGAGATTAAAAAAGGGGTGCCTAAAGGTCATATGGTCCCTTAAGGGTCTTATTTTTTAAGGTGTAACAATTTACTGAACATTGCTCCAAATAGACTTAACTGATAATGAATCAAATGTGTAAGGATCGAGAAAGTTCAAGAGTGACATTATTTGTAGATTTTTACACTTTTAATAAAATGCATTTTACTTCTACAAAAACCCTGTAACAACAAATCATGGAACCATGCACATGGAAACATAATAATTCATAAAACACTTACCTCAATATATGTAACAGCCACAGCCCCACCCAATGCAAAAAATGGATAAATTGGGTAAAGAAAGCGCTCTTCCTAGAAACACAAAAAAATTATCATCAATTAAATCAGTTTAAAAATTTTCTAGATGTTTTTTGCCATCATTCAAAGGTAATCTGAACATTAGATACATAAATGAGAATAACCTCCCTTTGTTTTTTTCACTTTGAGGAAGTTGTCTGTTTGGGTCAGCTATTTTCATTTCACTGTAAATCTACACTGAAAATACAAATTTGTTCGAATCAATACAACTGAATGTTTTAAAACAAAAATATCATAAAATGTGTTCTTAATAGTGATTATGCATTATTTGAAATGAACTTAACTGTTATTAAGAACACATTTTATGATATTTTCGTGTTAAAACATGCAGTTGTATTGATTACGGTGAAATGAAAATGGCCGACCAAAACAGACAGCTTCCTCAAAGTGAAAGAAACAAGGGGAGGTTACTCTCATTTATGTAGCTAATGTTCAGATTACCAAACAATGCAGTAAAGTCTGTGGAATGGCCTATTATCAGTATCAACCAAACAGCAAGGGAGTCTATCACCTTTTCACTAGCACTAGACCAGGGAAATTGTTTTTACTGAGGTAGAGTGCCACACCTACCGTCAGTTACTAGATGCTTTACTACACAGATCAGATTACTGAAGCTGTGCTATTTATGTACTTAGTTGGCAGGGACAAATATTGAACCTTAAACCTCGTAATTTCTTGGCAGATGCTTTAACGACTGAGCTAAAGTGTATTTTGTATACAAAATCAGCAGAGTTGCCTATTGTCAGTATCAACCGAACAGCGAAAGAATTTATACCCTTGTAGGGAATTATCTTCCTTTTGCCGGAAGAGTTATCTCCTCGCTGCGTTGCTGTTTGTTCCCACTAGGGGGACCTCTGGTAGTTAAGTGCGTTCATTCAAACACTGTTTTCCTCTTTTAGCTACATCTCCGGAACGAGCACATGGGTTAGCCTACTGTCTACCCCTTTCTCGGCAGGGCTTCGACCCTCCCCTCTCAGTAAGTGATCTCTATGTATGGACGATCCAGTCCTTTGATGTATATATGTTTATGTACACTATCTTGTATTTTATGTATCATTTCCATGTGCTGTTATTATATAAAATGTTTTGTCTCACAAACGTGTCAGAGTTTGTTATGTTTCAACTAGTTATAACTTTGAATCTTACACCCTTTTTACTAGCACTAGATCAGGGAAATTGTTTTTGCTGAGGTAGAGCACCACACTTACCGTCAGCTCCCAGATGCTTTACCACACAGATCAGGCTATACTACTCATGTGTGGTGTTGGCGAGTACTGGTATTGAACCTGGAACTTGCAATTCCTAGATGAATGCTCTATCAACTGAGCTAAACTGGCGCATAGACAATGTGTTACATAATCTATGCGGTTGCATAAGATTATTGTCAATTCCCTGTATTTCTAGCGGGATGGCCCTTTTCATATCACGGGCAGGACTTTCCATGGAATAGTACAGAAAGCCCGCGAAATATGTGAAGTCATGTGGGACCTGGTTGGGTCCTCAGTTTTCAGTTGGACGTCAGGCAGTGAAGATGTCCTGCCTTAACTGGAACTCACTGCATACGCGCGCTGTGTTCATGAAATGTTAGTTAAGGAAATAAAAGCTTAAGAAAATAACACAGTTTTGTGGTTGGTGAATGTCTTGGTAACAAGACTGATATAGAAGAAGAAATGAGTTAAGTGCGACCGACCACCAAGACTAAGAAAAGACGATAGAAAAGACGTCAAAAGAAGAATAGAAGAAGTAAGAAAAGGATATACAACAAATTGAACTTAATAAACAGATAAAGAATATTTTTGGCAGTTTTACATGTGAATGAATAGTTGCTTATTTTCAGTTATTCACAAGTTGATAATATCACAAGTAATGATAATAAATATTATAATATCACAAGTAATGATAATAAATAAAAAAACAGATTTATTTTATAAAATTCATAACAAACCTTATGAGGCCTTGTAAAAAATATTAAAATCCATATAAACATTGGCGCCATTGATAACCATAATGATAAACCTGAAAAAAAAAAAGAAAAAAAAAAGGATTTTCTTTTTAGAAATAATTTTAACAATAATAAGAAAAAAATAAATATTTGAAGTACTACCATGTAATCAGGTAATATTTACAGTGTTATTGTAGAATACTGTTAATTGTTATTCTGTGTTACTTTCACCCTTAGCCAGGATTGAACCTGCAGTCTGGAAATGACTGTTACAGATTGTTAACTATTGGACAGTGGAACAGTCAAACACCTCCTCAGCTTAATGGACTTTTCCTGGCAGTAGTGGCAGTAATTATTTAAGCTGTTATAGTGGGTTCATTGGAGAACTAGTAACTGCATGGTTAGGCTTGGCCAGTCACATTGCTCAAACCAATTGTTGACTGTCTAACTGACTTACTTCAATAGTTATGATTTGAGGAACCCCCAGCTATAGGTTAAATAGTACCATGACTGTTCTTCTACAAGGATGGTTTTGGCATTAATGTGACGTTGTTATCTGTAACCTGATAAGCAAATAGTCTTAACTTAGATCGCAGTGTAGATATGTTTTCTTAAAGAATGGTGATATGATGTCTGAATTCTCAAGTGGATATAGAGTCCCCAAAAGGATTTTGTCTTGGTCACCGAAGCACTTGAGATTTTTTATGAGTCGGTCAAAAATTCACTTGGGCATAAAAAGGAATGGTAGAGAAATTGAAATTATCCATAAAAAACAAATCTATCCAAATAAATCTGATAATAGTTATTTTAAAAGAAGTGACTTTTCTCATAAATGGAATTCACATAGAAAAAAACAGCCTGTTTTGGAGGTACATGGTGTAATGGCTATAATTTTTGAAAATGGGCCCAGCGACCAGAGTTCAAATCCTGGATGAGGCTGTTTGCATTTCACACAGTGTTGATACTCTTGGGAAAGGTATGAATTCAGCTATTCCCCCTGCAACTATGAGTAATATAATAGGGCAACTGGGTTCTTTAACTAATACAACTAATCTAGAAGAATGAAAACCTGTTAAACTACGCTTAAGAAATTGACCATGTGTCACATGCTGCTCGTTTGGAGGGCTCGGTAAATATATCTGCAAAATAATCTGTTTGTGGTTGGTTGTTTGGTTTTACGGCATGTCAACCCTTGTTGGGTCATTGTATGCCAAAGATGCTTTGTTTTATTCATTCTTCATAGGTATTCAATTTTTTTTAAACACATTTTGCAATTTTTTTAATATTAACCCATACATGGAACCTTAAAGTACTACCACTTCAGGTCAGAGTGGACCTGGGAGCAATGGTGATGAAGGAGTACTCCACATTTCCAGAACTGGAACCTTACCATCAGATAGAGTTTAACGTCATACCAGGACAATAAGACCCTCAGCCACTGACTTCTTGCACATATATAATAAAAAGGGTTGGAGTTTGCCATAAGGGCAATAAGGTTGGGACAGTCATACAGGTGTTAGGGATTGACATGACCAGCCAAGTGATCGCCTGTCTAGTCCAAGTAAGGGCCAAAGTGGAGTGTTGCATGTCATGGACTGCTCATCTACCAGGATTCCATCCTTAAACATCACAGATTGCCACCACAGCCAACAGGTGGCCCCATGGGGGGGGGTCTTACTCAATTGCAGATGTGTAGTCGGTGTATTCTCAAGCCCCACCGATAGGGCTGTCTGTTTGTGGCTTTTATCTACACGAGCAAACCTTAATGGGTTTGGTTTGTTTTACAGCAAACTCGGTGGGTCATTTAATGCCAATAAAGTTTTGAAATAAATTCATTCTTAATGGATACTCAATTTTTTTAATAAACACATTTTTCTTTTAACCTATAGATGGGACCCTAACAGGTACTACCACTCCGGGTCAGAGTGGACCAGGGAGCAATGGTGATGAAGGGGTGCTCCACTTTCCCCAGATCTCCAGAACTGGAATCTCACCATCAGATAGAGTTTAACGTCATTCCCAGGACATGAAGCTACTGATGAATATTCTCTCCTGTTCCAAAATTCCAGGTAACCTGATAAAAGTCAATGTTTTCTGCTGATTGGTCCATTCTCAGGTAATTTGACCAATCAACATTCATCACATACTCCTTGAATCATGTCATGCATTTTCTCACTAAGTCCTCACATTTTTATCCTAAATGAGGCAGTCAAGTCACATTATAAGTTTTTATTTTTTTTTATTTTGTACCCTAATGAACCATGATAAGTGCATTGACAAGGAAGGAAATTATGTTAAAAATAAATATTTCTGGTGTAAAATAAATGTCTTTTTCGTGTGAGTTTTTGATTCCTAGAGAAAATGTCTTTTTATATAATGGGTGATGGACTTATTGATGAGACTACATAAATTAGATCAATAATATCTGATTGTAAAAAGAAGGAATATTTACCTGAGTTTTGTGTTTTTTTTGGGTAAATTTTATCAAAATCTAGAAAAAAAAAGAAAAAAAAAACATTATGAAGAAAATTTTGTCTCAGAATTTTTAGTCAAAGGTTTAAAAGTATAATTTAATATATTACAAAGATGCTGATAGTACACCTCCTGCATCCCTTACATCATTAAAATCTAAAAGGATGCAGTAAAATTATATCCATGCCTCCCAAGAATGCATCTAAGGACCCAATTTTTCCATAAAAAATCTTGATATATTGCAAACTGTATCTGTTCAGTAGGGTAGGTCGAGTTTTCACTTTTTAAAAAATTATCAAATTGTCTATCTATACAAAAGTTGTGTGTTAGTATACTGAATACTGATACCAAAAATGAGATCTTTTACTTGTACCATTGTTTGAGGAAATAGCATCAAAGATCGTCTACTAAAAAGTACTAAAAATCCTTGTTTTCTAAAGGCTAAATTTTTTATATCAGTATTCAGTATACTAACACACAACTTTCGTATAGATGGACAGTTTGATAATTTTAAAAAAAGTGAAAAATCGACCTGCCATACTGTTCAATGACATGAGTTCTCTGCTAATTTACAGAAAGTGGTTGGTTGGATTTTACGGCATGTCAACCCTTGCTGGGTTATTTTATGCCAAAGATGTTTTGTTTTATTCATTCTTCTTGGGTATTTAAATTTCATTTTCAAACTCAATTTGTTTTAAACATTTTTTTAATCCATTTTTTAAATTTTTATTTAATCCATAGATGGGTTGACATAAAGTAGCTTCATTTTCTTTAACAGGAAATTTCCACTGCCAACATAACAAAGAATTTTTGGCCTTGTGCCTAACTTGGGTATTGCTAAACCCTGCTGTAAATACACCTGTTTATTTTTGTTGTTTTTTATTATTGTTTTTCTTTTTTCTTCCCCCACCATTTTAAGCTAGCTGTAAATACATTTCAATATTTTCTTAGAAATGAATTAAATGTGATGTTATATAAGGTAGAAGTTAGATGGCTTTAGTTGATTCAAAGAAAACTTTTCCTTCCTCTTTCCCCATTTCATTAATATAAACCCTAACAATTTTTGCCTTGTTCCTAACTCGGATATTGCTAAACCCTGCTGTGAATACTCCTGTATTCTTTTTTTGTGTGTGTTGTTTTTCTTTATTCTTACCCCACCATTTCAAACTAACTGTAATGACAGTTGACTTCTTTCTTTAACTGAACAATTTACATTCTGAGAAGAGATATATGTTTCAATATTTTTTAAGAAATGAATTCCATGGGATAGAGTACAAGGTAGGGGTTTGATAGGGTAAGAAACTTTTAACAAATTTCTTGGAAGACCCATTAAATTTCCTGGGGACTCATTCGAATTCTATCCGTGAGTCCCAGGACTCAATGAATTAAAAAAAACTATCAGCATCACTGATATTATAATTTAAAGTTAATAGTCAAGTGGAGAAAATATTCATTAAACAATTTTTTCGTTTTCATATAATGTTTAACAAAAAACTGTATTTGTTTGTAGCAAACATTTTTTAGTTTAAAATATTATAAATCCAACCATGTTTAAATATTTAACATTGAAATTATTTCTTCAAATTAACACCAAGGATTTTGATTGTTGATTAGATAGATATAATTTTGGTGTCTTAGAGATGAAAAAAACCTTTGAACAAATACTGAAAAGTTTAAACATAGTCTAGTACAAGGTATCAGAACCCCAGTGTAGAGTAAACAGTAGAGTGATCAGTGTCCAAGCTGAGTCTGTTCACTCGATGAATCTCTACATGGCGCTGTGAATGCTGCATACTGGCATCAATTCTATACGTTATATAGCAGCTTCATCAAACTCACGCTGCTCTAAATCATGTATCTGCATACGTAGCGGGTATCGTCACTAACCCTAGATGATATATGTAGTGGTCCTTAATGAAATCACAACACATGGGTATTGTAAAAACTTGCGTTTATTTATTTTCCTCGGCTGGTGGGTGGCGAGCGCTGACAATGACTACTACTGCTGGGATGGTGAGGTAAAGGGTGCTGGTGGGGTCTCACCGCCCTTGGCCGCGACAGACCGTGTCGACTGTCGCTCCTTGTGCTCTGTTTGCCGTCCGCTGTCTGACTCTCTAACTGACCTGGGATCCCTGACTTCCTTTTATCTATATCAAACGCCTACGCGTTTTCTTTTGTTATCTTTATCAGCGGACAAATCTATTTCTGAACTTATTGTTACCCATCCTTCTTTGTTCGCTTTACCCGGAAAAAGTCCTTTGTTACTTTTTTCATCTTCTCCCTGCCTCGATCCAACCGGAAGACCCTATTTCCGTTTTCACCTTCTTTTAAATATCTTCAATATACAACATGAACAGAAAGGTGAGTATGATGTTTATTCTACATCCGGAAGATTACGCAAGAAATATCAAGAAAATGATGTTATTTAGTGAATATATTGCATTAGTGTATTAGGTTTGTTGGGAGACTAAATAGAGTAGTCTCCTTTGTCACAGGGTTTGAAGAACTCTTCTGCGTCAGGATTCCCTTTTTGGTTATGTGAGGCAGGAACCATAAAATCTCACCCTCTTTTACAAAGCTGTCTTGAGGAGGACAGACGTGCTTGTCACTTCTCGTCAGCATTGCACTTGGTGCGTACCTTTCGTTCCAGACCCAAGAAACAGTAAGTGATTTCCATCTCTTTGTTTTACCAGACATTTCTATATGTACTTGAACAAATTGTGACTTTTGTATAACCTGGGAACCTAGTTCCCTCAATATGTGTAAATCAAATGTTATATGTTATTAATTGAGTTGTCTGTCATTTTCCTACCAAATTTTCTGTGTTGGGTTACTCTCCTTTAAGTAACCAATACTTTATAAGAACGGGAGTTTATGCCTCCTTGAATTCTTATAGGTTTATTTAAATAATTTTAATGACAAAGCATTGTGATAAAAGTATTCTGCATAAATTATACTTATGGAATATAATTATTTAAAACTGACATGAAAAAAAAAAAAAGAGTAAATAAGGAAGAATGAATTTGAGAATATACTTACAGATATTGGAAGACAAAGGAATGCCAACAGAAAAGCAACATTGAAATTCAAGAATCCATTTAAAAAATAAAATGAAAATGGTTCTACTCCTGCAAAAAAAAAAAAAAGAAGAAAATATAATAGGATTTTCAAGTAGTAAAATTAACAAAATAGAAGAAATCATTAACTACTGCAAATGTTTAGGAATGTACTGGCCAATTCATCTCAATACAGACAGACTGGATAAAAGTCTGTTTCCTCCCCTTGATGAAGAAAGGCAACATCAGAATCACTAAGAACTACAGAGGTATAACTATTACTACAACAATAGGCATAGTCCTCTATGTGAACTCAGATAAAACAGAGTTTATGTGTTTTAAACAAGATGAAGACAGCACTGGAGAGTAAGCCTCTGATTAGTAGACCAGTTTACATACCTAGGTAGCAATATTTCATCTACAGAAATTGATGTCAAAATGCACATAGGAAAGGCATGGACTCCTATTATTAGATTCATTTACTTTCTAGCATATGAGCAACACACTGCTAATTGCTACTATTCTATCCTTCTCTAAGACTATTCAATTCCCCACAAAACACATTAACTCTTAACATCCTATATTGCCTCCTTCCACCAGGCCGGAAGTCTTATTTGTTTTCCTAATCCGACCCAAATGATAGCCTTTGTTTAAATATAATATTAAACATATTTATAAGTCTTTATTTTAAGGGAAATAACAAGTAACTTTAAATGAAAAGGCCATTTTTAGCATTTTTGATAGATCCTTATAGGAATGGGACTCTGGACTTAAAAAATTCTCAACAGGATGTTAAGTTAAATAAGCTTCATGGCATTTAGAAGTGATTTAGTAAGGGGAAGAAAAAAAGAAAAAAAAAAAAAGGATATTTTAGCAAGAGACTTATTTAACCAATACATGAATCAAGATGTTTTTGACAAATTCATAAATACCTGTTATGATCCAAATATTTTGGTGAATATTTTGTAACAGTTTATATTTCAGTTTCATTTACTGTCATAAATCAATAGATTGTCTTCTTTTTTTATTGCTTTACCTTTTTCTCACATAATGAATTTGCTAACAACATATTCAGTCATAAATTGGAAGTAAAAGTTGTTTTTTTATTCTATCAAGTTTTACACATAAACTGAAGACAGTATGCATTTTATTTCACATAAAAATGTTATTTCTTTTGAAGGAGAAAGAACAGGGAAAAACCTGATTCCCTAGAATCAGGTTTTTCCCTGTTCTTTCTCCTTCTGCTTCTTTGTGACTCAATTATAGTATTAAAACTTTGACTATTTCTTCATTTCAGAATTTGAATAATGACCTCTAAAACATTTTCCCTTTATCTCACATAATGAATTCGCTAACAACATGGCAGTGTTCAGTCATAAATTGGAAGTTCTTTTTTTAATTCTATATCTAACATGGCATGATTAAAAAGATAATCTAAATAAACAATTTAAGAGGTTAAAAAAAAAACCCTGATTGCTACAAAATTCCAAAGAAATTGTCATATTTACCATAAATATCTGGACCATGTTCTGTGAATATATTGTACAAAATGATATTTAATGGTGCAATAACTAATTTATCATAATAATAACTGTCAATCATTACAACTGGAATCTGAAATAGAAAAAAACAAAGAAAGAAGATTTATATGAAGGCAGAAAAATATCTAAATTCATTAAATGATAAAAATAAAGAAGAAAAGATTACTATTTCAAGTACACATATACTTTTGTGGGTAACCTGAACATTAGCTACATAAATGAGAGTAACCTCTCCTTGTTAATTTCACTTTGAGGAAGCCATATGTTTTGGTCGGCCATTTTCATTTCACCGTAATCAATACAACTGCATGTTTTAACACAAAAATATCATAAAATGTGTTCTTAATAACAATTAAGTTCATTTCAAATAATTTGTCTTTTCAGCGTAGATTTACCGAGAAAAGAAAATGGCCGACCAAAACATATGGCTTCCTCAAAATGAAATAAACAAGGGGAGGTTACTCCTATTTATGTAGCTAATGTTCAGATTACCCTTTTGTGTAGGGAAGAAATGGAAATGAATTTGACAGTATGTGGAAAAGTAATAAATAAAAGTGAAAAATAAGAAATATGAGGATAATTTATTAATATTTGAAAAATAAGTTTTTATTACTATTGGAGGAAATAACATTTTTGGTGGGGCGGGGGAGAGTGTGTGGGGCGGGGCTGTTTGTACCTACAAAAAGCAGCAGAGTGATGCAACTAATATATCATTCTAAAATCTCATAAAATGTCAGGAATGTTACCATAATCAAACCCCATAAGAAATCAATAAGTTCATTGAATAATCTACTAAGTGGACCTAGTCAACTGAAACTTGTAATAGACCAGGAAATACCAGTTGTACTTCTTTTTTAGTATGTCCAGTATGCTCACAAGTCTGTCCACTAATTACTTTCAATATCAATACACATTTGCAGACTTATAAAGTAAGTAAAGTTGTCGGGGTGGCCTAACGTCGGTATCAACCAATCAGCGAGAAGGTCTATCCCCTTTTCACTTGCGCGAGACGAAGGAGATTATTTTAGCATCTGAGTTGGAGCGCAACACCTACCATCAGCTCCATACTTTACCGCACAGTTTCCTGTGCTACTCATACGCTGTGTTGGCGAGGACCGGTATCGAACTAGGAACCTTGTGGTTGCTAGCCGAACGCTCTACCGACTGAGCTGACCCGGCTAAAAATCCGACTGTGATAGAAAAAAAGACAAAACCAAGAAGACAAGTTTAAGACATTGTGCATGAAGCTTATTTACACTTATTTAGAAATATAACAATTATTTTATCTCCCATTGTATAGGGTTAGGTATGGGTTGGGTTAGGGTTAGGGACGGATTTTCAGCTGTACTAGAAAGTCTGAGCCTGTGTATTGATATCGAAAGTAATAAGTAGACAACTCATGAAATACATGGTGTATATCTATCCAAGTTTTGCCAAATGTTTAATACATCATTAAAATCAGATACTCAACAAAGTACTTTTCGTTTTCATTGGCTAAAAGTAACTTATTTACTTAACTAATTAACAATATCAATTTGTTTTTGTGTGGATTTCTGAGATGAAGAATTATTGTTATTCACTGATATATTCAGACTAGTTTGTTATTGTATTTATAATGTTTTGCTTATTGTTTCCTCTGGTTCTCTTCAGGTAGGAAGTTAATTTGTAACCTTAAATTTTAAAACTAAACCTTTTATTCAATCTGCAGGGGAGGGGGTAGGTTGTTCTCTGCTATGCTTAGATTTGGTTGGTTTGGTTTGTTTTGTTTTACGGCATATCAACCTCAGTGGGTCATTTAATGTCAACAAAGTTTTGAAGTGAATTCATTCTTAATCGATATTCAATCTTTTTATTAACTCATGTTTTTCTATTTAACCCATAGATAGAACCCTAACAGGTAGAACCACCCCAGGTCAGAGTGGACCTGGAAGCAATGGTGATGAAGGGGTGCTTCATATTCCCCAAACCTCCAGAACTGGAACCTCACCATCAGATAGAGTAACATCATTCTCAGGAGATGAAGGCCCTCAGCCATCCATGATTAGAGGATATCTTCTTGGTTAACTCATCTTTGAGATGTCCACTTGTCGTTACATAATTATTAGATTCTTAATATTTATGTACAGTAGTGTAGAAATCAAATTGGCTGTTATAAGTTGCATCCCACAGCCTTGAAGGATGAGTGACAAGGCTTGACCTCATCCTGATCCTTTCCGGTAGATACCGTGAGAATCGGTGGAGGAGACCCTCTTCCGTTTAGATTAGAAATAGATCTTAGTCAGATCTGCCAAGACCACGACTGTGGTAAGTCGTGTTATGCACGTGGCCGACTCGATCTGCGTAGGTAGTCTGGTAGGGGATTTCGAAATAAATATGATCTAAGTTAAATCGAATTCTTGTGTTATTATCTAAAAACTACCAATGACACAGGGCTTCTGATAAAGAGAAATCCCCAATGAAAGACCAGACACATAGTCCCCAAGAGAAGTCCAGACGCTAGAAGAGATGTTAGAAGAAGACGTAAGATAGAAAAGACGTCAGAAGAAGAATAGAAGTAAGAAGTAATGAAAAGGGTATACAACAGTTTCCATGTACTACCTGACCCAAGAATTACTCTTAATTGCTAAGAGATTAGAAACAAGTCCATTGTTCCATAGGACAAATCAGTGGTGATAACTTGAATCCTTAAACCTAACTTTATTTGTCTTCCTCTTTAAATAAATTAAGAGAATATATCTTTTACTCTGTAGTCGTATCAGTGCTACTTTATAGCTGTATCACTTGAACAAAAAAAAACAGAGAAAAAGCTAGATGGAAACTACACAAGGATGCTGCATGTTGTCTTGAAACAATCTTGGAAGCAGCACTCCACAAGAAAGCAGCTGTACAGCCACTTGCCTCCTATCATACAAACATTCCAAGTAAGATGAACAAGAAATGCTGGACACTGCTGAAGAATCAAAGACAAAACTCATAAGTGACATTCTCTGGTGGACACCTACACATTGACACATCAGTATAGGCCAACCAGCAAAAACTTATATTTATCAGCTCTGTGCAGATTCTGGATGTTATGCGGAAGACCTGACAGGGGTGATGACTGATAGGGATGGGGTGAGAGAGAGAGAGAGTCCAGGGTAATCTGTGCTGTCAGAGAGACCTGATAATGAAGATACACCTTGTACTATTCATAGTATAATCAAATAGTGAAAATTTCCAGACTTAAGTCTAATATACTTTCTTTCTTAATTAATTAAAGGCTCTTATAAGGTATTCATTTCTATGTTAGGTTGACTAAATAGATGTCTAGAGCTTAACATGTAATAATTCTTGAAGAATAATTAAACTTCCAATTACCGTCGAACTGGGAAGACAAGGCAACAAATGGTTGTAACTGAAATACAAACCCGAATGCTACAAAGTTCACTGCAAAATGACAAAGTATATATAAGACTCCACAATGTCATTCAAATCAAGCAGTCAAGCAGCCAATCAGAACTCAAGGAATGGAATCACCCAGATTCATGGATGAATCATTCTTGATTCCTATTTATACCAACTGTCTTGGACACTGCTGGAGTTGTACTTACTTAGCTGCTGTTATTAAAACGAACAGTAGACTAACTGAATTCAATAATTCTTATTTTATTAAAATAATAACCTTATTTTCCAGTTGTTCTTAATTATACAAACTTCATTTTACAGGGATTGATGATCACTTCACTTTTCTCTTCACACATGATCAGCTATACCTAATTTCATCATCTCTACCTGTACAAAACCTTTCCAATGTTTTTTTAGCCTTTTTAGGTTAACAGGTTTCATCTTTATATTCCCAGCAACAACTACATGGGATGAAATACATACAGTTCTTAGTCATGTTTTCTGAGGGTTTGATTTGGTTTGTTTTGTTTTACAGCATATCAACCTCAGTGGGTCATTTAATGCCGATAAAGTTTTGAAATAAATCAATTCTTAATAGATACTCAATTTTTTTTAAATAAATACATTTTTCTATTTAACCCATAGTAGGACCCTAACAGGTACTACCACTCTGGTCTGAGTGGACCAGGGAGCAATGGTGATGAAGGGGTGCTCCACAGTCCTGAACCTCCAGAACTGGAACCTCACCATCAGATAGAGTTTAATGTCATTCCCAGGACATGTAGACCCTCAGCCACTGCCTTCTATCACCCATATGATAAAAAGGGTTAGGGCTTGCCATAAGGCAATAGAGTTGGAGCAATTATATAGTTGCTAGTGCTTGATGTGACCAACCGATTGATTGGACCGTCTATCTAGCCCAAGAAAGGGCCAAAGTGGAGTATTGCAAGTCATGGACTGCTCAACCACCTGTGTTCTATACTTAAGCATCATGGGTCGCCACCTACGGCCAACAGGTGGCCCCATTGGGGGAGTCTTACCCCTTTAAAAGGTGCAGTCGGTGCATCTTAACGCCCCACCGACAGGGCGTGTTTTCTGAGGGAGGCTTAATTTGAGAAAAATTGTACAAAGGGAGGTAACCCCTAACAAGGGGAATAACTTTTGTCAATACTACATTTATTTACCATGTATTTAGTTGTAGAGTACGGATTCATTTCAATTGTTGGGTTTTCTGAGGATCCTTTGAGAATGGCAGCACTGATTCTTCCTGATCTCTTTGTTTAGTTTTGAGGTGAAACACTCAATTCCTCCTGCCTTCTATGTGGTGCGGATGCAGAAGTGCGAAAACAAGAGTATCAGAATCAAAACTTGAATGTAAGATGTTTCTGGGGTGCCAATTGTTTATCAGCATCTGAGCCATATTAGACTCTTTTACATTGGGCCTCTTGAGATGGGAGAGGTTCTGAATTCAGATTATATCGTATTTTTAACACTGTCTATTATCACGGGGTTTGTTGAGAATTGTTCAGGTTACAGTTTCATTTGTGGAAAAATTATTTGAACTGCTCTGACATGGAAGCTCCACAGTCTAAATGAATATATACAGGCACTCCAAAGATTGGTTGGTTGATTGTTTAGTTTTATGGCATATCAACCCATTTCGGGTCATTTAATGCCAAATCAAGTCATTTTGATATCAGATAGCTTACAGTACTTGCTGTTGCTTAAATGGTCACCTATATAAGTACTGAACAGGCTCATCACTGCTTAACTTTGGTGATCTAGCGGGAAGTGGTGCTTTCAACATGACTTGACCGTAAGCCTCCTTGTTGCTGATACTATGAAAGCCATTAAAAGCAAGTTAAGTGTGGGCAACACCAAGTAACCCTAACTGTTCTGAGAGATTCCATGTAGAGGAATTATTCGACATGACATGCCAGTACAATAACAACAAAAGAATCAACTTAGTGGCGTACTTTGCATAAGTGCCGCCCTTGGCGGATGTTAATTCAGCTATTCTTTAAAAGTTCTAACAACAGTTTAAAAAGCCCCCCCCCCAATAATATATATATTATTTACCAAGCCCTCTGCACAAGCAGGATACGACACAAGGTCAATTTCTTAAGCAGAGTTTAACAGGTTTGAATTCAGAGTTTTCCTTCTCCTAGACTGGTTATGTAGTCAAGGTTAAAGAGCCCAGTCTATCCTACTATTTACCCATAGCTGGAGGGAGAGTAGCTGGATTCATACCTTTCCCAAATGTAGTAGCGCTATGTGAAATGTAAACAGCCTCATCCAGGATTTGAACACTCCCCACTTTATTGCACAGATCCCCTGAAGCTAATAAGCTAATACTTATAAGTTAAACGTAAATGTACTAGACATATGGTCAGTATTAGCCAGATAGTGAGGGAGTCTATCCCCTTTCCATTAGTGCTAAAACAGGGAGATTGTTTTTGAGTCTGAAGTGGAGCACCACACCTACCATCAGCTCCACACTTTACTGCACATATCCCTGATACTTAAAAGCTAATACTTATAAGTTAAACATAAATGTACTAGACTTTTGGTCAGTAATGATACCTAATCAGATAGGTAAGTAAAGTCGACGGAGTGGCTTATTGTCGGTATCAGCCAAACAGTGAGGGAGTCTATCTCTTTTTCACTAGCTCTAGACTAGGGAGACTGTTTTTGCGTCTGAGCTAGGAGCCACACCTACCATCAGTTCCCCACTTTATCACACAGATCCCTGATACTTATATGCTGAGTTGGCTAGGGCTGGTATTGAACCCTGAACCTTGTAGTTCTGAGCCGGATGCTCTACCAACTGAGCTAAACCGCTGTATTTTCTCAACAATTCACACATGGCATAAGCTTCTTTTTCATCCACTGAGTTCTGCCATTCCAATTATGAGAGACTCCCCAAGAAAAAAAACGTTAAAAGAAGACCAGATTATCTTAATGAAGCAGCAATCAGATGCATCTATTTCCATTACAAGTGGGATAACAAGATCCACAGCGACAATTATGGAGTCAGTGATGTCCTTTTGGAAATTTTCAAAAGCTTCAATAGCTGAAGATGGCAGAGGAAAATGATTAATTTTAATGGCATGTCAACTCGTCTTTGGTTATTTCATACTTAGATGTTACAAAATTGTATTCATTGTATGTTTTATATTTTTTGTAGCTTCTTAAGGTTTTTACACACAATTATATGTCAAGTATTCCTGTAATTCAATAGCCTCTTCATAGGATGAATATTTCAGGTACTGACTGTGATATATAATTTATCTGTAGTCCAAATTTGTTTATCTGCTGCTTCAGGTTCTCTGTGATTAGTGTCTTCATAAAATTTGCGAAAGTTTGCTAGGTATATCAGAATCAAGGTTGATGTTGAAACTGTTCCAGCCTTATAGGATGTTCCATTTTAACGCTAAGTAGACTGTAGTGAAAACATGACAACAGACGAGACATAAGATGATTTATTCACCTTTAAAACTTAACATATTCTGACTGGACTTGATGTGAAAGTAACCATTTTATAATAGCTTTTTATATGAAAATTTCTCTACGGGGAGATAACCTCCGAGAAGGGGGATAACTCTTGTCACTTAATTCTAGTCTCCACGGGGATGATTACTGTTTTTTTTAGCTTGCAGATCTGAATCTTTTCTATAACTTTTTGGAAAATTTTGAATCGAACCATTTATTCAATCCGCATGGCAGATTATTCTCATTCTGCTTCAAGGATATCTTATATCAGTCAATTTTTCCTAGTTAATTCACCCTTTAAATACCACTCATCTTAAAAATAATGAAAAATCATATAGTCTGGATAAGTGGAATAAACAAATAACATCTCAAGAATAAATTATTATAAAATGATTGCTGATTTAAAAACAAAACAAAGAGAAGAATGTTTTGTTTTATGTTTTATCAAATGTCGGAAAGAGTGAAAGAAAGTGAGACGGACGAATTGTTGTGACTTTTGAGTGAAGCCTTTGTTTACAATGTCTCTACTTTGTGTGTGATTTGGGCGATCTCTTCTGATGATGTGTGTATTTCACCGGTTTTTCCGAGGATGTGTACAAGTTGCATATGTATTGTGTATTGTAGAGTGTTCGTTCTCGCTTGGGGTTAACATTTTGTATGTTGCATGTTCATTCAAGTCTGGGGTCATCAATTTGTATCTTCGGGCAGCGACTTCTCCCCGTTGTGTCGATGTTGGGGGAGAACTTTCGCTCCTACTGTCGAGTTAGGAGCATCAGCTCCAACTCTGTTGAGTCGGGAAGAGCGTAAGCTCCCACTACCTGGTCTTTCAGCTAAAAGGGTCTTTTTATAATTCTCTTTTGTAATTGTCTACGTGATCATTAAGCTAAAATATTCATCAAATATCAGGTGATTTGCAATGATGCAATATCGAATGATTTTGGTATCTGTGGAATTCTGGTGACATAAATTATCAGATGAATTTAAACCATTGTTTCTATTGTTAAAATATTTCTAAACTAATATTTATTTGATTCTCTTTTATTTACATATTTCTAAACTTAGCTTATATAATTGTAAAATTACTTGTTTTAAAAAAAAACTTAAATATTTTAATGTATTTAATTCCACATGCATGTAAATATATAGGGGCCAAACCCCTATAACTGATACAAGATATCTTCTTCTAAGCATGGACTGAGAAGTGAGAACAATCTACCCAAATGATTCAATAAAAAGTTTGGTTTGAAATTCCCAGATTGCTGACAACAAGTGACACATGAAGATTTAGAGACTATAGTCTCTAAATCTAAGAACTAAGATGTTGTAACAATAACAACTACCACCAATATAAGGACACTAGTCTGAATACATTAGTGAATACTAAGAATTTGACAGCTGGTCTTTTACTAGGTTTTGGGACATATCTTAAAAGATTTGAACCTAAAACAACTGAAGTAAAAAGTTAAGAATGTCTGAACTGTTTGCAAAAAAGAATTTGCAAAGAAAAATCAGAGGCTGCAATGTTTGATTGTTAATTCTGGAAATTGCTAAGAAGGATATTGTTCAACTTAGATGGAATTAGTGGCAAGTTAATTAATTAAAGGATTCCACAAGTTGCATCCTAAAAAGCACAAATATAGCCCTGACTCTATTATGATTGCTGTATGATGATAAAGAAATTAAACTATTCACATTCAAATTGAGTGTTTGTAATAACAGTATGATATTGTTTGCTAAAGATAACACTTTATCCATGTGAGATGGCCCCAAACCCAGTCTAAAAAAAAAGAAAAAGAAAAAAAGAAGATTATTAAATTAGTGAAATAGATCACTAATTAGGACTGAGCCTATTCTAGTAGTGACTACTCCAAGCGGAGTTTAACAGGTTTGAATTCAGAGTTTTCCTTCTCCTAGACTGGTTGCCTAACCGAGGTTAAAGAGCCCAGTCTGTACTACTATTTACCCATAGCTGGAGGAATTCTTATCTGTTCTAATACAGCTATAAAAATAAACATAATGATTTCTTCTGGTGCAAAGAGGGAACATTCATCATAATGCTGTCTTTAAACTTATCAAGGTTTGAATTCAGAGTTTTCCTTCTCCTAGACTGGTTGCCTAACCGAGGTTAAAGAGCCCAGTCTGTACTACTATTTACCCATAGCTGGAGGAATTCTTATCTGTTCTAATACGGCTATAAAAATAAACATAATGATTTCTTCTGGTGCAAAGAGGGAACATTCATCATAATGCTGTCTTTAAACTTATCAACACATATTCCAAGAGTTGTTCCGACTATTAAATTCATTCTTTCTGTTGCTTCTGCTGTTACCATATTTGAGTCATTCCAAGTAGCTTCTATATGTATAGAATTTGTATTAAAAGAATGGACGGGAGTTATGTCTTGATAATCATAATTTGACTTGTTAGAATAGCTAATAAGTATAGAAACAGTGTTCAGCTTTTTAATAATGGACACTACACAAAAACACCATTTTTTTCTTTTTAGGTTACATTGTTTTATAGAGTGTAAAATAACTTTTCAAGCACAAATATCTCTACTTTTAAAATGTTCACTCAAAGAATTTTTATAGAATTTTCTGTAATCTTTCTTACAAATGGTACAAAAAGTTGACAATAAAACTGAATTTTGTCCCATTCATAAAAAGAATGAATGGAAAATTTTTTGTAGTAAAATTATTTGTTTCCAATGTTTAGACCAGGAGATTTTTGTTGTTTGACCTTTCCTGACCTCTGATGTCAACCTCACGTAACCTATGTCAAAAGTGGAGATTTTGAGAGTCTTTATGCAGATCAATAGGCCTTATCATTTTAGCATGAAAGTGGCACAGACCAACATACAAACAGGTGGCTCATCTATTAGTATAGATATTGAAGTATTTATCTAATATATATTGTAGGCAGATTTACTTAAACACATATAAAACAAATAAAGTGGTTTTGGCAATGTCATGTGATACCACATTGAAAACTTTCCTTCCCACTCCAACTTGTTCATCTAATTACAAAATAAATGAGAGTATGTATTTACCCAACCCCTGTGCTTGAGCAGGATGTGACACAATATCAATTTTCAGGTTTGAATTCAGAGTTTTTCCTTCTCCTAGACCAGTTGCCATACCAAAGTTAAAGAGCTGCTCTACTGTTTACCCATAGCTGGAGGGATAATAATTGAATTTGTACCTTTTCCAAGGGTATTAGCGCTATGTGAAATGCAAACAGCCTCATCCAGGAATTGAACTCGGTTCACCATGTCCATTTCCTATGATGATAACCATTACACCACAAACACCAACATAAATGAGAATAAAACTGTTCTGTTTCTATAAACTTGAATATATAATTATTATCATCATAGGAAATGAACAAGTAGAGATGTGAAGGAAATTTTTCAATATATATTTACCAACCCCTCCGCACGAGCAGGATGCAACACAAGGTCAATTTCTTAAGCGGAGTTCAACAGGTTTGAATTCAGAGTTTTCCTTCTCCTAGACCGGTTGCCTAACCAAGGTTAAAGAGCTCAGTCTGCCCTACTATTTACCCATAGCTAGAGGGAGAGTAAATTTTTTTTTTTCAATATGGTATCAGATGATATTGCCAAGAAAACCTCCAACATAAATGAGAATAAAACTGTTCTGTTTTTAGTAAACTTGAATATATATATATATGCTAATATGACCATGTTCTGATTCAGTGTTATGATTTAGATCAGTGGTTCTCAACCTTTTTTACCTAGGGACCCCTTTGATTCCTATTTTACTCTGGTGGACACCCATAGTCATTCGATATTCAAAAAATCCTATTGTATTTTTATAAGTAGATATTAAGAGAAATTGTGTGAAACAATTGATAAAATATTTTGTTTGGTTTGGTTTGTTTTGTTTTACGTCATATCAACCTCAGTGGGTCATTTAATGCCGATAAAGTTTTGAAATAAATCAATTCTTAATGGATAATACAATTTTTTTATAAATACATTTTTCTATTTAACCCATAGATGGGACCCTAACAGGTACTACCACTCCGGGTCAGAGTGAACCAGGGAGCAATGGTGATGAAGGGGTGCTCCACATTCCCCAAACCCCCAAAACTGGAACCTCACCATCAGATATAGTTTAACGTCATTCCCAGGACATGTAGACCTGCAGCCACCGCCTTCTAGCACCCATATGATAAAAAGGGGTTGGGGCTTGCCATAAGGGCAATAGAAAATATTTTGTGTATTATAGAAGTATAACTAATTTATTTCACATAAACTTTAATAACTAAATTCTATGGAAAATAGATATTCACTAGTAAAAGGAGTCATAAATACCACTAAAATACTATTGTGGACCCTAAAACTTATTATTTTGCTTGCATAGATCCAAAACATCTTATATGGATCCTCAGGGACAATATGGACACCAGTTGAGAATCACTGATCTAGATAAACTAACTCATATGAAACCTAATGTGATTGTTATTAACTAAAATTAATTTTTAAAAGAGTGAAATACAATTTCTAATGAAAAGTACTTACCAAGAAAAGAACCAATGCAATTACACACCAATAAATAAAGTACCTTATTTTTTTTTGTCTCACCAATATATCACAAGCAATTGGTATCCTATAACATAAAAAACATTAGAGAATGAAGTGAACAGAAAACTGAAACCATACATATAAATATACATGATATTCAAAAAAAAAAAAAATGTTTTCTTTCTGAAGAATAATCAAAGTTCCAATTACCATCAAATTGGGAAGACAAGGCAACAAACGGTTGTAACTCAATACAAACCTGAATAGTCGCAAAGTCTACAGCAGAATGACAGGGTATTTATAAAACTACACAGTATCATTCAAATCAAGCAGCCAATCAGAACTCAAGGAATGGAATCACCCAAATCACCCAAATTCATGAATGGATCATTCTTGATTTCTATATATACCAACTGTCTTGGACACTGCTCCAGTGGACTTAGTTAGCTGCTGTTATTCAAACCAACATTCAACTAACTGACTTCAATACTTTCAAAGACCTGAATATTCTATCTAGTTGTACTTAAACAATAACAACAGCTGCTTGTAGAAAATACTATACTAGCAAAATTGTGTTTGTTTTATACACTAACAAATATTTGGAAAATACAGGGTGTCCATAAAGTCTCTTTACAACTTAAAAAAAATATTACAAAATCAAATAAACCGACAAATAAGTGGAAATTATTACAAAATGAAGAGTACCTATTGAAATTTATTTGCCCCGTTTAATACACTTCTACATGGGTACCTTTAGTTGCACAAAACATATTAAGACAGTACTCAATTTTTTTTCGCCGTAGCATAGCCCCATCAATGATCACAGTGGAATTAATGATTTTTTGTTTTAGGTCAGTGATTTCCTGCATCTTTGTTTGATTCACAATATCTTTAGCATAACCCCACAGAAAGAAGTCCAGGGTAGTGATATCTGGAGAATGAGGTAAAGAGACTTTATGGACACCTATGAAGCCAAATTGATTTTTTTTATTATAACTGTTGATATCCTTTATTTGTATTTATATCTGATGTTCATTACTAATTTAACTATAGATTATCAAACAGAAATTTAATCAGATAAGATTCTTTGAAAGTAATAATTTAGAATATTTTGTTTAAAAATAACAAATAAAGAAAAACAGCCATGTGATTAGTGTGGAGTTGTTTTGTTATCAGACAACACAGGAAATATTTATAAGTGGAAAAAGTTTAGTTTTTAATTTTTCTGTTTATGTGTCTTTTTATCAGCATTATATTTTCCAAATTTGCTGAGAGTTTCAATTTAATTGTTTGAAGATGCTAATAAGCCAAGTTACAAAATTTTATTTCAATAAAACAGGAATATATTCTTGCATTTTTATGAATATCTGGTTGTATTTATAATACTTTCATATTAGAATAAAGAAAAAGAAAAAAGAAAAAAAAAGCAACTTAGAAATGAGTATATTTCTTTTTTAAAAAAATGAATTAAAATGATTGGATTCTAAATTAGAACCAGAAAAATTGTTATTTCAATGATTTTACAGAAACCTTTTTTCTTAGGATTTAAAGAAAAAAATGTTGAACCTATACATATATAAAACTAATATTAATACTAAAAGAAAGTGTTGAAAAAAATATAAAGTACTAACAATTAAAGGTTGTTGGAAATGAAGCATCACAAAAAAAAAATTATTATATTCTAAGAAATCCTACCCCCCCCCCCCAACTGGTGATGAAAATGTTGAAGAGAATGTGACAATTTCATTTTCATCGCCAGGGGATAAGATTTCCCAAAATATAGCAAATCCTTTATTTTTTTTCTTCTGATACTTCATTTCCAACAGCCTTTAATTTTAAGTACATTATATTTTTTCAACACTTTCTTTTAAGTATTAACATTAGTCAAATATATAGACCATGTCATTTCATCTAATTTATATAAGAATCATATGTGGAACTCACACTTCTCTCTCTCTCTATATATATATATATATATATAAAGTGTTGTTTTGGGTCCAACGGGAGAAAATTAAATATTTTATAAAAAAGAAGGTCCGCAAAATGGATTATGTGTTTTTTTTTTATTTCTAATTATTATTATTTCATATTATTATGTAAAATAATAATAATAAAATAACATTTAAAAAAAATCCATTTTGCAGATCTACTTTTATTTATTTATATATATATATATATATATACGTATTAAAAGTTGGAATATTCAAAATATTTTGTATTTTTCAATAGACAATTAAGAATTAATGAGAAGAATAACAATTTTTATCTTGAATAATTGTAAAATCTTAACTGGACATTGAGTTAATTCAAAACAAATATATGTTAAAACAATTAACTATGTAGGAGAAAAAAAACCCAAACAAAACTTACCCAAGTGCAGCAGAAAAGGGCCAACCTATAATGGCACTAGCAGCAATTGCCAAAATAGCTATCTAAAATAAAAACAATAACTCTTTATTTTGTATGAAAATAATTTCCAACAAAAAATGATGGGTAATTAATTGTTGTGCAAAAGAGAATCTAGATATAATTTGGAATGTGTTAGAACTAATTGAACTAAAAGAACAATACACATCAACTTCTTTCATAGATTATTAGCATTACCACCAATCGGTGGACATTGACAAATTTGCACCTTAATAGGTTCATCTCACAATTTCTCGAGTATTTCTGACTCAATCTTAAAAATATTTATATGGTTGGAAAGAAAAGAAAATAATATTTCTAAATATGTCATTTCTATCTGGAAAAAAAAAAAGAAAGAAACCTGGCATTAAGAAATCTGTTTGGTTTGGTTTCTTCCTTTGTGGGATATTTAATGCCAAAGTCATCCTTGTAGAAGACAAGTTATACTATTTAACCCATAGCCGGAGGGATAAGGATGTCCATACCTTTCCAAAGGGTATTAGTTTGAAAGTGAATGTAATAGCACTACTGGAGTTAGAACTTTCTCACTACGATATCGCAGTTCAGCACGTTGGCCACTGAAAGAAGTCTATAGAATGGACCTGATGAAACATTATAATTATATAAGCATCATAAAGAATGAGTTGGATTGTCTTAAACTATTAAAATGTTAATGACTTTTCTGAAAATTATAAAATTAAAAAAGTACTTTTGGTTAAATTGAACTTAACGGGCCTAAATTCCACCATCGTATATCACCCCACCAAAAGAAGAAAAAAAAAACCAAAATCAGGGAATTAATTGAATTTAATGAAATTTTCAGTGTTAATATATTAATGAATAAAAGATATAATGCACCAGTTATTTTATTTAAAAACTTTTACATTTTTTCAGGTCAGTTAACTTTGAACCACATATCTTTGAAGCGTAAAACAGATTATCAAAGTTATGTGATTCAAAGTTAACTGACCTGAAAAAGTGTAAAAGTTTTTAAATTAAATAACTGGTGCATTATATATTTTATTCATTAATATATCAACAATGAAAATTTCATTAAATTCGGTTAATTCCCTGATTTTTGGTATTTTTTTTCTTTCGGCGGGGTGACATACGATGGTGGAATTTAGGTCTGTTAAGTTCGATTTAACCATACTTTTACTTCATTGATAAGGGTTATATATATTTATTCAGTATATATTCTTTACATTACTGTTAATTATTTAAATCAAATATTGGGAAACCAAAAATGTAAAAATGGGAGTTAAAAAGAGAACTTACATGAAAACTGTTAAGGAACCAAGCTCCCATGGCAACCATAGTAAGATACATAGAAAAACTGCTAGGTAGGAATGATGAACAAGAAATAAACATGCCAGTACTAAATAATAGTAACCATAGCATGAGCCGGCCAATTTTGACACCAAATTGTTTGCAGACTCCTCTGAAAGAAAGATTGTAAAAAAAAAATTATAATTACCGATCTGTAGAAAAAAAATTACTTTAATGAATAAAATATAACTAAAACTTTCAATTGATGTTCAAAGATTTGAATATTCATATTAAATAATAGATTGACTAAATATTTTATTTGGCACAATTCTGCTGAAATTTAAGGCATTTTATAAACTAATTCCTCTATTTACTCTCTTAACTTAAGGAACACAGTATGTGATGTTCAAAATATTTTGGCTAATATATTTGGTTTAATTTGTTTTTTTTTTTTTGATAGCATATCAATTCCTTATGGTTATTTAATGCCAAAATTTGATTGTAATCATAACTGTATTTTCATTCAATGTTCCATTGCACTTTTTAATTTGTCTATGATCATTTGCTTGTACACAGTTAAATAATATCAAGTATTCCTATGTAATATTGTATAAAAAATTTGAAAAAACACAAGTTATAAATGAATAAGGTTTGTTTTGGTCTGTTTCGATAGACCTTCATCAGGGCTTTCATTAGTTTGAGGAAAAATAAATTATTACTGAAAATAAGATGTCTGCAAGCCTCTGTTTTTTGGTGTGTTATGCTTCTTTTTAGTCGATCTTGAAATGTGAGAGAAGCCTAACACACAAAAAAACTGAGGCTCGCAGACTTTTTATTTTCAGTAATAATTTATTTTTCCTCAAACTAACGAAAGCCCTGATGAAGGTCTATCGAAATAGACTGAAACACTGCAGTGTAGCCAAAATAAACATTATTCATTTATAAACTTGTGTTTTTTCAAATTTCTTTATACAATATTACATATTGATAGATTCAGTTCCACTTTTTCTTCACAAGTATTCCTATCTAATACAAATAATTTTCACAAGGTTGCATGGTTTCAAGTGTTCCTATCTAATAGAAATAATTTATAAATTGCTTTTACAAAATCAGCACTGCATTTCTTTTACTCAACAAGAACAATCCATTTCTGGAACAAATTGTGACATGATGAAAAATGGACATGATAATCAATGGAATTCTTTGAAGCAAAAACACTTCCCCAAACCGAAGCTGCATCAAAAGAAAGTTGCAGACATTATTTAGTGATATCACCCATATATTATTTAACAACTCTGCACAAACAGGATGCGACACATGGTCAATTTCTTATTCATAGTTTTCCTTCTCATAGACTGGCTGCTTAACCAAGATTAAAGAGCCCAGTTCACCCTACTATTTTACCCATAACTGGAGGAAGAATAGTTGGATGCATACTTTTCCCAAGGGTATTAGTACTATGTGAAATGCAAACAGCCTCATCCAGGATTTGAACTCATGTCACAGAGTCCATTTCCTTTAATAATAACCATTACACCATGTGCCCAGAAAAACCATCCCAGCATACAAGTATTACCAGTAGATTGACAAAATGCACTAAAAGATGTTTATGTCCAATATTAGTCAATCAAAAAGGACCAATTCTTAGCCATGACTTGGAATAATTTGTATATAAGGTGTGCTGGAAATCACAAGTTAAATTTATACTCTTCGAGGCTGCGCGGACTGAATTGGTCAATCAACACGCTTGAATATGTGATTGGTTAACTATTTAAAGGCCTTGGTGGATTAGTGTTCAGTTGCTCATGCTTAACACAGACAAACTGACAAGGATTCTGCTTAACACGGACAAACACAAGGATTATAGGATTTTGGATACATGGAGGAACGGACAAGAATTATAGGATTCTACATAACATGGACCAACAGACAAAGACTCTGATTAACAGAGGATAAAATTTAATGCCACAAGGGATCTCCACTGTAAATTGCTAAAAATGGCCACACGAGTTGTAACAATGATAACGTCTAACCATATATCTTTTAATTCTGCAATTTTTTTTAAAGATTATTAAAAACAAATTGTTTTAAAATTTATATATATATATGTCAGAATGGAAAATGAATCTGACAATATGAGGAAAAAATGAGTAAAGAAAAGAAATGTAGATGGATAAAAATGAATTTTATCGATATCACTTTTAATCGATTTCACTTACACATGTGTTTCGGTCTGTTTATCAAAATGTATACGGATTTACGTTATTATTATTATTAAAATAATCAGATGGAGTTGAAATGATGATGATGATGATAATAATAATAGGAAAAATGTATAAAATGTTCCGTACACAGAGAGATTTTGACGACCTTCATCAGAGTGTTTTTTTTATTTTTTGAGTTGGAGATAAGAGTAGAATTTCAAATGTTCGAAAAAAAGAATATTTTTTAAATCGTTAGGAACGCAGAGGCCATTAGAGACAGTTAAAAATTTTGAAAGTTTTGGTGGAAGGGTATAATTTGTATTGCAAAGATTGAAATGTTATTAATAATCTTAAAACATGTTGATGTTTGAATGAAATGTGTTTTCATTATTATTGTTTGGGAAAAGAAGGAAAGAAAAAAGAAATCGGTGAAAACCGAAAAAAGTTAACCCCTCAAAATGAGCGAATGGGTCAAGTATGGAATATGTGTTAAATGAAATGTTAAATAAAGTGAGGTGGTGATATTATTTAAAAAATGTTTGGAAAGAAAAGAAACAGCATAAAGATCAGAATTTTTAGATTATTTAAGGTAGAAGTTAATAAGATAAAAGAGGGAAAAGATTATGAAAGAAGAGTTTGTGTATAAAATGGGTGCGAAAAATATTTTCAAATAAATATATATATATACATATATATATATATATATATAATACTCATCCTGTTTGAAAAAGAGAATTTGTCTATCGTCGAGTTTGGAATATGTCTTCTTTTTTCAAAAACTGTTACAATAAGAGATACATAACTGCCGCTGACCGAGAAAAGCGTTGGCGGACGTGCTTATATTTAAAACTTCAGCTTAACTTTATGGCAACATCATTGTTTTCGTTTTGAATTCATATTATTTTCGTCTCCGCTATTGATAAGTCTGGAGTATAAAAAAGCTCTGAAGATGATTTTTATAAATCGAAATATTGTTCAATATTAGCTATGAATATGATATAAAATCTTTTCACTTTAACAGCATATTGTGTTGTTTTCATATCCTTTTATCTATATTCATATATATATATAAAAAAATAATGTTCTCTTAGAAAGATCACACTTCAAAAAAAAAAAAAAAAAAATTGATGTTCTGTATATAATAAATTTATGTTATATTAAAAACAATAAACTTACTTGTAAAATAAAGTTCTGCAAGTGCACAAGTAATTCCCAGAATGCACCGTAGAAAGTAAAACAAGAAAATCTGAAAAGAAAAAATTATAAAATTAAAAATAATGTAACTTTTCATCTAAAAATATAAAGACACTAATTCTTCTAAATTAGTTTATTAGAAATTAAATTAGTAAATTAGTGAAATATTTCACTAATTAGGACTTAGACTATTCTAGTAGTGACCACCCCAGTGGAGTTTAAAAGGTTTGAATTAAGAGTTTTCCTTCTCCTAGACTGGTTGCCTAACCAAGATTAAAGTGCCCAGTCTCCCCTACTATTTACTCATAGCTGGAGGGAGAGTAGTTGGATTCATACCTTTCACAAGGGTATTAGCGCTATGCGGACTGTAGTTTTGTCCAGGATTTGAACTGGGGTCGATGAGTCCATTTCCTATGACTTTAACCACGCACCTCCAACTAATATGAACAGTTAACATATACAATATAAAGTTTCACTCATTTACCGTATTTGACGGCATATAGGACGCACTTTTTTTCCAAAATTTTGGCTCAAAAAATTGCCTTGCGTCTTATACATTGTAGGTGAAGTTTGAGACCTCCCGTAGGCCTAGGCTAATCTTCTTTTGCTCAGAACTTTTACCTACCCTAAACTGCCAAATTGCTTTTATACAGCTATGTTTCTGCTTGTGTAATGCACAGCTAGACTGTTTTCAACAATATATTCTTAAATACACTAAAAACTTTTTTTTCTGAATCTGACCAGCTGAAATGGATTACTGTATTTGACGACATATGAGACGCACCCCATCTTATATTCCGTCAAATACAGTAGTCCATTATTCCACTCAACCCAGGTGTCTGTTTAAACATTTAAAAAATAGTCAAAGTTTTAATACTGTAATTTAGTCACAAAGAAGCAGGAGAAAACTTAAAGAACAGGGAAAAACCTGATTCTCCCTATTCAAAAGAAATAACATTTTTATGTGAAATAAAATGCATACTGTCTTCAGTTTATGTGTAAAACTTGATAGAATAAAAAACAACTTTACTTCCAATTTATGACTGAACATGTTGTTAGCAAATTCATTATGTGAGAAAAAGGTAAAGCAATAAAAAAAGAAGACAATCTATTGATTTATGACAGTAAATGAAACTGAAATATAAACTGTTACAAAATATTCACCAAAATATTTGGATCATAACAGGTATTTATGGATTTGTCAAAAACATCTTGATTCATGTATTGGTTAAATAAGTCTCTTGCTAAAATATCCTTTTTTTTTTTTCTTCTTTTTTTCCCCCTTGCTAAATCACTTTTAAATGCCATGAAGCTTATTTAACTTAACATCCTGTTCAGAATTTCCAAGTTCAGAGCCCCATTCTTATCAAAATGGCTAAAAATGGCCTTTTCATTTCAAGTTACCCATTATATCCCTTAAATCAAAGACTTCTAAATATGTTTAATATTATATTTAAACAAACGCTATCGTTTGGGGTAGATTAGGAAAACGAATGTGACTTCTGGCCGGGTGGAATGAGGCGGTATAGGACATTAAGAGTTAATACACTGTGAAAATCCAATACAAAAAAAATATCCTACATTTTAGTGCTATCAAGTTTGCTTACATTCTTTACAAGTTAAATACTGATTTTGCAAAATGTTCTTTTAAGTTGGCTTGAAGCAAATTACTGAGAGTAGATTCTATTTTTGGGGAAGGAACTGGAATCAGTGAAATGAGAAATATCTTGTATTATTCAGATTTCTCAGACTGTTGCCTTCATCTTTATTGTTATACACAATGTTTCAGCTGGTGTGCTCTCCAACCTTCTTCAGGTGTTTCTTGTTGAACTTGGGAGACTTCATGGAATTTCAAACTGAACCCATTATTCAATCCATTGGGGTAGATTGTTCTCAACTGGGGGTTCAAGTGTTAAACTATGTTAATGCATGACTCCAAAATCAACAACTTTTCACCTATGTAGCTTACGGTCAGTCTATCGAAAATGTGTCCTCTTCAATTTTCATAATATTTTTTTCCTAACATCTACTATGCCTGCCTAAGTTCATCAAAGAATTTTGTGTGGGAGCAAAGTCTACTTTAGAAGATATGAACCTGTCAAGTTCAGAGTTTTTTTCCTATGTATGTGCAGGATTTCAGTGAAAGATTATAATTAAAGACAATCATCCTAATGCTCCATGAACTCCCTTGGTTGGGCAAAATAACATTTTCTATCAGGTATAGGGTTAAAATAGTTGGATATTTGGATTCTACAGTCCTTATTTGCCTTACATACCAAATTTCAGAAATATTGAATGTATGAAAGTATTTTAAAAAAAACTAAAACAAAAAAAAAACACTGAGATTTTGTGACACCACACAGCCTTAATTTTGAAGCAAAATAGCAAAATTATATCCCCCCTCTAAAATTGGAACGGTAAGGTTTAAGACAAAATAATTTGGCACACTTTCCTAACTCATGAAGGGGGACATTTGTGCCAAATTTCAGGTAATTCGGTGTCAGTGGGTGTAACGCCCTGGTGAATTGACATGGAATGACCCATACATAAAGATCAGCTGAGTGTATGTATGTCTGGAGGAAACTCCGAAAATAAAACAATTAACAATAAAGTATATATATATATATATATATATACACACATTCACTATCACCAGATCTTGCTTTTTGTGCAAAAATAATGATTTGATTTATATTCGTGAAGATAATTAAGAAATAAAATCTAAATAGAAACAGCATGAAACTTTTTTTTCATTTGATATTTTAAATAGGAGACATTAATTTTTCTTTCACTTTTTTCTGATGCCCCACCATGCTGGATCAACTCAAGGTCTTTTTTACATAGGGATTTTAATGGGGCATCTAAGTTGTGATTTATTTGTAATCGATCTCCAAAACTAACTTTTTGTCCCCTCTACCCAGGTAAAGCCAGGTAGTTGCTTCTAATATCTAATATAAACTAAAAACTATATACATATAGAAATTGGAAGTTTGTCAAAGTTCTAATCATTGTTGTCAATTTGATTTCCAAATTTCATTCTTTTGAAATTAGAGGAACTAACAAAGATATGCACCTTCATCCGGGTGCAAGTATTTAAGTTTTAATGTAATAAAATAGTACATTAAATTAGAAAGGCTAATGAAACTAAATAAGAATGCAGATAAAAAGATTTGAAACTGAAACTTACACTTCCATCACTCCCATCTTTCATTGCTAAATTTTCCTAACTATTTAGTTAAATTAAGAAGTAAAGAATAATATGATAGTTATTTCTTCTTGTTAATTGATTTCTTTTAAGATTTATCTCTGAGATTTTTGCTTATATTCATTAAGATAAAACCAAACAATTAGAAATCAATAATACCAAGCACATACTTATTAAAATCAAATTTTTCATATCAATATGTAAATTAGCCTTCCCGTCTACACTGTAAACCACTATTTTGTTGCATATATAAATACAATTGCATGTTATTTGTATGTAGATATGGCTAAAAGTACTAATAAAGAAAAATTTTTTATTAATAATTGAGGTTTGAATAAAAATAAAATCATGGAGAATGTGACGTAAATAACTAAGGGAATTGTTACTTGAGTAGTGATATAGTTTCAGTTACAGACAGACACACAATCTCCATTATAATAATATGATAAATCATTGGATTTAGTTGTACTTACCTTGTTAACATTTATTAAATTATATATTCGCAATGGAAAGGAATGAAGAGTCAAGTATGCATAAGAACGGATAGCATAAAGGGGAGAATATTCCCAGGTTTGGAAACCAGAACCAAACAATATGAAATGAGTCTGAAAGAAAGAAAAAGAAAAATTAAAACACACACACACACATATATATATATATATTCATATCTATCAATCTACCCATGTACTCTAATCTAACTTGTGCACGTGTTTGTACCATTTATATGTGTGGCGGTAATATTTTTTGTCTTCTTGTATAATTTTAAATAGTACATAGAAACCACAAGGTCCCTAGTTCGATACCGGCCCTCGCCAACTCAGCGTATAAGTAGCACGGGAATCTGTGTGGTAAAGTAAGGAGCTGATGGGGGTGTGGCGCTCCACCCAGATGCAAAAACAATCTCCTTAGTCTAGCGCTAGTGAAAAGGGGATAGACTCCCTCGCTGATTGGCTGATACCGACTTTAGGCCACCCCTACGACTTTACTTTACTTTTATATATATTCAGAGATAGAGAGAGAGATCTAAGTTAGAATATTGTTTAATGTGAAGTTTTTTCATTCATATAATGAATTAATGAAATGACATTATTTAAAACCATGTCAAAGAGTTAAATTAAGAAAAGGTTTAATAAGCATAGTTATTACAATTTTAGTGGCCATCCTTTAGGTTTCAAGCAAGAGTGCTTGTCCAGCGGAAATCCTTGGTAAAGAATCCTTTGGTTGTTCCTTGGTGCTCCTCAGTATTGCAAGTCCTTTGTCAATGATTACAAATGGACGTCTCTCAGTATCAGTGATTAAGTAGTCAACCAGCTGTTAATTGGCTGAGGTTTAAACCATGTGACCTCGCTTAGTCTATAAATTTAAGTGGTGTATTGTAGCACGGCTTATATACCACAAAATAATCCAACAATAGTATAATTGTTGAAACCAATCATAGCACAGAATGTGCAAATTGGGCAGTGATTTTTTCCCCTTATTTTTATGCTGCTATAAAGACTTTTTACTAAACATGCACATTTTATAAGCTGCCGAGGCATGGAATAAACTGCCTGCATCCGTTGTAGGCTGCCAAAACACTGCATCTTTCAAAGCCTCCATGCTTCCTGTAATACGCCAACACTATACCTGATACCCCCGCGCACACATACATGTATATTATTACTGTATGCTATTCATGTTCCTGACACTTTGATGAGTTGTGGTGCACCTGAGCACTGTACACAATAACTTTCATTATTATATAATGAACACACTGTTCATTATAAAATTAATTATAAAATGTTCCCCAATATTAAAGCTCTTGCATCCAATTGCTTGGAGAATGTTTCATAACAATAGGCAATATAGAGCAACACTTAACAAACTAGTCTTAGTGAGTTCAATTATTAACAAATATTCTACTATTGTGGGCCTTTTACTGCCTACTGGTCTTGAGGAAAAGGGATGGCATGACAATTCTTTACTGATGTCATTAAGTTTATTTAATAAACACCTTGAAACTGTACAAGGAAAAACAAATAACATTTAATAACGGATAACAGTGAATACTTTTAAAAAGAAATAAAAAATCCTCGAAGAATGTGAAAGCTCTTACCGTTATTGCCTATCTGACCAGTAGCATAAAAACTCTAACTCTGACTTCCCCTTAATCTTTTCCAGTTAGGGTTCGTAGACCGTAGAAACTAGTGGTCGGCACCAGATGGTATTAAACCCATCAAACTACTCTAAATTGAATACTTGTGGTTGTAGTTAATTTTTACAAACAAAAATAACTATATAAAAATGAGACATAATTAACAGGTCGGTTTAGCAGCAGTTACAGAGTCCTATTATTAAAAGTAAATTACCTGTGTTGGTAATTTTAGATATCAGATATCCAAATAAACAGATTAAAAAAATAAAAAAGTTTTAATTGCTTACTGGTTCCCAATAGTTGTAAGTCTCATCACAATCACTGATCCCATTCCAAAGGGCAGCACATAATCGAGCTGACATTAAAATTTTGAAGGCAGTATAACCTCCAGGGGTCCATGGCTCATCAGTTAAAATGTTGACATCATTACTTCTAAAATGCAAAATAAATTTATTGATCAAAATTAAAAAAAAAAAAAATCATACCAATTTACCAAGTTTTCTTATTCTCTTTTAGGACATAAAAGATTTTTTGTAAAAAAAACAAATAACAACTTAGATATAATTTGTCTGAATTTTTGAGATGAGGCTTGATAATTTGTATTATTTGGATTTTGCTTACTGTTGTCCTCATTTATATTATTATATAAGAGGATGACAGTGCAAAAAATCTAAATAATACAACTTAGATATAAAACACAAATTGGAGGAAAAAACTTAACTATTTTTGCAGTTAAAAGACAATTTCTAATGAGTTACTTGTTAAGTTACATTTTAAAGAGATTATTTCATATTTAAAGAGATTTTAAATTATCCAATACATATTGGGAAAAAACTGCTGTTTTATGTAGGATAGGGTTATGTTTAAATTCTTTTTTTTTTTTACAAATTAAAACAGAAACACGAAAGTTATATAGAATATCTAAATTAATTTTAACTTTAAGCATAAGTAAATTCATCAGCAAAATGTTAATTTCTTTACATTTTTTATTTCATAGTTTCATAGATGCTGACAGATACGTGTCCTATGTCCCTGATGCACAAAAATCTAAAAGGATGCAGTAAAATCATATCCATGCGTCCCAGTGTTTTTCCTTTTTCTTCCCTCACCATTTCAAGCTAACTATAAATACATTTCAATAGTTTCTTAGAAATGAATTACACAGGATAGGTTACAAGGTAGGAATTAGAAGGCTTTAGTTGTTTCCCCAGATTATAAATAAAAGTCCTACAATCTATTAAGAAACTTTAGTTGGGACCCATAAATTTTCCTGGGGACTCATTCAAAGCAAATTTGTGCGTCCGAGGACGTACTAAATTAAAAAGCTAACAGCATGACTGTAGTTTAATGAAAGCTCATAACAAGAGATAATTGATATGTTTCTTTCCTAGTGAAACTTGAAAATGCCTGTTCAAACATCATTCCAATTCATATTTTGCATACTAAAATACAATATCAAATCTCTACCAAAAATTGAATTTTCATGATACATAAACCATTCTTTGAAATTGGGTTGGTGCTATTTGCAGAATTCCGTCCCGGCCTTAAAAAACACAACCCTCCATACGAATGAAGTCCCAACTGAAGTGGTGCCTGTTGAAGTGCTTAAGGCGTTTTTCCTGAAAAGTTAATGCGATATTTTACCCCCTCCAGTCTTTTTTCGACAAGTAAATGTAAATATTTTAACCCTCCCCCTCTTTAAAATATTTTAAGGGAGGGGGCTAAATATTCACATTTACTTGTTGATAAAAATATGGCTTACTTTTAATGTCTTCAAACCACTAAAAATAATAATTTGTTGATAAAAATACCTTCAATCTGCTAAAAAAAAATAGCCTTTTCTTTTGGTATTTTCATTTTTTTTTTCGACAAATAAAAAAAATCAAAACATTTTTTTCAGTATTTTTATTTCATTTAGGGAGGGTTGGTTTTTTCAGCTATCACTGTCTAGCGTTTTTTAATGCAGGGGGCCCGGGACGGAATTCTGTGAATAGCACCAATGGGTTTAATTTACATATAGACACAGCAAATAGCAAAAAATGACTTCAAGTTCAAAAGCTCTTCAATTCTTTGCCATTTAATTGAAAATTTTAAAATTTAATTTTTAGAAAATTCTTTGAGATGAAGATTAGGAGAGAACTAGTGAATGCTTTAACATGTTCTCAGTAAAAAAAAAAGTTGGCATTTTAGAAAAGATTAGGGATAAGCGATTTTGTCGTCTGCTAGGAATTTTAGAAGCGAATTAGAAATAATTAAATCTATTATTTAAGGTCAAACTTTGTCTAAATCGATAAGTAGTAACATAATAACCATAATTAAAAAAAGAAAAATATCATTACATATGCAGTTTATTTTTAATAGTTTTAAAAGTATTTGTTTTGGTCAATTTCGACGATATCAGCCAGTCAGCCTCGTTTTAAGTGCTTGTTTACAATTTTACTGTAACATTCGCGTTTGCAAAAACATTTACCAAAAATCAGGTAATTATCCGATTTTAATGAAATTTTCAGTATTGATTTAATAATTAATGAATTTTATAATGCATTAGTTATTTTATTTCAAAACTTTAATTTAGTATTTTTGCTATGAAAAATTAATATATAAAATTCATTTAAAATATGAAAAGCCTGACGTTCAGTTTAAAATCTTATATTTTTAGATTCTAAAAATAAATATCTACTTAATGCAAAACTTATTTTAGGCGCCAAAAGTAATAAGTTTTGAAGAAAAACTCGATTGAAAATGTACCCCCCTTTTAAGCAGAAAAAACATTGATGTATAATTTTTTCTTTTATAAAATAATAGCCAATTGAATAATTATCGAAATGAGTAAAAAAGAAATCTCCAAAAAATTATTTATTATTTTTTTACATTTTATTTTTCGATTTTCGGTACTTATTTTCACATAGAAAAGCCACCGTAAAAATTTTTTTTTGTTTCTATTCATAACTTCGGTCTTTTATCTCATTATTTATACTGTAATTAGTATAAAAAATGATCAACTTGCAAAACACTTTACGCCCCCAACATAAGGGGGTTAAAATTAAGCGACCTGAAAAAAAAATGAGAAAGTTTTGAAATAAAATAAATAATGCATTATAAATATCATTTATTGATACATAAACACTGAAAATTTCATTAAAATCCGATAATTCCCTGATTTTTGGTAAATTATTTTCTGTAGGGGGGTGGCTAAAGTCATTTTGTCAAAAACGCATTTTAGGCTCCGTTTGCCAGTCCCTAGAAAAGATGATTAACACAATACTTTACAAAAATATCTTGCTGCATAATTTTGATAATTTTTTAGATTTTTTACAAGAAACGAAGAAATTACCATGGCAGAGATGCTGATAGGTACGAGTCCTGCGTCCCTGGCGCATAAAAATATAAAAGGACGCAGTAAAATCGTATCTATGCGTCCCAGTGTTTTTTTTTCTTCCCTCACCATTTCAAGCTAACTGTAAATACATTTCAATATTTTCTTGGAAACGAATTACACTGTATGGGGTACAAGGTAGGGGTTAGATGGCTTTAGTTATTCATAAATAAAAACTATAATCTATTAAGAAAGTTTAGTTGGGACCCATCAAATTTCCCGGGGACTCATTCAAATCAAATCCGTGCGTCCTAGGACGCACTAAATTAAAAAGCTATCAGCATCACTGCATGGAGTTCTGCTGTTGTTTCTAACCAAGAATAATTTTGCTAAATTTATCCAGAATTTTAGTTAATGTGGACAGTATTACTTATTAGGCAAATTTATCCGGAATCTTAGGGTCCGGATTAGCTCAGTCAGTAGAGCATCCGCTTAGGAATCGCAAGGTTCCTGGTTCGATACCGGTCCCCGCCAACTCAGCGCATGATTAGCACAAATTGGGTAATCTGGTCTGTATGGTAAAGTGGGGATCTGCCACATAAAAATATAAAAGACAATCTTCCTGGTCAGGTGGTGTTCGGTTGATAGGCCACTTCGCCAACTTACTTTTTATTATTTATTGGGGGAAAATTTGTATTATTAAGAATAAAAAATAATGTTTGTTATTCCAAACATCTTAAAAAGATCATGAAGAGTGCCATGAATTTGCAGGAATCCCCCCTTTTTTTCTTTTATTTTCTGATTTACAGTTCAAATGAAAATCGTATTTATGTCTAATAAATTAGATGCTTCGATTACTAATTTTTTATGTGAGGACGAAAGAAAAAATATGCATGGTTAAAAATAAATATTATATCGTCTAAATTTTAAAAACAGAATGTTATATTTTCACAAAACTAACATTAAAAAAAGACAAAGAAAAGATATTTAGATAAATATTTTTTTTTTCATTGATTAAGGCTATCGGCGACAAAATAAAGATTTATTTTACGACCTGGACTAGTACTTACACGTTTAATTATTTATTGGCATTGTGCCACATCTAATCTAAGCTTAGTAAACAACAACACATTGGATTCTGTTTTTGGCGAACGTCACACGTCAACAAAACAAAAACTAAATTAAAAGAAAATCTCAAAACGAATCTTACTGAAAATTTCATTAACAAAATTGGCAAATTTATTCGAATTTAGTTAACATTAATTACTATAGAAATATTCATTCACTGCTTAGTCTTTTTTTTTTTAGCATTATGTTGAATTTTTTAGCATTATGTAGCCTATTTTATTTATATATATCTAAAAATGATAATAAGTTTTAACACTATCATTATTATTAAATTTTCTTGCAATATTCTCATATTGATGATTACTTTTCGAAATAGGAAAATGTAAACAAACCATGCAACTTCAATTTAAATTTGCAACTCCTAGTATTTAACGTAGTTTCTTACTTTAAAAAAATTGATACCATAATCTTTGAGAAAACTAAAGTTTAAAGTCAGCACTTTAAACTTTCTGTGACGAACTTTCGTTTATTTCGGGCTGATTTTACGCTCGGAATAAACGAAATCATGTATAGCATACCTACGGTAAAAAAAAAAAAAAAAATGCTTAAGTTTTAGAAGCATGTCAGGAGGCGTAAGACATGTAAACGTTAACAAATTAATATTTTAACATAGCATAGACTATAAAATTATTTCTCTATATTAATAACATTTCGCATTTATATACAATATAAATAGTACAACTTTTTGGTTTGTTCTGGCCGTCTTGCATCTATATTTCTTCTCCGGCTCTCGTGTTGTCGTCTTCCACCAGCCATCTTTTATTCTACTGCTTGATGGGACATTTACCTCGTTAATTAACTGCGAAAATAATTGGTTTAAACTTTTTGTTATAAAGATTATTTTAATTGTTTAAGCTCATTGAAATAAATAAATGAATATATTTAGATGGAAGTTATGTTAATTTGTGTCTATTATTTGTTTAAATTTTTTTACCGAAGACAAATATGTATTAAGTGCGGGATGAATATTATTTCACGTTGGCCCGGCCGTCTTATTGAGTAACACAGGGTTTTTTTCGGTGTTGTGTTCAGCATTAAAATGTTATCCATGTGGCGAAAGATTCCCACAGCTCTTCCGAGAGCTGCATACTGGCCTATTGTTACATGGAAGAGTTATAGTGATGGGACCGCAGTACACACACTTAACGTTAAAAAAAGGATTGAAACGACTCGAACCAAAGCCATGCAGGGTGGAGGTCAACGACGTATTGATAACCAACATAAAAAGGTCAGTGGGACAATATTAGTGACAGAATTTTGTAGCACATACGATCGCTTTTGTTGTATACAAACACTTATGTTCTCATCAATTTTTATGATTTTAAAAATGAACTAAGTGTGCCTTCTGCAGATTTTTATTAATTAAAATCAAGGTATGTGTATGGAGGGGGGGGGGTCCTCATGGAGTACTCGCTAATGTGCTGAACTGCGATATCGTAGTAAGCGTGTTCGGACTCCAGTCGCGCTATTACGTTCACTTTGGGGTTAATACCCTTGGGAAAGGTATGAACCACCCTCATCCCCCAGCTATTGGTTATTTAACCGGGGGATGAGGGGGGGGGTCGTACCACTACTGTTTCTTCTAAAAGTATGGATTTGGCATTAAATAACCCGCGAAGGTTGATATGTCATTAAACAATGAAACCAAATCGTACCAATTAAAATCTAAGTTTCGGGTATTTTTTTAAATTTTGTTTTTTATTACCAACTATTCAGTTAAATGAACCACTGATTTAAAAAAAATCTATTCTAGATAATAACATAGGGTACTTATCACACAAAACTTCAGCGCATCTGAACCACCTGGCCCCCGTCAAAAAAAAAAAAATAAATAAATAAATAAAAAGATACATTTTTCGCAAATAATTTTTTAGTGTATTCAATTTGTCATTTTAAAAAAATATTGATTTTTATTATTTAGAATGACAATGTTAACAATATAAATATTATGTCGAAATCATCACGGACTTTCTGACATGCATGTACACGAGTTATCTTTCTCTTGGTTTTATTTACACGTTAAGCATGTACATAAAACACATACTTTCTATCAGCAATGTTATGATAAGCAACGCGTGCCCTTTCAAGTAAAATATGGATGATCAATTGTGTAATAATCTGTGCTTTTTGTGTTCATCCCCCTTTAGTGACTCTTTTTATATTGTTTCTCATTCGGGCCATCGTAGAAAAATATCGTCAATGAAAGACCACAATGAAAACAAAAAGCAAAGATTAAAGAAGTATTATTTAGATAAAATACTTTTTAAAAAATTAAAAAAAATCTAATCAGTCAAATTCATTTATTCAATATTTTTACATTAACAAAATCTCAGTCACTTGTGGAAAAGTTTAACCCTTAACATCCTGTTGAGAATTTTCCAAATACAGAGCCTCATTCCTATAAAGATTTATCAAAAACTGTCTAAAAACGGCCTTTTTATTTAAAGTTACCCGAGATATTTCCCTTAAATCAAAGACTTCTAAATATGTTTAATATTACATTTAAACAAAGGCTATCATTTGAGGCAGATTAGGAAATGTGACTTCTGGTCGGGTGGAATGAGGTGGTATAGGACGTTAAGAGTCTACAGATGTCAATTTTAAACCACTGAAAAGAAAAAGAAATAAAAGTTTAACCTGAATTCCCATCCCCTCTTTTATTAACCACATCGTTAAAAGATTAAGGGGCTGAACTAGCACAAAGGTGTCAAAATTAGGGTGACCCAGAAAAAACAGAACTCACAAATTTTGTAATAAAACTGTTAATTTAGTTTGGGTTAGGGTTAGGGTTGGGGTTTAAGGTTAATTTAATGGGAAAATAAATAAATAATTTGGGCTGTTTTTTTCTGGGTCACCCTAATTTTGACACCTTTGTGCAAGTTCAGCCAATTAAGGTACAAAAAAAAAAAAAAAAAAAAAAAAAAAGAGTGCAGTACTCCTTCATCACCATTTCTCCCAGGTTCACTTTGACCTGGAGTGGTTGTACCTGTTAGGGTCCCATCTATCAGTTAAAAAAAAAAAAAATGAGTTAACAAAAAATGTATTAAAAATAAATAAATCAGTAACTATCAAGAATAAAACAATATCTTCGGCATGAAATACCCCAACAAGGGTTGACATGCTGTAACCCCCCCAAAAAAAAAGAAAAGTAACATCTAGAATTGTACCTTATTTTAAAGTTTTTTTAAACTTCAAGTATGCTTATGAACAAAATTGACTTATAAAAAAAAAGAATTAAACAAAATGTAATTCTACATGGAATTATCTTTAAAACATGTAAAGGGAGTCAAATTAACAAAATGATTGAGCGGTTCATTTTGGTGCATTACAAAACAATTAAAAAAAAAAAAAAGAATGTCTTCAGAATTTTGAGAAAAAGAAACCTCAACTTTTATTGCTTTAAATACTGAAAAATTTATTAAAATTTGATAATTAGCTGATTTTGGGGGAAATTGAAAAAAAAAAAAAAAGAAAAGTATTTTAGCAGGTGCATGTTTTTGGATATCCTATAAAACATGGGTCCTAATACTTTTCTTCCACTTCTACTTTTTTTGGATTTTCCTCCTCCCCGAGAGAATAATAAAAATAAAACCAGGAGGAAAAACTAACTGGTATTCATGCATGTCAGAAAGACAAGATCATCTTGATATATTGTAAATAGGATTCAACTTCTAAAAATTATTAAAAAATCAATTTTTTTTTTAAGTTGACAAATTCTTCAGTAGGATATAAGTATAGACTTTTAGTCCAGGTTAAAAGTGCGGTAAGGATAACCTAAAGCCAGACTTTTTAGTACCTGATTTTTACGATACAGAAAATTTTATGTAAACAGACCGGTTTATCAAAAACGAAACTAGTTAGATGAATAGCCGTATATTAGTATTTGTACAGAATTTCAATCTGTGCAGTAAAGTGATGGCAGGTGTGGTGCTACACCTCAGATGTAGAAAAAATCTCCCTGGTCTAGAGCTAGTGAAAGGAGATAGACTCCCTTGCTGTCTGGCTGATACCGACAATAGGTCACTCCGTCTACTTTACTTACTTACAGAATGCAACTTAGTTAATCAAACTTGGCCAAAAATATAATGGAAATGTATTTATTTTTTTCAAATAGTTATGAGCCCTACTGTAAATAAATTTTGATTGTTTTGCTTGAATTATTGCTTGGGGATTATTATTAAATAACTATTCTGATGATTCAAGCTTTGAGGAAAAAATGGTTAACATTGAAAGGTGCCGTTATAGTATGTGGCCTACCTTTTTGATTCTGTTATAGTATGTGGCCTACCTTTTTGATTCTGTTATAGTATGTGGCCTACCTTTTTGATTCTGTTATAGTATGTGGCCTTTTTTGATTCTGTTATAGTATGTGGCCTACCCTGTTATAGTATGTGGCCTACCTTTTTTGATTCTGTTATAGTATGTGGCCTACTTTTTTGATTCTGTTATAGTATGTGGCCTTTTTTGATTCTGTTATAGTATGTGGCCTACCTTTTTGATTCTGTTATAGTATGTGGCCTACCCGGTGACCTACCTCAGTAAGAGTATATTTATAGATATAAGTAGTAGGCAATTTATTGAAACTAATTATTTTTCACATATATTCAATTTCAAGAAATGCAATTCAGTCATAAGCTGTATAAAGTAATTAAGAATAATTAAAAAAGAATTAATCTATAATTTACATGAATCAGATCTATTTAATTCTAAAATTCTGAAATAGGGTTAGGGTTAGCAGTTATTATTATTATAACCTTATAATATGCCTTTTTTATGGTAGGCCACATACTATAATGGTACCCATTGAAAACTAAAAGAAAAAAATCTTGTAGGAATTTTGAATGAAATCCTTTATGAATCCATACAGGTTGATTGCTCCCTGCAGATCCATTAATTCTTCCTAATTAATTTGTCCTTGAATTATTTCTCATCTCTTCCAATGAACTTTGACTTTACACTACCCAACCCAGGGATTGAATTCACAATCATTTTAGGTAACTAGATACACTTAACCAACACTAAGCTATTGTCATACAGGGTGTGCATGAAAAGTTATACTCTGATTCAGTGGAAAAGACAACTGTGATATCTCAAGGACAAATTAACTGATACAAGTTTAATGAAAACAGTATATCCCTCTAACTAAAGGGAAATAAGATTGCCTGTGCATGGGGGAAGCAGCCGGCATGAACTGCATGCCTCTTCTTTGCATAACTCTTCTCTACCAACTGCCATACAAGCAGGTAGTCATCCATACCAAGTCACTTGGAATGACTGTCTTACAAAGAGGAATGAAAGACTTACAGATTCAAAAGCAGGCAGTATTGAGAAGAGGAATGAAGAGAATCCCTCAACAGGATTACTGACATGTATAGTCTACATTTCAACCTACTCTATTCTCCCATATTGGCTTTGCTTGGTCTTGTATTCCTAGAACAATTCCACAAACTTTACACAAGCCCTATTGCCCCTTTTATCATATATATATTTACCAACCCCTCTGCACGAGCAGGATGCGACACAGTCAATTTCTTAAGTGGAGTTCAGCAGGTTTGAATTCAGAGTTTTCCTTCTCCTAGACGGTTGCCTAACCAAGGTCAAAGAGCCCAGTCTGCCCTATTATTTACCCATAGCTGAAGGGAGAGTAGGATTAATACCTTTCCCAAGGATATTAGCGCTAAATGAAATGCAATTACCACGTCCAGGATTTGAACTCGGGGCGACGAGTCCATTTCCCATGACTCTAACCATTACACCACGCGCTTCCATTTTTATCATATATGTGCTAGAAGGCGGTGGCTGAGGGTCTTCATGTCCTGGGAATGACATTAAACTCTATCTGATGGTGAGGTTCCAGTTCTGGAGGTCTGGGAAATGTGGAGCACCCTTTCATCACCATTGCTCCCTGGAGTGGTAGTACTTGTTAGGGTTCCATCTATGGGTTAAATAGAAAAATGTGTTGATAAAAAAAGAATTGAGTATCCATTAAGCATTAAATGACCCACTGAAGTTGATATGCTGTAAAACAAACCAAACCACAAACTTCTTACAAGATATCCTTCAAATATGGATAATGAAATGAGAATTATTTACACCTATGGTGTGTTGAATAAAGGATTCTGTTCAAAATTCACAGAAATTACTTACCTACATCACCCATCATCATTTACTAGAGAACACAGAATCCCCAATATGCACTAGATGCCAAGAGAGATTTACAGTAAAGCATATACTGCTAGAGTGTGTAGACTTTGATCTAGTGCAAACAAAATACTACCAAGCAAATAATTTGAAAAAACTTTTCATGAAAATAAGACCATCCAGGATTTTACATTTCCTAAAAGAAGTGGGATTGTACTCAAAAATATGAACAATTAAACAATAGTTAAAATCTATACATATATACATTTGTTTTCTACCAAACTACCGCTATGAACCCAAAACTTAGTTGGCATTAAATGACCCACCGAGGTTGATATGCCGTAAAACACACCAAACCAAATTAAAAATACAAGGTATTAGGAGTGCATTCTTTTTACCGTCACATTTAAAAGAATTTAGGTGGTAACAACAATTTGGTTATATACATTTTGGAAGCTTTTGAAAATATATTGTTCAATTCATCATTGTAAGAATTTGAGTTATTTGCTGTTTAACAAAAATAAATTAGAAGTTAATTTGAAAAGATAACTTCATTTATTTTTAGCATATAAGATTATTACATTCCACCTAAGAACTTTTTTTTCTCCCCAGATAAGTACCTAACCTGAGAATAGTTTTTTTTTTTAACAGCATAAATTTATTTTCTTAGTCACATGGAAAAATGAAATGCAACTTTATATTTTTTGTTCTTTTTAGACTTCCATACTTTATGGACTAAGAAGAAAAGAACCATTACTTGTATGAAAACAGACATAAAGCCAGGGTCTAGTTTTGTATTAAATTTACATTTATGAATTTAACATATGCTATTAGGGAAATTGGACTGCCTATTTCAAGCCACTTGCTTGCTTTGAGAAAAATTGAAAGATAGAGAAAACTCTGTGCCGTTATAGTATGTGGCCTACCTGGTTTGAATGTGTCCTACCTCAGTAAGAGTATATTTATAGATATAAGTAGTAGGCAATATATTAAAACTAATTATTTTTCACATATTATCAATTTCAAGAAATTTAATTCAGTCATAAGCTGAATATAGTAATTAAGAATAATTAAAAAATAATTTATCCATAATTTACATGAATCAGAGATCTATTTAATTCTAAGATATTCTAAAATTCTGAAATAGGGTTAGGGTTAGCAGTTATTATTATAACCTTATAATATGCTTTTTATGGTAGGCCACATACATAAGAGAGACATGATTTCATAGGCCACATACTATAATGGTACAAAAAACTCTCTCTCAATTTTTCTCAAAAATGAAAAATTAATGGAAATAATGATGGTCCTCAATCAAGTGTTTACATTTTATACATTTAAACTTTCTTTTATGTTGTAATAAATTGTTATTTGTTGTCATTGAATTTATATTTAAAATACTACACGGTGGTTCTAAAGTCACTCCCTACATATTTTTTTGAAGACATAAAATAATTACATAATAAAACCCAAAATTCTTGAAAATTTAATTTTTAATTTTTTTTAAAGGCAAAATAATTACATAACTTATATATTATTAAAACAAAAAATAATGAAAGTTAAAACAATATGTAAGGGGTAACAAAACTTTCGAACCACCCTATACAATCAGTTCATTTATGTTTGATGATCGTGTTTAAGAAACATTGTTAGTTTATATAAAAATTGCTTTACTCCTACTGTTGTGAATTTAAATTAAGTTTTCATATATTAGTTTTAATTTGTATTGTTTTGAACACTTTTATTGTTTTTTTACTGGTTAAAGTATGTCTGTAAATTTGATGATTTGTTGTTTATTTGCATATTTCAAAGAAGAAAATAAATGACAGCATTATATCATTAATATATTTTCTATAGGGCAAGCTGACAGCTCGTCAAAGAGTTCATCTTTTGCTTGATTCCGGATCCTTTGTGGAATATGATCAGTTTTTAGAGCACAGTTGTGTGGATTTTGGAATGGAAAAAGAAAAGGTAAGTACATTTTTATTATATACTTTGCTTTTTTAACTCATACTTTTGTTTTAAATCAGTTTGTAGCACTTATAGATACTCTTTCCACCACCACTACAACTTAAGGACATTTTAATTATTTTTAAATATGTGTAGCTTTTGGTTGTTCATCAAATGTTTCAAATCTATTATACCAACAAAGTGATTATCTGGGAATGAATTAATCTAATTAAATTTATAAATGGATCTTTTTCCAATTAGACAGGGCTGTGAAGAGATTAAGGGGTAACTGAAAACGGCGTAAGTAAAGCTATACTCCAACTTCAGTTGAATTTACACTTCATATGACTCTAGTTTAGTCTGTAAAGTTATACAGTGCACACACATAAATAGATTATAAAAAATCATAGTTTCATATTTATTAGGAATTAATTACATAAAAGGGGCGCCAAAAATAGAGGTGTCAGAGGTTTTGTGTTCTGATTCCACAGCTTTGGTTCTTCATTAAAGGTTCCAAAATTATCATGATAAAAAAAAAAAAATTGCTTAAAAAAATGATGGGGTTGGATGAATCTATCAGAAGTACCAAGCTTGATGTATATGTCTATTTATGTCTTGGCTTTTCACATGAAATTTCAAACCATATGACCTATAATAATAACTGCTAACCCTAACCCTATTTCAGAATTTTTTGATCTTGATTCATAAGGACATTTTTTTTTCATTTACACTGTCAAAATCCGGTTGTTTGTTAGGGGTTAGGGTTAGGGGTTAGTTTTATAATTTAAAAAAAACTCTAAAAATCATCTGTTAACAAACAACCGGATTTGACAGTGTAAATGAAAAAAATGTCCTTATGAATCGAGATTGCAAAAGGGGTGCCTAAAGGTCATATAGACCGAAATTTCATATTATTTGTACACTTTATTGAATTTTTTCTTCTACCATACTGTGTTTTTAACTTATTTAAATTAGTTTCTTTTATGAATATGGTAAAGAAAAAAGGCTATGACTAGTATGTGCAATGCTGTCGAGAGCCATAAAAAAAATGGTCTTACGTTTGTAGAGTTAGATGGAATTGGTAGAGTAACCAGCGTCAAGTGGGTTTGGTTGAGATCAGAATAGGGTGTCGATAATACTTGATACAACGTATCCCCAAACAGAGAGTTAACTGCTTAACAGCTACTGATTACTTTTTATATTCTCTCTGTATAGCTGCACATGCATGTATTTATGCAAATATATATATGATAATATATATATGATAATTATATATATAACAATAATATATATTATATATATATATAATAATATAATTATATATATATAATATATATATAAATTATATAATAATATATAAATTATAATAATATAATTATATATATATATAATATATATATATATATAACAATATATATATGATAATACTTGATACAACGTATCCCCAAAAAGAGAGTTAACTGCTTAACAGCTACTGATTACTTTTTATATTCCCTCTGTATAGCTGCACACGCGTGTATTTATGCAAATATATATATGCCTACATGCTAGTAGTGTCACCTCTCACAAAATGTCCCTTCTCATAACACATCCAGCCACTCTATATGCCCCCTCACCTCATGGGACCACAATACATTTGGATTGTGGTCATGTATAGGAACATTTTCAGTGATGTACCCTGCATCTGTGGGGATAAGTTTCTGGGTGGTCACAATGCTCTCGTGCTGTAACATGGTCCTTGGTTTGGTGGTTGTTGATATTAGTCTCTATCTACCTCTATTGATGTGGCAGTCTCTATTTCTTTAGGGCTCAGCATCCCCTATACCCTATCTCAATCAGTTCAATATTTGAGGGTTCAGGTTGGTAGCGTGTAGTTCGCAGTTCCGTGTGTCAGAGGTTAGGCCCTGTTGGGTTGTCCAATATCTCGGAAATATCCTCTGGTTGTGGGTAGTACAGGTTGTCTACCCTGTGTTCATTTCCCAGAGGAAGTGGCAGTTGTGTTGGGTCACTCAGTTGCTGTCGATGTATACATGCTACTCTGTGGTAATCTGAACATTAGCTACATAAATGAGAGTAACCTCCCCTTGTTTATTTCACTTTGAGGAAGCCATATGTTTTGTCGGCCATTTTCATTTCATTATAAATCAATACAACTGCATGTTTTAACACGAAAATATCATAAAATGTGTTCTTAATAACAATTAAGTTCATTTCAAATAATGCACAAGCACAATTGAGAACACATTTTATGATATTTTCGTGTTAAAACCTGCAGTTGTATTGGTTCGAACAAATTTGTATTTTCAGTGTAGATTTATGGTGAAATAAATATGGCCGACTAAAACATATGGCTTCCTCAAAATGAAATACAATTTTTGAATACATGTTTGTCAAATTTTTGTTCTTCCTTTTTTTTTCAACCTTACCCCGTATCTATGTACAAATACAAAAACGATGAAACTACTAAAATGTACTGAATATTAAGTATTATTTAAAAAACAAAAATTGACAATTTTATCAGGTGTATTTTCAAAATTTTATAATGGAATTAATTTGTTTTTCTTATTTGATTAACTATTGTTTTTTTTTTCTTTTCAGTATCCAGGTGATAGTGTCATTACTGGAAGAGGAAAGATATTTGGACAGCAGGTTTTTGTATTTAGCCAGGTATGTTCAATAAAATCTTATTATAATGGAGATTGTGTGTTTGTCTGTAACCGAAACTAAATCACTATTCAAGTCACAATTCCCTTAGTTATTGATGTCACATTTACCATGAATTTATTTTTATTCAAACCTCAATTATTGATAAAATTCTTATACCTTATTAATACTGTTGACCATATCTACGTACTATTAACATGTAATTGTATTTATATATACAACAAAATAGCGGTTTACAGTGTGAACGAAAAGGTTAATTTGCATATTGATATTTAAAATTTGATTTTAATAAATATATGCTTAGTATTATTGATTTCTAATTGTTTGGTTTTATCTTAACTAATCTGAGCAAAAATCTCGGGGATAAATCTTAAAAGAAATCCATAAACAAGACGAAAGAACTGTAATCTTATTAAATACTTCATAATCTAACTAAATAGATAAATTAGGAAAAATGAAAGACGGGAGTGAAAGAAAATGATGGAAGAGTTAAATCTAAAGCTGTTCTATTTTTCTATTATACCCCTCAGTTGATCATTTTCTAAATAGTTTATAATTTGATACAATATTTTATTACATCAAAACCTAAATACTTGCACCCGAAGGGTGCATATATTTGCTAGTATGTATAAAAGTAATTTAAAAATTCTATTAAAAAAATGTTGTATTTATGCCAGAAAATAGCTTTTAAAAGAATAGAAAAATGCACTTAGTAATAGACTTGTCTAATTTTCTTGGTTGATAAAAAAAAAATAAAACATTATCATGTAAGTACTACTGCATGTGTTGTATAATATATAATGATTGCCTACTCTTTTATTCTACCAAGATTCCAAATACCAAACTGTTGACTGAACCTCTGCAGAGGGGTAAAATCCCTCAAGTAGGCTACCTGTTGGATGTGGGTGACCCATGATGCTTAAGGATGGAATCCTGGTGGCTGAGCTGTCTATGACCTGCAACTCCACTTTAGCCTTTACTTAGGCTAGTCAGGCAGTTGGAGAGGCCACCTCTGATCAATTGGCTGGTCATGTCAAGCCATAGCACTTATGATTGTCACAACCCTATTACCTTTATGGTAAACCCCCATCCCTTTTATCATATGTGCTAGAAGGCAGTGGCTGAGGGTCTTAGTGTCCTGGGTATGAAGTTAAACTGTATCTAATGATGAAGTTCCAATTTTGGAGCTCTGGGGAGTGTGGAGTACCTCTTCATTACCCTTACTCCCAGGTTCACTTAGACTCTGAGTTGTAGTACCTGTTAGGGTCCCATCTATAGGTTAAATAGAAAGAAATAAGTTTAAAAAAACATGTCTAAAAAAATTGTGCTTAAAAAAAATAATTTTGTTTTTTTGAATATCCATCAAAAATGGAAAAAAAAGTCTTTGGCATAAAATAACCCCACAAAGATTGACATACTGTAAACCTGATACCAATAAATTCAAATCCTAATCTTTTTGAAATTTTTACTACCATTTCATTTTAGATCCAAGTTGTATTTTTGTTTCTACTGACTATTAAGTCAACTTTTATGTGCTTTTTATTGATTTCCAGATTTTGTATCTAAAAGTAAAACTATTTTTAAAAATATATTTTCAGGATTTTACAGTATTTGGTGGTAGTTTGTCTGGTGCCCATGCTAAAAAGATTTGTAAGGTATTGAAAAATTACATTCTTATTTATTAAATCTTATTATAATAGAAATTGTATTTTTTGTCTGTCTGTAACTGAAACTATATTACTACTCCAGTCACAATTCTCTTAGTTATTTACCTCACATTCTACATGATTCTATTTTTATTTAAGCCTCAATTATTAATACTGTTGACCACATATACTAATAACATGCAATTGTATTTATATATACAACAAAATAGTGGTTTACAGTGTGAATGGGATGTTAATTTGCATATTGATATGAAAAATTTAATTTTTAAATATGTGCTTTGTATTATTGATTTCTAATAGTTTGGTTTTATTTTGATGAATATGTGCAAAAATCTCGGGGATAAATCTTAAGAGAAATCCATTCACAAGAAGAAATAACTGTAATCTTATTCTTTACTTCCTACCTTAACTAAATAGTTAAATTAGGAAAATTTAGCTATGAAAGATGGGTATGAAGGAAGAGTAAGTTTCAGTTATTCTATTTTTCTATTATACCCCCCTCTGTTTCAAATCTTTTTATCTGCATTCTTATTTAGTTTCATTAGCCTTTCTAATTTAATATATTTTATTACATTTAAAGCTTAGATACTTGCACCTGGAGGGTGCATAGATTTGCTAGTGTTAATAATGGAAAACTAAGTAAAAATTTGGCTCGATAAATGTTAAATTCTGAAGCCATTGAATTCCTACCTATCTCTATTTTGCATTATTCATTTGTTTCTAAGCCCCACTGCATCCTTTACAGAGGGGTAAGATTGCCCCAAAAGGAGTGTCCTGGTGAGGCTCCAGTTCTGGAGAGTGAATGTCTATTTACCTATGTTGTATTTTGGTATCTTTAAATTTATAATTTATTTAATTTGGTTGTCTTTAAATGCAGAACACTGTTTTCATTTCTAACTGATATTCTCTTGTTGATGTAATTTTTATCTTTGCAAAAAAATACATTTCTCATAAAAAGAAAAAAATTATTAGTTTAATTCATTGAATCCGCCCTGTCGGTGGGGTGTTATAATGCACCGACTGCACGTCTACAGAGGGGTAAGACTCCCCCAATGGGGCCACCTGTTGGCCGTGGGTGGCGACCCGTGATGCTTAAGGATAGAGCCCAGGTGGATGAGTAGTTCATGACTTGCAATACTCCACTTTGGCCGTATCTTGGGCTAGACGGGTGGTCGGCTGGTCATGTCAAGCCCAAGCACCTATATGATTTTCCCAACCTTATTGCCCTTATGGCAAGTCCCAACCCCTCTTTATCATATGGGTGCTAGAAGGCGGTGACTGAGGGTCTACATGTCCTGGGAATGACGTTAAACTCTATCTGATGGTGAGGTTCCAGTTTTGGAGGTTTGGGGAATGTGGAGCACCCCTTCATCACCATTGCTCCCTGGTCCACTCAGGCCCAGAGTGGTAGTACCTGTTAGGGTCCCATCTATGGGTTGAATAGAAAAACATGAGTTGATAAACAAAATTGTATTATCCATTAAGAATTGATTTAATTCAAAACTTTATCGGCATTAAATGACCCACTGAGGTTGATATGCCGCAAAACAAAACAAAACAAAACAAATAATTCATTGTATCATGTTAACTAATTTGATTTACCTAATATAAAAATATTTAACATTTTGAATTTTCTAATGTATTTGTTAATTTTCATAAATTTTCTTTGTAAAATACTATTTTTTAAAAATCCACTGCTATTTTCTATTTGATCAGATTATGGATCAAGCTATGTTGGTTGGTGCTCCTGTAATCGGTTTGAATGATTCTGGTGGTGCACGAATTCAGGAAGGTGTAGAATCATTGGCTGGTTATGCTGACATTTTTCAGGTAATCATTTAAAAAAAAAAAAAATATTTTATTGGTACCTCCATTTTAGAAAGTATATAATCTTTTAATCTGTACATTTTTACTTCAAATATTTTCTTTTGAAAAATGTAAAGGTAATTTATGAGGAAGTGTGTCCCGGTCTCCTGCCTCAAAAATTGCTGCCCGGTGACTATTAAAATAACGACCCCAGCTATGATGTTACTTGAAAGAAAAAAACCAGCTTAGGGTGTTAAATGTATTTTAGGGGGGGGGGGGCTTCTCTTTTTTGTCGTAATTCTTATTTATTTATCAAACAAAGTAAAAAAAAAAATGAACAAATTGAGGTAGATAGATAAACAAGAATTACGACTAATTACGATAAATAAACAAGAATTACAACTAATTATGATAAATAAGAATTACGACAAATTACGATAAATAATTAAGAATTACGACAAAAAAGAGAAGCCCCCTCCCCCAAATACATTTAACGCCCTAAGTTGGTTGTTTTCTTTCAAGTAACACCATAGCTGGGGGTCGTTATTTTAATAGTCACCGGGACGCACTTCCTCATAAATTACCAATGTACACATTCTACTAGATTATTTATTATGTTGAAAGTAAACAATTTGTAATCATTAATTTTTAGAACATTTTTTTTTATTTGAGTGTTTTGATTGGATTTGGGTTAGTGATCATTCTGTCTATTCAGGTCTAAAATAAAGGTGGTTAGAACTACAAGGGTGATTCAAAAAATAATACCATTTTGTTTAGGACAAGTATAATTACTAAAAAATAAAATAATATGAGCCACTTCTTCACACCAGATTTCACTTCCTCGTCACTGGAATAATGTTTGCCTCTCAAACCCTCTATCATGAGGCCCCATGACAGAATTTTACAAGGCAGGGATACATGCTCTCATTCGAAGGTGGAACATTGCTATTGAGAGAATTGGTGACTGTGGAGAAGTAGTGATGTGATCTACAGAGGACCAGCTTCACTTTGATGTATGATACATGTTCCTGTATTGGTAATTATACCTGTCCTAAACAAAATGGCATTACTTTTTGACTTGCCCTCATAATTACTACATTGTCATGAATTTAAAAATGTAAAGATACTTAATGTATACAGTGATTAATTTTTTTCTTTTTGCATTGATACCTAAAATTTTATCAATTTAAATAGTGTATCTAAAAATACTTTTTAAAGAAGTTTGGTGTTTTATACATAAGTAACTATAAAAACTGATTTTAATCTTAATTTTGCATTTGTGAAAATAAGAAATGTTACATTTTCCATCAATTCATCAACAATAAAATTAAAATTTTTGTTATAGAGGTAAATATCATTTCCTGTTTTGTGTTTAATAAAATGCTTACCACTAACCCAGAGGACCCTATGAATACCTCATAGTATCACTAGACAATCTCACAGCATCTCTTTCATGATCAAGTAGTGCTAGATACATGCAGATATAGACATACTATGTTTAACCAGGTATGTCAAGATAGCAATAAAATCTTTATATCTTGCTTTGATAGATATTTACTATTCAACTGTTTCTTGCATTTTCTATTAGATTTTTATATTTTTGTATCTCCGTTAACATTATCATTAAAATATTCATTCAACTCTTTTCCTTTGATAAATGTTTTATCAAAAATCTAGACTACTTCCCCTCAGAATAAAACCAATTTTAATCTCAATATATTTGGAGCTATTAGTGAATTAGATGTTTTTTGAATGAAGAATTATTGATAATCTGAACATTAGCTGCATAAATGAGAGTAACCTCCACTTGTTTATTTCACTTTGAGGAAGTGATATGTTTTGGTCGGCCATTTTCATTTCACCGTAAATCTAGACTGAAAATACGAATTTGTTCAAATCAACACAACTGCATATTCTAACGCTAAAATATCATAAAATGTGTTCTTAATTGTGCTTGTGCATTATTTGAAATGAACTTAATTGTTATTATGAACACATTTTATGATATATTCTTGTTAAAACATGCAGTTGTATTGATTACAGTGAAATGAAAATGGCCGACCAAAACCTGTGGCGTCCTCAAAGTGAAATAAACAAGGGGAGGTTACTCTCATTTATGTAGCTAATGTTCAGATTACCAAATTATTTAGGAAGAGAAATGACTACTTGTTGACAAAGTGAAATAAGTATATAGTGCAGGATTGCAAATTATTTAGATTAAAACTTGTTGAATGTTTGTCATTTATTTTCCTTCTGAGCAACCTGATAAATTATTGGGTACACTCTAACAGCTACATATTTTCATTTATAAATATTTGAGAATTTAAAAGATACTTTACAACCTTTTTTAAACAGTCCTTATGAAAAGACACTGAAAGAATATTGTATTCACTTTTTGCTTTAAACTTTTTAATGTTAAGTTTTATTCATGCAAATTTGATTGTAATAAAAAATTCTTGTTCATTTTTCAATAACAATATGAAAAACAGAAGAGATAAAAACAAAACTTATCAAAATATTTAAGAACAGAATACAACTGGGTTTATCAATAAAATAAAAATTGTGAACATTTTATTTTCCAGCGTAATGTTATGGCTTCAGGTGTTGTCCCTCAAATATCTGTTATAATGGGTCCTTGTGCAGGTAAATACAATATTTTATATTTGCTTTATTGTTGTTAATGATATTTGAACAGTATATTCAGATGTTAGATTTGATTAAGTATACTATACCCCAGACAAAATGGTAGGAAAAATTTCTCTTGATTACCTTCAGCTGTTTTTTATGCATACTGCCTATAATACAGTGGTTCTCAACTATTTTAGTACCATGCCCCACTTTTTTATCACAAATTTCTTCATGTCCCCCACCCATTAATTGTTTAGTATGACTAGCATATATATGCACTCTCCGAGTGCAAGTATTTAAGTTTTAATGTAATAAAATATTATATCAAATTAGAAAGACTAAGGAAACTAAATGAGAATGCAGATAAAAAGATTTGAAACACAGGGGGTATAATCGAAAAATAAAACAACTGAAACTTACTCTTCCATCACTTCCGTATTTCATTGCTAAATTTTCCTAATTTAACTATTTAGTTAAAATAGGAACTAAAGAATAAAATAAGTTATTTATTCTTGTTAATGAATTTCCTTTAAGATTTATCTCCGAGATTGTTGCTCATATTCATTAAGATAAAACCAAACAATTAGAAATTAATGACACTAAGCCCACATTTATTAAAATCTGTTTTTTAATATCAATATGCAAATTATCCTTCCCGCTCACACTGTAATCCACTATTTTGTTGTAAATATAAATACAATTGCATGTTATTAGTATGTAGATATGGTCAACAATCTTAATGATGGAAAACAATTTTATTAATAATTGAGGTTTAAATAAAAAATAAAATCATGGAGAACGTGATGTAAATAACAAAGGGAATTGTGACTTGAGTAGTGATATAGTTTCGGTTACAGACCGACAAACCCACAATCTTCATTATAATAAGATATAACAATATCAGTTTTGAAGAAGTATAATATAAGAAATTGTATCTTTCAAATAAAACTAAAGGGTTTAGCTTAAAATTTAATCAAATAAAATCCTTTTTATAGTGTGTATAATTGCGGGGAAGGGCAACTGATGAAGAACTGCAAAATTAAACAAGTCAGAAGCCAGGCATATAGCTGGTGCCAGATGCACAATAACATTAGTGGGTGAACAATTGACTAGTTTACACAAGCTGTTGTGCTCAGCTAGGTTGTAATTACAATTTTACCCTATAAATTTATAATTTTTACCTATATAAAGTTATTACTATATTTTTCATATTGTCCCCCTATTATTATTGAATTGCCCCCCAGTAGGGCATAGGCCCCACATTGGGAATCACTGCTATAATGTATCTAAAGCTGTCTCTTTTTGTTATGTTAGTAAAACTAGCCAAAAAATGTGCCTTCCTTGCACAAGTATTTAAGTTTTAATACAATTAAATACTATATTGAATTAGAAAGACTAATGAAATTAAATACGAATAAAAAAAAGATTACTTATTTTTACTTTATTCTAATTGATTTCAATATAAAATTATACATAGGATTGCTTTTAATATGTTTGAGAATAAAACAATAATAGAAATCCAAGTAATTATTTATTAAATACGGTTTTATTAAAACTGGTATGCAAATTATTAAAACCATATACTATGTAAATATTTATTTCTTAATGATATATAACACACATTGCAACATTTTAAACACGTTAATAATATGAGCTGTTTTGAGGCAAATCTATCTCAGCTAGACCTTGATAGACATTGTTAATAAAAAAAGATGCTAATTAAAATTAAATAGTAATTATTTAATAATCATTGAGAAAATAATGTAAATAACTAAGGGAAGTGTGATGTTGGTGGTTATGTAGTTTTGGTTAGACACATTCATACAATCTTTATTATAATAAGATTTCTTTGCTAAGTTTTGGTTCACTGCCAATTGTCCAGGATTTTCTAAAATTTTTATGTTGTTTTTTTTAATTTAAAAAAAAATTTTTTTTAAAATTTAAAAAAAAATTTTTTTTTTTTTTAGAGAGAAATAGGCAAAAGAGCTTTCAAATAATTTACCAAATTATGATATAAACCAGCAATGCATATTCACAGACAAAAACACTGGGATTTGAGTTTTGAGGCTGTATATAGTAAAATTTGAGTTTTGAGGCTCCCTATAGTAAAATCCTTATAAATTTGCTGCCAAATATTGGATTACAGTCAAACTTATATCAATAAATAGCATAGAAGTCCAAAACAACAGTATTTAGCCCCCCCAAATAATTCCAAACAAAATCAAATTTCTCATTTTTCTTTTTTTCATAACATTTCTTCCAATCTTCTACATCTTTAAAAATACCCTCCTCAGCAAATCCAGCTATTATTTCAGCTATCTAGGAAAAGGTCAGTCATCACATATGTGATTCCAAATCTCTAGGCCTCATTTCAGTACTTTCTACCCATAAATACAACACAAGTATCAAATTACCATTTTTATCAAAAACAATTTTTCCTCTGAACATTAAGTTATGATTTCAGATTATTTTTCTCTAAAACAATATTTCCTAAAAATAGAATGTTTATTTAACTCCAGTCTTTTCCACTGTGTTAATCTCAGTTCATTTTAAATCGTATTTCAAAAACAACCTCTCTAAATAATAATTTGTTTAATTTCATTCATTAGTATAAAGCCACCATCAATCCTCTGCTGGGGATTTTTTTCACCAAATCTACCAAAAATAACATTTGTCTGATTGTTTGCTGAAAAATAATTTCATTCATTGATAAAGGGAATTGCAAAAAAATTACCTACCTTTTATTGTAATTAAACAACTGAAAAGATTTCCTTACCACATAGCAGTGAGTATGTGAGTGTATGTCTAAACTAAACATATACATTACTCACTGCTTTACTTAAAAAAAAAAATCGCATTTAGTAAATTGAACATTAAAGTAATTTTAGAGGTTTTTATACAAAGAATTTTGTTAAATTTAAAAATTATAGAGTAAAAAGAGAATTTATCTCCCTTACTGTTCATTAGATCATAACTGAGTGTCCAGTGTATACATTGGAAATCAAACCATACCATGATGGAAACCTCTGTTAGTCCCAATTTAGTGCCGTTATAGTAGTATGTGGCCTACCTTTTTGATTCTGTTAACAAAATAAATTAGAAGTTAATTTGAAAAGATAACTTCATTTATTTTTAGCATATAAGATTATTACATTCCACTTAGGAACTTTTTTTCTCCCCCAGATAAGTACCTAACCTGAGAATAGTTTTTTTTTAACAGCATAAATTTATTTCTTAGTCACATGGAAAAATGAAATGCAACTTTATATTTTTTGTTCTTTTTAGACTTCCATACTTTATGGACTAAAAAGAAAAGAACCATTACCTGTATGAAAACAGGCATAAAGCCAGGGTCTAGTTTTGCATTAAATTTACATTTATGAATTTAACATATGCTGTTAGGGAAATTGGACTGCCTATTTCAAGCCACTTGCTTGCTTTGAGAAAAATTGAAAGATAGAAAAAACTGTGCTGTTATAGTAGGTGTCCTACCTTTTTGATTCAGTTATAGTATGTGGCCTATATGGTTTGAATGTGGCCTACCTCAGTAAGAGTATATTTATAGATATAAGTAGTAGGCAATTTATTGAAACTAATTATTTTTCACATATATTCAATTTCAAGAAATGCAATTCAGTCATAAACTGTATATAGTAATTAAGAATAATTATAAAAGAATTTATCCATAATTTACATGAATCAGAGATCTATTTAATTCTAAAATATTCTTAGGGGTAGGGTTAGCAGTTATTATTATAACCTTATAATATGCTTTTTATAGTAGACCTCATACTATAAGAAAGACATAATTTTGTAGGCCACATTCAATAATGGTACTCTCAATTTTTATCCTAAAAAACATCTATTAAACATGGTTCTTTATAATTGGTAAAGGTCTTGGAGTCTGTGATGTGTAAGTAAAACATAAATAGTGGGCAGAATTGACAGACAACTTTTGTATTTTCTATATATGATATAGCTTGTTTTCACCCAGTTTTGTATTTTTAATTTAAATGAAAAATTTATTTCCAGGTGGAGCTGTTTACTCTCCTGCATTAACAGACTTCACTTTTATGGTTAAGGTAAGTTTGTATAGCCATTCTACTTAAATTTTCTTCATATAATGATTTATCTTATATAGATTACAATATTTTGTGTTTTACTTTTTTATTTGTGTGCTCTCTCTAATAATTTTATTATAACATAATTTAAATGTGGGTTTTCATTAATAAGTTTAATATTTTACAAATATTTAATGGAATGATAATGTTTTTTAGGATCCAACCCTTTGTGACTGGACCAAATGCAATAAAAGTGTTTATACACTTGGTTATTCTATTGATTACATATACAGTTCTTATTCCAAAAATATGTTAAAATAGAAAATGATTGGTTAAATGGACCTAAATTCCATCATCGTATGTCACCCCACCAAAAGAAGAAACCCCCCCCAAAAAGGGGAATTAACTGAATCTAATGAAATTTTCAGTGTTGATATATTAATGAATAAAATATATAATGCACCAGTTATTTATTTAAAAACTTTTGCATTTTTTCAGGTCAGTTAACTTTGAACTGCGTATCTTTGAGGCATAACAGAGATTCTCAAAGATACGTAGTTCAAAGTTAACTGGCCTGAAAAAATATAAAAGTTTTTAAATAAAATAACTGGTGCATTATATACTTTATTCATTAATATATCAACACTGAAAATTTCATTAAATTCTATTAATTCCCTGATTTTTTTTTTTTTTTTTTTTTTTTTTTTTTTTTTTTGTGGGGTGACATACGATGATGGAATTTAGGTTCATTAAGTTCGATTTAACCAAATGATTTATATGCCAGATGGATACAGTAGAAATAATTTTTTTTTTTTTGCTTGAATTTTTGAGATGAGGCTTGATATATTCACTCTGAATTGTCCATTTGGACACATGGCACAAATTGATATAAAGATTGAATTAATATAATTCAAAGTGACAATCATCTCAAGATTCTTGTTTACTTTTTAAGCAAAGATTTAATGACCAAATTCTAAAGTGTTACTTATTTAAATTATTTCAAATTTTCAAACATGGGTAATTCTATCTTAGAGTAAATATGAAAAAGGTCTTACATACTAACTTAAGGTTGCATTTAACATAGTGCTAATATCCTTGGGAAAGGTATGCATTCAAATATTCTCCCTCCAGCTATGGACAAATAGGTCATGCTGGGCTCTTTAATATTCGATACGGCAACCGGTCTGAGAGAAGGAAAACTCTGAATTCAAACATTAAATTCCATTTAAAAATTGACCTTGTGTCACATCCTGCTTTTGCGAATGTATTGGGAAATACATACATCCCAACTTATAAAATCTGGCAAAAGTTATAGAATCACCACACTTAAAAGATGTTTATCCAGTTTTTTTTTCTTTTTTTTTACTTTTACTTCACAGCAAAAAAAATTGTTTAATAGCTGAACATTCTGGCTTCATAAATTATATTCTTTAGATAAATTAGATGAAATTATTTAACTTAATCACATATTTTTCCACATCAAGTGTTGGAAAAAAAATTATGGAATCACCTTATAATTTGCATTTTTAAAACTAATACCACTACAAGTCTTAATATTCTAATTAATGTGAAGTTAAGAGACTGCATGTAGACTTAACAAGCTATTTGGTCTGTGATGTGAAAGGAACTTGAGCACACCTATTTTGACCAAAGATGAAAAAACTGCCCCCTCCCCCTTCAAAAAAAAATGGAGAGTTAAATCAAGGGTGTTTAATATTTGTTCTGCACCTCTACAAGAAGCAAGACAAAACACTTTTTATTATTTTGATTTGGTGTGTACTATGCCAGGTAGATATTTGCTCAGCTTAGATGTTGCACAAGGCCAGAAGTATGGGGCATCCTGTGAGAATCAAACTCACTAACAATGGTTTGCGAACCTAGCTAGTTAAACCATTACACCACATAAGGTACCATGTTGGTATGTAGGTTTTCATATCACTCTTTTTACATGGACTATAACAAGAGAACTGTGAATTTAAACAATAGAAAGGATTCTAAAACTCCTTTGGTAAGGATATCTTATATGTAGTATGACAAAAATGTTCTTTATTCCCAGTTAGCTCTGACTAAAATTTGCTGTAAGTATAAACAAAATGGATACGCACTGTCAACTGGAGCGTTAGAATGCACTGACTGCACCTTTGCAGAGGGATAAGACTCCCCCAACGGGGTCACCTGTTGGCTGTGGGTGGTGACCCGTGATACTTAAGGATAGAACCCAGGTGGTTGAGCAGTCCATGACATGCAATACTCCACTTTGGCCCTTAGGCTAGACGGGTGGTCGGAGAGGCCCCCTCCGATCAATCGGCTGGTCACGTCAAGCCCTAGCACCTATATCATTGCCCCAACCCTATTGCCCGTATGGCAAGCCCCAAACCTTTTTATCATATAGGTGCTAGAAGGCGGTGATTGAGGGTCTACATGTCCTGGGAATGATGTTAAACTCTATATTATGGTGAGTTTCCAGTTCTGGAAGTTTGGGGAATGTAAAGAACCCTTCATCACCATTGCTTCCTGGTCCACTCTGACCCAGAGTGGTAGTACTTGTTAGGATCCCATCTATGGGTTAAATAGAAAAATGTATTATTTTTTTTTAAATTGATTATCCATTAAGAATGAATTTATTTCAAAACTTTGTCAGCTTTAAATGACCCACTGAGGTTGATATGCCATAAAACAAACCAAACCAAACAAAATGGATAAATTTTAAAAGGAAATTAAATCGGTAGACTGTGGAAGGCATCAAAGTCTCAGTGTAGAAACTCAAAGAAATATGACTTGAAAATACAAAACAAATAAAAAAAAATAAGCAGAAACAGGAGTCAGTATTGTGGCAAATCTGTAGGAAAGCTGAATAAAATGGGATTTACATACAGAAAGCCAAATGTAAAGCAGCACTAATCCCCCCCCAAAAAAAACCAAACAAACCCAAACATACAAAAAACAACAGGTTACATAGGTTACAGAAGTAATCTTGGAGTGTGTGTATATATGAATGTTATATTCACTAATAAAATTATTTATAACTTTTTTGTATAATTGAAAAAAAAAACAAAAAAATATGTGTGTTTTAAGATGACATATAAATAAATTTTAGATATGATATTTTCTAATATATAATGAAAATTGGACTGGTGTCAGTTCATGCTAGTTTATTACCAAAAACTTATTCTTTTTAATTTACTGTAAAGTATTCTATTTATATATATATATATATTTTTTTTTTTTTCAATTTTTTTCAGGATACTTCTTACCTCTTTATCACAGGACCAGATGTTGTAAAGGTAGGAGAATTTATTTTCTAAAAAATAATTTTATTAGGTAATATTTTATATATAATGCTAAAAATAGACAATTTTTTAAAAAACTTTAATGATTTGCTGTCTCAGTTATTGTAAAGATATTCTATGTACTTTTATATAAAAAAATTGTTTTTCAATTTACATTTAAAATCATATTTATACTTCACAAAAATGAAGTCTAAATTACATGAATTATATTTTACAATTTTATTTCTTTTTAAAGGGTTCTTCACTAATTATTTTATTGATAGCTTTATTCCACCTTATCACAACAATGGGTTGATATATTCCTTAACTGTTAAATTAGAAAGCATGAGGTTTGAAATAAAGAAGCAGTTTCTCCGCAATAAAAGCAACTCTAATAATAATATTTCATTGGTGTATAATTATTGCAGCATTTTTCAACAAATTTGTTTTAAAAAAGCTGCAATAATTATGCACCAACTCAATATTAATGGTAATCTGAACATTAGCTACATAAATGAGAGTAACTTCCCCTTGTTTCTTTCTCTTTGAGGAAGTCTTATGTTTTGGTCGGCCATTTTCATTTCACCGTAAATTAATACAACTGCATGTTTTAACACGAAAATATCATAAAATGTGTTCTTAATAACAATTAAGTTCATTTCAAATAATGCACAAGCACAATTAAAAACATATCTTATGATATTTTTGTGTTATAACATACAGCTGTATTAATTCGAACAAATTCATATTTTCAATATAGATTTATGGTGAAATGAAAATGGCTGACCAAAATATAAAGCTTCCTGAAAGTGAAAGAAACAAGGGAGGTTACTCTCATTTATGTAGCTGATGTTCAGATTACCATATCAACAGTTCTTTCAATACATTTTGTAGTTAGAAACAACACAATAAAGTGATTTTGAAATGAATTGAGTCAATGCTATAGATACGTACTTTATTATGGTTAGACTTTTAAAAATGTTTATCTTTTGTATGTAAAGATTTTAATGAAAATACAACAGTTTATTTAGCTATTTAGTTTTTGTTGTAACCTAACAAAAGTTACTAAATGAGAAATAACCAAACAGGTTGGAAATAAAATGGAATCTTTTATAACATTAACAAAATATAATACTTGCCCGCAGCATGTAAACCACTGCTAGTGGTATAAGACTACTCAGTCAGCATAATACTCCGAAATTTGTGCCGAATGAAGGTATTAGCCAGCATACGTTTGTAGTACGTATTGCAGTCTATTCGGAGCGCAGCTGCAGAGCAGGGCACATTACATATACCTATTTAGTGCAGTAAAATTTGTGTTGGTAAAACGAAAGACCAACCATGTCAAAGTCCCTTGTCGAAAATAAGAATCGTCCCCACCATCCTCTGCAGTGGTGAAGACCACATACACACTACATTACAACTGTTCAGAGTTATAATTCTTTTTTTTTTTTTTTTGTTAATATCTGAATTATCTAAGTGAGAAATTTCTTGCTTATTAGGCATCTTAAAGTTTTTTCAGCATGAGCAGTTTTGTTGTATTCGTTGCTTTGAATGGAAAATACAAGTTTTGTTTAGTGATTGTTGCAGTGTTGCAAGATTGGCTGGTTGTTTCTACTGAGATTGTCTTTGAAAATGGTTAATTCAAGCTAATTTAATTTCTAAAATTGTTTTATGCATTTAAAAAACCACATGTGAAATAAAAATAAGGAAATGTTCTGAACTAGTTATTAATGAAAATAAGACATTTACTTTATTAAATTTACTAATTTTAAGAAAACGGATAGTTTTTTTTTTTGTTTGGTGTGTGTGTGTGTGTTGTATATAATGTATATATATATATATATATATATATATATAATATATATCCTCATCATTGTGTGCTGACAGCACTGATTCCCTTAACTATCTCACACCATTCGTCCCTATCAGGTCATCAAATTGGCTTTCAGTGTTCACCACACACAGTTGTTGCTGGTCAGATGACACTGGTTGTCCATGTGTAGGAATTCTCAGGATAATGTCACTTATGAATTCATCCTTACTTCTCCAACAGTGCCCAGCATGTCTTATTCATCTCACTTGGATGGTTTGTGTGATAGGAAGTAAGTGGCCATATAAGCTACTGTTTTGTGGGATGCAGCATCCTTGTGTAGTTCCTATCTAGGTTTTTTCTTTAAGAGCTTTGAAAAATTCTGAGAGGTGCAGCCATACATTAGTACTGATGTAGCTACAGCTTGGAAGAATTTCTGCTTTTGGTATGTATAAGAAAATAATGTATTTTAACAGGGTTGTGGAGTCAGTCGGAAGCAATTTAAGGTGTCACTGGAGTTGAAATCGGAGTTGATAAAGCTATACCGACTCCGAATCTAGTTGAATTTGCACTTTTACGTGCACACTCTTTATAAAAATTATGTTTTATATCATTATGAATTAATTACATATGAGTCTGAGTTGGAGGTGCCAAAAATAGGAGTCGTAGTCAAAGGTTTTTGGTTCTGACTCCCAAAGTCCTGTTTTAGAGTAATTAAGGGAAGTGACAATTATTAATTATTTATCTATTCTTTGTATCATATTTTTTATTCATCTATAAGACTTGAATTTTCTTTACTATTTGTTTATTTTATTACATTGGTAAAATTTCTTTATTATTTTGAAAAGAAATTTTAAAATTCATAAGATAACATATAACTACATTGTATTTTATTTATTTCTAAACTTGACACCACTGACTGAGCTTTATTTATTTACTAGAAGTGGCTACCCAGTGTCACCTGGGTAGGGGGCTAAAAAGGTGGTCTTGCCGATCTATTATTGTTTGAATCGCGAGTTGGATCCTCACAGGATGCTCCATTAAAATCCCTATGTAAAAAAGACCTTGCGTTGATCCAGACACTCTGAAAAGAAAATTAATGTCTCCTATTTAAAATACTAATTGCAAAAAAAATTCCATGCTGTTATTTAAATTTTATTTTTTAATTATCTTCACAATATAAATTAAATCTCATTATTTTTGTTCAAAAAGCAAAAATCTGGTGATAGTGAATGTGTATATACATATTACTTTGTTGTCAATTGTTTTATTTTCTTAGTTTCCTCCGGACATACATACACATAAATTGCGCTTTATATATGTACTAGCAGCGGCTACCAGGCATCGCCTGGGTAGAGGGATTTTTAAAAGTTAGTCCCGCAGATCCATTATTACTGAATCGTGAGTTGAATCTCGTGGGATGCCCCATTTAAAATCCCTATGTAAAAAAAATAGACCTTGCATTGATCTAGCTACTCTGAAAAGAAATGTAATGTCTACTATCTAAAATATTAAATGAAAAAAAAAATCCAGTCAGTTATCATTTGAATTTATTTTAATTATTCTTTCACAAATATTATTATATAATCTCTATTATTTTTGCTCAAAAAACCAAGCCCTGGTGATATTGATGTGTATATATATTTACTTTGTCGTCAATTGTTTATTTCCGAAGTTTCCTCCGGAACATACAGATTCACACAACTGCCTTTATTATGGATAGATAGAATAGATAGATTTATATTTTTAACATTATAGAAAAATACTTTCTATATTGCTATCTACATTTTCTTTTGATTTAAAAAAATTGAATATAATTTATTTCATGACAGTTACAGTACACATCTTTTCTGTGCATTAAATATAAAACTGTGTTGTATTGTCAAGGTGGAAATTTACACAGAAGAAGGGTGTGCTTATTAAGCACCAGCATCCAGTTGCCAACAGATACATACAAAACAAAGAACAAATAAGAACAGTTAACAAGACAAAACTTATACTAAATAGAGGAGGGTCAAATGCAGTATACCCAATGCAGTAAAGTCAGTCTTAATATTATTCAGCTTGTTAATCACTTTAATTGTAGGCTATTTTAAGGCTATGAGCCAGTCCCTGGTTGAAAGCTGAAGGGATGCTAGCTACTTTACAACACTATATGATTCTAAATTATTTTTGGATGAATTATAGGTGACTGTATATATTGTTAATTTATCTATTTCTTTTATTTATCATTGTCATTGTAAGTTTTCTTTACTTTATCTGTAGAAGTGTCTGAATTCTAGTTTATTCTTTCCATTTATTCTTTATAGTTGATTATTGTATTGTCTCTTTAAACAATTTTTATTTATTTAAAAAAATAATATTAGCATTTGTATTTAATAATGGATCTTATCTGACTATGGTATATAGTGCATTCGGTTTAACTCAATTGGTAGAGCATTCGCCTAGGAACCACAAGGTTCCGCGTTTTGATACCTGGCCTTCGCCAACTCAGTTCATGAGTAAGCACAGCTTGGATCTGTGCAGAAGCTGATGGTAGGTGTAGTACTCCATCTTTGGTGCAAAAACAATCTCCCTGGTCTATTGCTAGTGAAAAGGAGATAGACTCCTTGCTGTCCAGCTGATATGGACAATAAGCCACTCTGCTGACTTTACTTTTTACTTAGATTATAATGTGGAAGCTCAGGGTGTAATGGTTAAAGTAATAGGAAATGGACTCATTGACCTAAGTTCAAATCCTGGACAAGGCTGTTTGCATTTCACTTATCCACTTGGTAATAATATTGTCTTGGTGGAGGGGTAAATTCTCAATAGGACAAGTCGTAAGAAATGGACTTGTTCGAATCATGGACGAGGCTGTTTGCATTTCACATTGTATTACCCTTGGGAAAGTATGGATCCAACTACTCTCCCTCCAGCTATGGGGAAATAGTAGGGCAGACTTGGTTCTTAAACCTTGATTAGGTAACCAGTCTAGGAGAAGAAAACTCTGAATTAAAACCTGTCAAACTCTGCTTAAGAACTTGATTTTGTGTCACATCCTGCTCATTCGGAGAGGTTGGTAAATGTTTTTTTTTTGTTTGTTTGTTTCTAAATCATGGGGAAAAAAATCATCCTAGGAGTTTGTGAGCCACTTGTCCCTTTCTTTGAGAAGGAAAGCTCACATGATCAAAACCCTACCAGTGTTGAATGGTCCACCTTTATAGTGCAGTACTGCCTGGAACTTGTAGTACCAGAGATATATAACTGGTTGTACGGGCAAGTTCAAATTCTATGACAATAAAACATGTGATCTCCATCATCATTTAGTCATCTTGATCCGGCTTGTCACAGGATATCAGTGTTGTACAAGTGTGTAGCATTATCATAAAAATGTACGGGTATCTCTTCAAATCCAACGGCAATGGAGGAGTAATGATAATAATAAGCTGGGAGGACATAGTCATGAATAATAACGGCAATGGAGGAGTAATGATAATAATAAGCTGGGAGGACATAGTCATGAATCTGCATGTGAGTGATTCAATGTCCATCTAACGGTGCTGTATTATTGAGTATCCATTAAGAATGAATTTATCTAAAAAACATTTTTCAGCATTAAATAAACCAGGTTGATATGGCGTAAAACAAACCAAACAAATATGAAAAAATGATCTTGGTTTCTTTCATTCTTAAATTAAACTCTTCCCATAATGCAATAGCTTTATAAAGTTCATAATAATATTTATCTTATTAAATAAATAGAACCATGGCTATTTAAAAAAAAAATCCTTATCAAGTTGATTAGGGATTAAAAAATCTGAAGAATGTGTTGCACCTATAAAATAAGAATAAATAATTTAAACCATTCATTTTTTGGCAAGGTTGTGAGTGTCTGAGCCCTCACTAATGTAGTACTGCTTACCAAGAAAACTGGTATGGGTTTAGAAAAGGTAACCCAAACAAATGCCTGTTTAGTCATGAATGCTGGTCAGCAACCTGTGGTTTAACGACTGTTCATAACAGCAAGAGAAAAATGAAAAGTAAATATGCAATCAAGAAATATAGATTCAGGATAGGAATGTAGAATGTCAGGACTTGACCGTCAGTGGTCGAGCAACCCTGAATGGCGCAATAGCATAATAGTGAAATAGTTAGTTCAGTACAACATTGACATTCTCAGAAACCGATTTGAGAGATGAAGGTCAGTTAACAGAAACAAGTGCTGAATGCACCTTCTTCTGGAAAGGTAAGTCAAAGGGTGGTAATTGAGAGGTGGGGGATGTTGATTTTTGCCATTTGTGCAGAGTCAACCAATCGAGTAGAAAAAATCTCCTGGCTTTTGTGACCGAAATCATGCGTCTTCGAGGATTTATTTTACCATGCAACCTTTTCATGGCTATCCTTTCTTTTTATGCTCTTTCTCTTAACAAAGAGGAATATATCAAGATCTTAGATTGTCCATAACTTTGATTCCAAATGCTGACAAAATCCTCCTCCTCCTCCTCCTCCTCCTGTGATTTCAACACTTGAATTTGATATGATCACAAGACCTTGGAAGCAGGTCTAGGCAAGATCAATAATAATGGTCTTTGATGCCTTCAGCTTTTTACTGAATTTTAACTCATTTGCAACCAGCATTTTTCATCTGAAGGTTGTTCATAAGGTTACTTGGATTAAACCCAAAATCAAACATAGGAACATTCTTGAATACATTATCACCAGGATATGAGACCCTCTGGATATTGCGCTGTTCAAGTCTGTAGGGTGCTGATTCTGGGACAGACCATATGTCGTATATGGCAAATTGAAACATTGTATCAGATCTGGGAGGAATAAAAGTCCCTAACATATTGATGTCAAATTTGAAGACTCTTACTGTATGTGAAATCTTCAAAAAGCTATTTGGGAAGTAGAATTTTGATGGAACTTGGATTAATTTTAAGCCCCAAGCTCTACAATGTCGGAGCTGAGGTTCTTGGTCTCAGAGAAAGAAAACATCTGAATTGGTTTGATGAAAATGTATCAGCAGATCACTAAACTTGGGGAAAAAATATGTTGCATAAAAATATTCTCAGTGCATCAGATAAAGATAAAAATCTTACTGAAGTCTCTCAGGTGGTAAAAATCTCACACCTAGCAAAGTTATACCAAATGAAAACCAGTGGTGGTCATAGTGTATTCAAGACTTGAAAGCACATAATACGAGAATTGGGTATAGTGCTTGGCACTATGCCAAATTGGTATAGTCTTGTAACCGATTGTCTTGGTCTTTAATCTTCATTTTGTTTATCACTCAAGTCTCAGGATGGTTTTTCTCTCTTTAAGGATCATGATGGTATCATGAAACGTTGCACTTCACAAATCTTTTACAATTCATCAGTTATTAATGAAAAATGTCCTTAATTAATCTGTCTCGAAAGGAATATTATCTTTGAGATGATGGACCATTCCATTATTGATGAGATCCAAATAATTAATGAGAAACAAATAGATAAAATGATACTGGGAAGGCACCATGTCTTGGCGTATTCCCATTGAGATTCTTGTCACAAGCTTGCTTGCAGAAATCCATTGTCTGATATCAGATGTCTTGTTCGGGTCCTGTCCTCCTAGTCTGGTTGATGTTATTTTAATTTCATTGTTCAAAGGAAAGGGATCCAAACACATATATGGAGATTATAGAGTATAAGACTGATTGAAGCAGTTGCAAAACTTTTACTTAATGGTAACAAAATGGATATGACCCTTGTTATCCCAGAAAGTCAATGTTGTTTTAGATCAGGTTGTGATACAATAGATATGATCTTTTTTTTTTTCCTTTTTTTTTTTCATTATGTTAGCTTTTAATGGTATTTTAAAAGTCAGTTCTTTACTTAAAAAAGCACTTATGCCAATGTGTGGGATCATCATTATCTTTGTTGATAAATTAGCTTTTTCTTTCTGTTTATTGGATTGCAAATGAATATCAGTATTACAGGTTTATTTGAGATGTTGGTATATCACCAACAGAAAATCCTCTTGTCATTTTTGTTGAGAAAATTTATGAAGAATAGGTACAAAGATGGATAATAGAAATCTTTGTAAATAAAACACTGAAATCTGAAATTATAGGCATATTTTTCCTTATTATATCATTGATAGTTGTTGAGTGTTTTATATATTTCTTTGATTCTTACGGTGTAACAGTCTGAAGCTGCTTACTGTATTTCAGAATTATTGTGTCCCTATTTTTGGTCCTGCATTGCATTGTTGGTTCATATTATATTACATATCTGTTAATGATGGATAATTGCTATGTCTGGACTTACCTTGGTACTGTCAAGTTTTCTAGAATGGGTTTGCTTAGATGATGAATTCCCATTTAAATACTCTATCTGCTTCCATCAATGCATTTGTACGAACATTCTTATTGTTCTAGTGGTTTAAAAGCTGCAATAAAGTAAAGTTGTGAGATGGTTAGGCAATTGCCATGGATCAAAAAAAAGCACTTTGGAATGAAAATCCAACGACTTGAGCTGCATTTCCTCTTCGTCTTTATTAGGCAATTCATATCTGACCCGTTGTACATTGCAAATGGAAGATAAATTCATCCAAATCCGAGAAATTATGTACTAAAACTGCAAGTTCCTTTAGCAAATCTTGAAGGGTAAGAGTTGTCCATGGTACCAGATAGAATCTCCTACGACTATTGATGTAAATTTCCACTGAAGTTCATCTACCAAATTTAGTTGGCATAATAGTTGATATGAAACGCAATCGCTACGATAACTTTTGGAGATAAAAATGAAAATGTGAAGCCTCCAGAATTTGTGAAATTCAAAAATGGACTAAGTTGGTCATTGGAATTGTTCCAAATAAAAGGCGAATACATATTCCAAAGTATTTTTTGTTAACTTTTTGCAGTGAAATTAAATCTATTCCAAGTGTGTGATATTGAAGTTTGATGTCCCATAATAAATAAGTTCTTTGTAATATTGTAACCAATTTGGCAAGTCATGCCATTGAATAAATCCGACCCTCAAATTTCTTCCTGGTTCTCACCACATTTTATATTTATTCAGCAGTTGACGAACAAGTAAGTTCCTTTCTGAATAGCACAACAACTGTCCGATATGATCATTTTTCTCTTGAAGTGTTATTAATCTTACTAATTGTAAAACACAAGTCTGTGATCATTAAAAGGCTGAAAGAATAAAAAATCCACAGAGAAAGATTTTGAAAACTCCCTGAAATGAGATGTCACTATGTTTTTTTAACTATTTATTCATTTGTGCTGTTCTTCATTGCACAGCTTAAAGACATTAGTTATTGTATTTATATTTCATTTATAAATTAATCTTTTGACTTTGATGTATACATATTTTAGTCCAATTTCTTTTTAGACATTGTAATATTATAATATTTATATTTCCTGGTTCTTTTTGTGTTCTTCATTTTGCTCTTGCAAAGAATATTTATCAAATCTTTCTAATTTCCCGAGAGGGAATGTTGCGTAAATCAGTGAGATAGGAATTTTAGCATAAATAGTATTACGCAATAATTAAGATAAACTATTATACATAAAACAAATTAATCGGATATGTAGAAAAAAATGTTAGATGTATATTGAATTGAATAAAAAAAAATGACTTAATCCCGTTAGAATTAAGATTTGATATATTTGGAGGAAAAAAAAAAATCCTCAAAGTAGCTAATATTTCAAAATATACGATCAGAATTGTTGCAACTTTTAAAACAATATTTGCTATTGATCTTTCGCCTTAAGTTTTTTGTTTTAATATAATTGAATTTTATTATACTCAAAACAAAAAAAAAATTTTTTTAAAGTTAAATGGGGGGACAAAAATTATTTCTAATTTTTTTTAAAGAAATCACATTTTTTGTAAATGAAATAAAGTTATAAGAATAAAGTCTTTTTTTTTTTTTTTTCATCCAAGAAGCGAACTGACCTGGTTACTCCATAACTGGTGCCGACCCAAGTTAATTGAATGTGTTTTTTCTATTGAATACCTTGCTAAAGTGTTGTTGAAAAACAAATATCTAAAGGATAGTTTTTAGAAATAGATGCAGGTTTCATTTATCTCCTTTCATCTTCTCATTTTAATTCATCTCTTGTAGCAGAAGTCCTGTATTTTTGCTTTTCTCCTGCTCCGTCTAAGGATTATATATTACCAATAATACATGATATCAGAAATACTTGCAACATCGGCCAGAGAGGAGGCCAGATTGCCAGAATTGAAGATTTTGTACTACTACTTACTATTTCAGTAGAAAGCAGGGGGAATGTTTAGTAGGAATTTTATTTCAGAGTAATCTACATAAAGGACAATAATGTTTTCAAGCATCTATTCAAAAAATGCGAAACCACCTAACGATTATCTATGTGTGGTGAGACTATCCATTAAACTTCAAATCAATTTTCATGTAACCTTAATCGAACATCCTCTCTCTTTCCTTCCCTCGATTTCACGGTTTTGTTGAAATGTTCTTACTTCTTGGACATTCTTGAGTATTTTTAATATCTTTGTCTTGTGACTTCTTATATTTCCACCTCTGCTACCTAGTCATTACATTTTTTAAAATCTGAGCACATTTTGTTATAATCGCTCGTCAGTTGTCTGATTTTATATGTGATTCGTAACACTTGCAAATAAACGTAGCTCTCACAAAAAATGCTGCCTCTTGGTTTACTAGTCCAGTTCCATGGTAATAGCGATGTCATCTCGTCGCCGGAAATATTTTTTTCGTCGTTACGAGGGAAGATTTTTTTACTACGCATTAATTTTTAATATTAGTGTTTTAGTTATTGTAGAGTTTTTTTTAAAAGTGAACAACCCTCCTCGTTGTTAATGGCACATATATATGTCTATATTTCCTTTTATTTACAAAACATCATTCTGGGCGCGTTTTTTTAGGGACTAGAAATGCGAATACTCTCTATCAACAATTTTGTTACTCAATATTAAGCATACAGCCTGACGAAATGATTATTTTTGGGGTTTAGATATTAAAGGTTAAATTTTATCTAGAAAATTGCCTCTTAAAAAAGATAAATAAAACATTAAAATCTTTGAAAATCGCAAGCAATAATTTCTATTTTACTAGTATCAAATGACAAAATTCAAGGTGTTATCCAAAATTTATTGTTATAAACATCGAAAATGAAGTCAATAAGATAAAACACTAGATAAGCATCCGCCGCCACTCAAAGATGAGCAAAAACGTGTCCTGTCACTACCATTTTTTTTATTTAAAAGAATAAATATATTATAGAATAGAAATAATAATTGAAAATTCAATATAAACAAAATTTATTTAGAAACTATAAAATCTCACTGATCAGCTATTTTCTAAGGAAAATTTACCGAGAATTATAACAACCCAATTCTATAGAATAAAGATGTTTATTATTATGAAACACAAGTCCATGTTTTTTTAAAAAAGGTTATTTTATACCAGTAAAAAATATCTTGCATAGAAATTATTAGAGATAAAAAAAATCTATTCGTTTTATAAGAAAAACAAACTTTTGAAATCTACAACAAAGATAATATTATGATATAGATCTAATCTTTGTGTGGTTAGTTAAGAATGATTAGGAATTAAAAAAAAAACACAAACACATAATACCTAATGAATCCAAGATTTATCTTAGAAAAATCGATGATCGAATTTGTAAAATCTGAAAATAGGTGAACAGTAATATATGAAATAACTTATTACCCTATACTTACATAAACACTCACTCGTCCTCCAGCCAAATATTTTATAGTTTCATGTAATTATATACTAAATTAAAGATGTCAAAAATAAACCGATTGTTAAAAAAAAAAGTAACATGTATGACCAATTTGTCGAAAATCCCGTGTTTTACAATTACCACCAATCCGTTTGAAATAAATCTATACTTCAAAAAATTCATGGGATATTATCCGATTTTAATAATTTTCTAATTGTCTATGGGTTATAGTAAATGTTAATTAAGTTTCTATAATGCATGTAGTGATTTTATTCAATAACTTTCTTTGATTCTTTCTTTCACGCGTACTTCAAATCTTGGCGCGCCCCGACAAACTACCCTCAGGGGTATATAGATGATTAGGTTACTTTTTATCGCAATAAATATAAAAACAAAAGAATCGAAGTGAATAGAAGCGAAACAGGAATTCTCTCGTAGTAAATAAGTACCCGAACACCCTCGGAAAATTAACAAGGACAATAAACCAAATTTTGAGTTTTTATTTTCGATTTTCTAGGACTTACGTACATACAAAAACAAAAAAAATGTTTCCGATTTTTTTTTTTTGTTTTTTTTTTTTACTCCATTTCATAAATTATTAATTGGCTATTATTTTATAAAAGAAAGGAAAAAAAATCAAAATCCTTTAAAAGGTAGAGGCCCAAAATTCCCACATACCAGTTTCCGACCAAAATTAATTAGTGATCAACTAAAGTAAATGAGTTATTAAAAAATTTTTAGATCTAATAGGTAGTACATTTTAAAACTTAACATCAGCTGCTCATATATTTAAATGAATTTATTATCATACCCAGAAAACTAATTAAATCAGAAAATTTTTTTGAAATAAAAATAATAGATTGCATTATAAAATCATCTATGATAAATCATATGAATTCCATTAAATCGGATAATTCCTGATTTTTTGGGGTTTTCTTTTTTTTTCCTTAATCCGCTCTAACATTTATTCCTTGAAAACACGGAATTCTTACAATCCAGGACGCCTATTATATGATTGATCCAAATTAACCGAAAAATTAGTTTTAAATGTATAAATAAATGACAGCTGTAAATTATTGCCTTTTTTAAAAAATTTTAAATTTTTTTAGATTTACACTTTTCACTTAGACACCAAATTTACTTAAATATAATTTAAATTTTAATTTTTTAAAATGAAAAAGAACCGAATTTTGGGTATTCCTAAAAAATTTACCACTGCTAAATTACCTTTTTTCTTAATCCGCTAATTATCGATTTTAATAAAATTTCTGAAGGTCTTTAAAAGAATACAGATAAATTTCTTTTAAACATTTCCTCCAAAATTCTGAAAGACTGTTGGTTTTTGGTCCGCACTTCTCAAACATTTTGGTTAATTAGACTCCGTTAATAGAAAGTGCGTTGAAGGGTTTTAGATGTATTAAGATAAACTTACAGGAGAATTTAAATTTGTTTACATTTGAACCATAACTTAGATAACCCTTTTCGACTCCGATTCTGGGGACATTTTTTTCCATTTACACCCTCAAAATCCGGGGGGGTTAATTGGCTAACATGATTTTTAGTTTTTTTAAATTATAAACCCTAAAACCCTAACCCCCTAAACAAACAAACAGATTTGACGGTGTTAAATGGAGAAAGTTCTAGTCAATTGCCAAAGGATGCCTATTTAATTCCACATTTTTAATAATAACG
>CM042146.1:46316938-46335991 GCA_023376005.1 Doryteuthis pealeii
GTTTTCGTAGCTTAATCGTCTAAGGATGTGGTTAATAAATGAGAAAAAATTCATGTTAAATTTTCTTTTCTTTTTTTTTTAAAGTGGTAGATTAAAATCTTTCATTCACTGCACGTGACTGGCATTTTGTTAATTAATGTAAAATATGGAATAAATAAATTTCATTAGATAAGTATTTTTTTATCTAAATAATACTTTGTAAATCTTTTTCTTTTTTATGGTGGTTTTTCGTTGGGCCATATTTTTATTATGGAGGCCCACAATTGAAAAGAGTCACTAAAAGAACATAAACCTATTCCAATAATTGATCAACTTAAGAAACTGCGGATTATGCGCTTCTAATCATCAATACTATTAGAAGAGCAGCATGCATCGCTTGTAATAATATTTCCGATAAAAGTGCGTGTTTTTGTACAATGCTTATTAAATTAGAAAGAGTAACGAAACTGAATAAGAACGCATATAAAAAGATTACACTTATTTTTTTTTTTTTTTTTGTCTATATAAAATTATACATAGGATTGCTTTTAATACACTTGAGAATAAAATATAATATTAGAAATCAATAACACCAAGTAATTATCTATTAAACCCAGTTTGCAAATTATCCACATCATATACTATGTGTAAATCTTTATTCTTGGTGATTGTAGGATTTTAAACGCATTAATAACATTGGTTGTTTGAGGAAATCTAACTCAACTAGACTTTAATAGACATTGTTAATAAATAAGATGCTCATTAGGATTAAATGATAATTATAATAATTGAGAATATAAGATAAATAACTAATGGAATGTGACGTCGGTAGTGACAGTTTCGGTTACAAAATCTAATTTAATTTCCTGATTTGTCTACAAATAACACCACCCAGTTAGAATGCATTCACTTTAGCACACTTTTTGTCACTGAAAGTAATTTTGTATAGTTATTTCAATTTTAACTCAAAGATGTTCTTAAAATTTATCGAGTGAGGGAAACATGAAATGATTTGATTTCTAAAAAAAAAAAAAAAAGGAATGTAAAGATTCGTGCATATTCAAATAACTAAAGAAAAAATGTTTGTAGAACCCAAAATTTACATGATTCAAAGTTGTTTTAATTAAAACTTTCAATTTTCTAAGCTAAAAAAATATTATGTTTTAAAAGATTTAAAAATAAGATTTTCGTCGTGGCGTTTGTATTTTTTGTTTTCATAAAAATCTGTGGGCGTGGCTAATTGGCTGGACTCGAGCGTGAGGCAGTTGATCGTACCAAAAAAGTATTACCGGTTATTTCAAACAACAAAGAATTTTTCCTGGACTTTCCTAACAAAGGAACATTTGAATCGCATTTCCCAGCAGAAATCGCGAACACCTCCGATATTTTCGAATTTTCACACCTCCATTTATTTACATAGCAATTTCTTTTATTTGTAATCAAATCTTTAAAATAATCATTCCAGATATATTTTGTAGCTGTGAATTTATTTATGAAATTGTTTTTGCAGTAAGTGGAACGTGACAGATCGCTCAAAACACACAGGAATTTTCAATTGAATCAATGTTTCCATTTCATGGAGTTAAATTCCTATGTAAATACATGGACCAAACCTTTATAAACATAATGGTGTAATGGTTAGCAAACTAGTCTCGCAGAATTACACTGAATAGAGAGTTTGATCCTCGCTGGATGCCCCATACTTGCGACCTTTGTGCCATATTTTATCATTGGCGAACGGGTTGGGAAAATACTTTAGGCATCCCATCGTAGTGTAATGGTTAGCTAGACTTGCAGATCCATTACTACTGAAAAAGCAAGTTCGATCCATAATTAAAATCCCTATGTAAAAAAGACGTTGTGTTGATCCAGACACTCTGAAAATAAAAATTAATGATCTCCTATCTAAGATATTAAACGCAAAGAAAAAGAATCCATGCTGTTATCATTTTAAATTTTATTTACGTTATTTATTAAAATATTATTAATCCTGTTAGAATAAATCTAAGATTATTATAAATATTTAATGTTAATTAATTTTTCTTAAATGGACATTTTGGTTTGTATTATTTGGATTATTCGACTATTGTCCTCATCTTTATGGTTATCTACATAACGTTTCGGTCGATGTGCCCTCCGGCCTTCCTCATGCATTTCTTGTCGGACTCGAGAAGGTTCCCGATGTCGACAAGAAATACCTGAGAGGGCTGAGGGGCACATCGACCGAAACGTTGTGTTGGATAACAATAAAGATGAAGGCAATAGTCCGAATAATCCAAATTACCAAAAAATTCAGAGAAAACTTATAGTTATTTAAAGAAATTTCAGACCATTCTTTTTATTTCTTGTGTGTGTGTGTGTGAGAGAGAGAGAGATGCTTATTCATAGTCTTGTACAATTTTAAATCTTCACGATATAAATCAAATCTTTATTTTTTTCTCCAAAAGCAAGATCTGGTGATAGTGAATGTGTATATATATTTACTTTGTCATTGTTTTATTTTCATAGTTTCCCCGGACATACATACACAAAATGCCCTTTATAGTTATCATTTTATCGAAGTTCATATTCAGGAAGATGCTACATTTCAGTTATCACGTATTTTAGCCTATCAACTTGTTTTAACAAAATCTAATTGTTATTAGTGTTGATATAAAAAAAAAAAGCAAGAAAAACATTTAAAAAAAAAAAAATTTAGATAGAAATAAAACTGGTGTTAGAAAGTTATACCGATTACTTTTTTTACCTTTCATGTTTTTTTTTCCTTTCATTTTATTGAAATGTAAGGTAAGGAATATATTTCATGCCGTTACTGGGAGGGGGGGGGGTGAAGCAAAAGATAAAAGAAAAATAGATACTAAGAAAGTTATTTTAACTACTGTTAAAAAATAATGCTGTCAACTTTATTTTAATTTAAAGTGGGGTAAATAAAAGGATATAAATATATAAGTTTAACTAATTAACAAACCTGAGAAAAAAAGGTCCTTCGTACCGTAATACCTTTCTTATTACAATGTAATGTATTGCTTCTTAGAAAAATTAATAAAAAAATCATAATAAATAAACTCCAAATAACATGTTAAAAGTATTAGTTTTAAAATTCTGTATATTATTTTTCCTTTTTAATTAGAATTCCCAGCTGATGGTTCGTTTTCGACCGACAACGACGAATTCGCCTTTTTAGTCGGTTCAACTTGTAATTCTCACTTATTTATGGCCCAATCTTTAAAATATTTATGATGAAAAAAAATAGGATTTCCAAATATGTATATTTTGTTTTTATCCATTATTTTTTACAGGAAGTTAAAGCAGAAAAATTTCTTTTTGCTTTTTTTCTTTTTCTTTTTTCTTTTTCTTTTTTTTCCTTTTTTCTATTTTTCCTTTTCCTTTTTCTTTTTTTTCTTTTTCCTTTTTTTTTTTCTTCTTTTTTCTTTTTTTTCTTTTTTCTTTTTTTCTTTTTTTTTTTTTCTCTTTTTTCTTTCTTTTCTTTTTTTTCAATTTTCTTTTTTTTCCTTTTTCCTTTTTTTTCTTTTCTCTTCTTTTTCTCCTTTGCAAATACAAAGTGGTTAATCTTTCTTTATTAATATTCTTGAAATTGAACAACCAATCAGTAGGCACATCAAACTAAACTAAAATCTTTTTTTTATATTCTTCAACTTGTTGAAGGAAAATACTTTGATCATAAATCATCTATCATCATTAAATCATGCTGACAGCACAGATACCCTTAACTCTTTCCCCATCCGTCTCTATCGTTTTACGCTCCTGGCAGGTCCTCAACTCGGCATCCAGTGTCAGCTCATAGATGTTGTATGTAAATCTTTGCTGATTGGCCAACACTGGTGTGTCCATATGTAAGAGTCTACAGGAGAATGTCACTTATGAGTTCGTCCTTACTTCTCCAGCAGTGCCCAGCATGTCTTGTTACTCTTACTTGGATGGTTTGTGTGATGGGAGGTAAGTGGCCTTATAGCTGCTGTTTTTTTAGGGTACTGTTTCCTGGATTTGTTCAAAACAGCACGCATGCTTGTGTAGTTCCCATCTAACTTTGTTTCTTCAAGCATTTTTTGTCAAAGTTCAAGTGGTGCAGCCATACAGTTTTACTAATATGCCTACAGCTTGGAAGTATTTGTGAGAAGTGCTAGATCATCTTCATAGTCTGCATCTTTGATAGTTTCTGTAGGATATGATCTGTTCTTACCCTTTTTAGTGTGAAACCATTTTTCATCATTAGGTCTAATGATGCCCGTAGTACATATTCTAGGCAGATTATAAATAGAAATGATACTGTTGTGGGGTTTTAAGGGGTCAAATAAGAACCAAAACGACGGGTAACAAATGTAGGAAAATGTATTAACAAAAGAGTAGACAATTACAGTACAGAGAAGTGGGAATTACGTCCGACAAATAGTTATGAGCTGACTCGCATTGGCTTACTCTCGAGCCATAATTGTCCCTGTTACTTATAGTAACCGTCGGCACATTCCATTAGTCTATAGGGTATATCATCTTATAACAGATACTAATGTATCTTCTTGCAAGACTCTTGCTTGCAACAGTGTCAAAGAATCTTTGTGACCATCGAGTGAGCGAATCATTGTTTTCATGTTTTGTAGAGTTACATATATAGCAGTAACATTTTATTTTTATTTTGGGATAGCCATATGCTAGAAGTAGTTTTTTCATCTTTCCTCTGTCTGTAGAGTCAAATGCCTTTTGATAATTCTCCAAACAATAATAGTTGCTTCTTAATTTATGGCTCGTACATAATCTACATAGTACATAATCTAAGCAGATTATAAATATAAATGGTGTTAATGTATCTCCTTGCAAGACTTCTGCTACAATGTCAAAGAAATCTGTGTCACTGTCAGGGTGAGCTTTCATGTTCTTGTAGAGCATCATTATGGTGGTAGCAATTTCTTTTGGGAGACCATAGGCTTGTAGTATTTGCTCTATCTTTCTTCTGTGTAGTCAAATGCCTTTGATAAATCTACAAACAAAAGTGTTACCTTGAGATTTTTTGCTCGTACTCCTTCAATGAATAGTCAGAATCTGAGAAGTTGTGCATCAATTTCTCCTAAATTCGTTTTGCTCAACTTCTGGTCAGATGCAATTGAGAAGCAGGGTATTATAAACTTTAGCAGCTATGGCTGTAAGGGTTATACCTCTGTAGTTCTTAGTGATTCCAAGTCACCTTTCTTCATGAAGGGGATGATGCAGCCTTTCGTCAATTTCCCTATTGCATAATCGAAGAAGTACATCTTCCAATTTTCTTGTCTTCCATACTTCGAGGGTATTTTGTTGAGGACTGCGGCTTTTCTACTTTTTATTGTTTTTAGGACTTTGTCAAATTTTTTAGAATTTTCTTGACTTCTGGTTGAATCCAACAGAGAAGCAGGGCATTATAAACTTGAGCAGCTATGGCAGTAAAAGATATACCTCTGTAATTCTTAGCTATTACAAGGCAGCCCTTTTATCTATTCTCTATTGTGTTATGTTTATATACTGTATTGCATAATCAAAGGAGTATCTTATCAAATTTCCTTATCTTCCATACTTCAGAGGATGTTTTCTGCTTTGATTGTTTTTAGAGTTCAAGTTAATCTTCTGTAAAGTGTCTTAATTTGATGTCTAGTTGGTCATTTATAATTTCTTGGGTAGTTTTGTCTGTGATAATGTATAATAATTTTTATTTTTTAAGATAATTATTAAAAAATAACCTAATTTTTAATAGGAAGTGAATTTTAGGAATTAATACCTATCTTACATTTAAACTTTATTTCATTGGTAATTGTTATTATCAGTTTTAATAAATAAAAGAAAAACTAATTACAAGCAAGATTAAAATATACAAAAAGGATTTCATTTCTCTTTAATTTAAAATAAGTAAAGTAGGCAGAGTGGCCTATTGTCGGTATCAGCCTGACAGCGAGGGAATCTATCCCCTTTTTGGTAGCGCTAGACCAGAGAGATGGTTTCTGCTGAGGTAGAGCACCACACCTATCGTCAGCTCCCCACTTTACCGCACAGATCAGATTGCCAAAACTGTGCTACTCATATGCTGAATTGGCAGACCAGTATCGAGCCAGGAACCTTGCAATTCCTAGGCTGGTGCTCTACTGACTGAGTTAAAACCGACCCCTTTGACATACAAGAATTTATTTGGAACAATTCATAGAATATAAATTGAAATCAAAACTATTTCTTCCTTACCATCTCGGGGGGGGTGTATTTGTGGGAGAATCTAAAACAATGGTTGGTTGTAGCATATGATTATATAATTCCTTTTAATACTCTTGAATTATAAATGATGCATGTTAAATTTTAATACAATTTTTTTTATTTCTTAAATTTTAATGTTTTTTAAACACTAAAATTCTCAGAAATAATTATAAGGAAATTCTAAGAATTTATCTTTTCTTTTTTTAAATTCTAGTCTGTTACCAACGAAGATGTTACACAAGAAGAATTAGGTGGAGCAAAAACACATTACTACTGTATCAGGTAAGATACCTTGCTTTAAATATTTTTTTTCAAATTCATGAAAGTTACGAATGTGTAATATATATATATATATATATTATATATATATATATATATCTCAATAAATAAATAAATAAAGTTAATAAATAAATAAAAAGAAAAAAGAAATTTTTTAAAAAATTAAGTAAATTAAAGAAAAAAAGAAGCATTTCAATATTTATTATAAACTAGAGCATTACTCATTGTGTGATAGTATTTTAATGCTAGGAATTTCCTTATGGTATTGTTGATGATATTAAGGTTTTTTTTTTTTGGTTTTTTTTTTTTATGAGGTCAAACATTTACTTTCTTAGCTAACAAAAATGATTTTAAGGTTTTGTTCTGCTGTATTTATTTTGTTTAAAAATCTTATTTGCTTGCTAACTCCCTTTCCCCTAATCTCAATTATCTACCTAGAGCTGAATGGGTGACCCAATGGGTCATGTTTGTCTAGTATTTCTATAAAATAAACACCCCTTTTCAAAAACTTGCCCTGTCGGCTGGGGCGTTAGAATGTACCGACTGCACCTCTGCAGAAGGTAAGACTCCCCAATGGGGCCACCTGTTGGCCGTGGGTGGCGACCCGTGATGCTTAAGGATAGAACCCAGGTGGATGAGCAGTCCATGACTTGCAATATTCCACTTTAGGCTTTTCTTGGGCTAGACAGGTGGTCAGAGAGGCCCCCTCCGATCAATCGACTGGCCATGTCAAGCCCTAGCACCTATATGATTGCTCCAACCCTATTGCCCTTATGGCAACTCCCAATCCTTCTCTGACCCGGAGTGGTAGTACCTGTTAGGGTCCCATCTATGGGTTGAATAGAAAAACATGAGTTGATAAACAAAATTGTATTATGCATTAAGAATGAATTTATTTCACAACTTTGTCAGCATTAAATGACCCACCGAGGTTGATATGCCGTAAAACAAAATGAACAAACCAAACCTTTTCAAAAAAAAATTAACTTTCTTTTTAGGTGTTGCTCATCATGCATTTGAGACTGATGTTAGTGCTTTATTAGAATTAAGACATTTCATGAATTTTCTGCCACCAAGCAACATGAAATCAGCTCCTGTAAGAAAATGTGAAGACCCACCGTGAGTAAAACATTTTTTTTTTAATATATATTTGTAAGATATGAGTAAGATGTTGTTTTTACATCTTATTATAATGGAGATTGTGTGTTTTTCCGTCTGTAACCGAAACTCTATTACTACTCAAGTAACAATTCCCCTTAGTTATTTATATCACATTCTCAATGATTTTATTTTTATTTTAACCTCAATTATTAATAAAATTGTTTTACAATATTAATACTATTAACCATATCTACATACTAACAACATGCGATTATATTTATATATACAACAAAATAGCGATTTACAGTGTGAACGGGAAAGCTAATTTGCATACTGATATAAAAAAATCGAATTTAATAAATATGTGCTCAGTGTTACTGATTTCTAACTGTTAGGTTTTATTTTAATGAATATAAGCAAAAATCTCTTCAATGAATCTTAAATGAAATCCATTAACAAGAAAAAATAACTGCCATTTTATTCTTTACTTCCTATTTTAACTAAATACTTAAATTAGAAAAAATAACAATGAAAGACAAGAGTGATGGAAGAGTAAGTTTCAGTTGTTCTATTTTTCGATTATACTCTCTCTGTTTCAAATCTTTTTATCTGCATTCTTATTTAGTTTCATTAGCCTTTCTAATTTAATATAATACTTTATTACATTAAAACTTAAATACTTGCACCCGGAGGGTGCATATATTTGCTAGTACAGATAAAATACAGAACACTGAATGAAAATGCAATACCAGGTTGTTGGAAATTAACAAGGTTTTATTTAACACAGGGTAGAGAATGCTTCTACCCTAAAAGTGTAGCTCAACCTGTTGAGTATGTGCGTCTTGACCCGCACAAATCCCTATCCAAAAGTATCCTGGCCACTTCCAGGTTCCCATCAGCCTTCTACTAATCAAAGGGAGTAACTCTATTTTCATTAGGTCTGGAACCTAACAGATGTTCATAGATGACTTGTAAACCTTTAGGTTAAAGAGTGCTTATATAATTTATGAATTAAACACTTGAATTAATAAAGAAACAATAATTGATTTTTTTATTAATGCATTTTTCATGTACACAATTAAAAGAAAGAATTATGAATTCAGTTATCAAAAACTAAAGACCAACTCCTTATACAACTGTCTAGTGTGTTTTGTTTCAAATTCTCTTTTAAAATATGAATTCAATTATCAAAAACTAAAGACCAACTCCTTATTCAACTGTCTAGTGTGTTTTGATCTTTAATAAGTAGTCAAAACTTTCAGTTAATTTTTTCTCTTTTAATCTAGAAATTTTCATTATTCTTACATTTGAGGTGTTAATTTAGTGTTTATACAACTAATAGTAAAAAATTTAATAATGCTAAATAATATTTATGGTAAATAATATTTTTTAATAATATTTAAATGTAAAAACATTTAAGTGTTAATTTAGTGTTTATACAACTGTCTAGTGTGTTTTGATCTTTAATAAGTAGTCAAAACTTTCAGTTAATTTTTCTCTTTTTAATTTAGAAATATAGAAATTTTCATATTCTTACATTTGAGATGTTAATTTAGTGTTTAAAAAATCTACTTGTCATTTCCTTTAATCTTAGCCCAGAAAATGAAAAAAATAATAGTTGAATACATTTTTTGTTTGTTTAAAGACACCGATTAGTGCCCGGCCTGGATACAGTTGTACCTTTGGAATCCACTGCTGCTTATGACATGAAAGATGTCATTCTTGGTGTAAGTCATTGTTTTTAATTTGGATTTTCATTTTTAAAGTAAAAGTGATTATGATCTATTAATTAATATGCTAGTACTTACCTACATGTGTCTCACTTTCACCACCCCCTGATTTGGAGAAGCTTCATAGTTGGGAGGGTTTGTTTAGTTGGGGTATTAAAGTGTGACACACAAACGTACAAGAGAGAGGGGGGAGAGGCATTCTAATCTGTTTTAATGAAAGATGCATGGGAGAGAAAGAGTGTGTGTATTATCATACTGTGGTATATCCACAGGTCCTGTTAGTTATTATTATTATTCCTCCTAAAGTTGTTTTAACCAGTGAGCTGATTCTTTTTGTCGTTACCACAGTGTTTCAAATAATCCATTCTGCAATCTTCAATATATTTGAAAAGATAGGTGATCCTTTTTTGACAAGAAGGTTCCTGAGTCTGACAAGAAATACCCGAAGAAGGCCGGAGGGTACATTGGCTGAAATGTTGTGCAGATAACAATAAAGATGTGGACAATAGTCCGAAAATAATCCAAATAATACAAACTACTAGATATGTTAGCTTAATTTGTAGCATAGTGTCTCTGTAGTGTCATTAATTCAAGATGGTTGCTGCTATGGAGACTCACTCAGATTTTTAGTTTGGCTATTTCCACTACATTTTGTAGAAGCTATTAAACTGTATGATGTTAGAGATTATCTTGTTGGAGGAACTAATGTTTTTAAAACATTAAATGTCTCCTTTAACTCTTAACATCCTGTTGAGAATTTCTAAGTCCAGAGCCAAATTCCTATAAAGATTTATAAAAAAATGGCTAAAAATTACATTTTCATTTCAAGTTGCCTGTTATTTTCCTTAAATCAAAGACTTCTAAATGTTTAATATACATTTAAACAAAGGCTATCATTTGGGCAGATTAGGAAAACAAATGTGATTTCTGGCCAGGCGGAATGAGGTGTATAGGATGTTTTAAATACCAAAAATTGTGTCAATTGTGTGTTTTATTTAGATATGAAATTGTCTGTGGGCTGTATAAGTAACTAGCACAAACCTACTTGCCCCTCCGATCAGTTGGCTGGTCATGTCATGCCCTAGTACCTATGTGATTGTCCTAACCCTAATGCATTTATGACAAGCCGCAACTCTTTTTATGCTAGAAGGCAGTGGCTGAGGTCTTTCATGTCCTGGGTATGACGTTAAACTCTATCTGATGGTGAGGTTCCAATTCTGGAGGTCTAGGGAATGTGGAGCACCCCTTCATCCCCATTGCTCCCAGGTCCACTCTGACCCAGAGTGGTATTACCTGTTAGGGTCCCATCTATGGGTTAAATAGGAAATTTGTTTACAAAAAAAATTGAGTTTAAAAAATTTTCTTCCAAACTATCGCTACAAATCTTTCAAAACTTTGCCGGCATTAAATGACCCACTGTGGTTGATATGCCATAAAACAAAACAAATAAACAAACCTACTTGACTTTTTGGGGTCAGTAGATGGTTCTTCAGATCTTTTACCATTATACAAACATTTTACCATTATACATTGATATTTTTAGTTAATAAGTTTCAATGCAGTAGAACAGTTATATCCATTTGGATTGTATAATGCATAGAAATAATGAAATCCTGGTATCTTTGGTTTATAAGATGACTAATTTTTTTATAAAAAGAAATTAAGGATGTACTTATTTATGAGCAGTTTTGTATATTTTGATCTGGTTTATATGCAATTGTTTTTTTAGTTGTGCTATATAAATTAATGTTTATTCATTTCTTGTTCTTTTTTAATAATTTCTCTTTAGATTGTAGATGAACAAGATTTTTTTGAAATTATGCCAAATTATGCCAAGAATATTGTGATTGGGTTTGCTCGGATGAATGGACAGACTGTTGGTTTAGTTGCAAATCAGCCTAAAGTGGCAGCAGGTAAGTTTTTTACATTATTTTGAAAAAAGTTTTATATGGAAATCTGGAGTTATTATTTACAAATACTTCTTTGCATTTATAATAGATTTTATGTTATAGTTTTAATTCAAATGATTTAGTAAGAATAGTAGTTTAAATGTTTTTTGTTTGAAATAAATCTTACAATTTATAGATGCTTTAAATGATTAAGTTTTTAAAATTTAATATCAAATACATTCTGATAACAATTATAAACATGAAATACAAATTGAAATTATTTTTCCGAATGCTAATATTTCAATTTCTTCATCTAAAGTTGACAAATATTAATTTATCTGAAGTTGGAATCTATATTTATTAGACATAATTTATATTCGTGTCATAATTCTCTTGATTGAATCTATCTTTCAGTCTGCCCTGTCGTCTGGGGCATTAGAATGTACTGACTGCACCTCTGCAGAGGGGTAAGACTCTCCCAATGGGGCCACCTGTTGGCCATGGGTGGCGACCCGTGATGCTTAAGGATGGAACCCAGGTGGATGTGCAGTCTATGACACGTACCACTCCACTTGGACCATTACTTGGGCTAGACGGGCGGTCGGAGAGGCCCCCTCCGATCAATCGGCTGGTCATGTCAAGCCCTAGCACCTATATGATTGCCTCAACCCTATTGCCCTTATGGCAAGCCCCAACCCTTTTTATCATATTGGTGCTAGAAGGCAGTGGCTGAGGGTCTACATGTCCTGGGAATGACGTTAAACTCTATCTGATGGTGAGGTTCCACTTCTGGAGGTTTGGGGAATGTGGAGCACCCCTTCATCACCATTGCTCCCTAGTTCACTCTGACCCGGAGTGGTAGTACCTGTTAGGGTCCCATCTATGGATTGAGTAGAAAAACATGAGTTTATAAACAAAATTGTATTATGCATTAAGAATGAATCTATTTAAAAACTTTGTCGCATTAAATGACCCACCGAGGTTGATATGCCATAAACCAAACCTAACCTAACCTATCTTTCAGTATATCATCTCTGTTACAATCCATTAATATTTAAATATTTTCCATTAGTTATTTTTCTTTAACTTGCCTGAGACTTATGAAGAAAAATATTTAAATCTTTTTAAAAATAACTTTATATTCTAGTAGTTTTATATCTGGAGAAAATATAATTATCAAAATGTTCTTTCTTTCTAGGTTGTTTGGATATCAATGCTTCAGTGAAAGGTGCACGTTTTGTAAGATTCTGTGATGCATTCAATATCCCTCTTATTACATTAGTAGATGTGCCAGGATTTTTGCCAGGTAATTTTTGTTTGTTTAGAAATATTTTTGTGATGTCAGATGAAATTAACACTTAGAGTAAATATAATGAGTTATGCATATTCTAAAATATTTTTATTATAATAGCTAAATAATACAAGATTTCTTTAAATTAAAGTATTTACAGTTTTGAATATTACACAATGACTTAAAAGTATATTGTCCTTTTTCTTTTTGCATTTAAAGTTTTTTTAAATTTTTTATATTGCAATATAGATACAAAATAACTATACCTGTTCAATACTTAATTGGGTGACCACTTAAGCAATAGCAGATACTGTAAACAACCCGAGTATTGAAGTCAGTCAGTCAGTCTACTATTGGTTTGAACAATGTGACTGGCCAAGCACTACTGAACCAGTGTCAAGACAACTGGTACTTATGGGAATTCAGAACAGTCCACTCATGCATTTGGGTGATTCAATTCCCTGAGTCCTGATTGGCTGCTTGGTTTGTATGATCCTCTGAGGCTCCATAAATTCTGCCATTTTGCAATAGTCTTTGCAGCAAACCAGAATCGTATTTGAGTTACGATTGCTTGCTGCCTTGTCTTGCCAATTCGATGGTAATTGGACTTAGTATGATTATTCTACACAGAGTCCTTTGTTTATCATTAAATGATCCAAAAATGTTGATATGCTGTAAAACAAACAATAACAAAATAACTATAATAAAAGTTAGGAGGCACTCGGTGTAATGGTTATCAACATAGGAAATGGACATTGCAACTCAAGTTCAAATCCTGGACAAGGCTGTTTGCATTTTACATAGCGCTAATACTCTGGAGAAACTATTTTCCCTCCAGTTATGGGTAAATAGTAGGGATGACTGGACTCTTTAACCTTGGTATGGCAACCAGTTTAGGAGAAGGAAAACTCTGAATTCAAATCTGTTAAACTATGCTTAAATAATTGACCCCATGTCACATCCTGTTAGTGCAGAGGGGTTGATAAATGGTAGATATAATAAATGTTATTATTGAAGTTAGATTGCTATGCTGAATCAAGGGGTCTCATCATGGTGTAATGATTAGCCAGTTAGTCTCACATAATCCATTACTACTGAATAGCGAGTTTGATCCTCACTGGATGCCCCATACTTGTGACCTTGTGTCACATCCTACCCGTGGCGAACAAGTTGAGTAAATACCTACACTTGTTTGTACTATCATTATGTGATGGTTAGCAAGCTAATCTCGCAGCATCCATAACTACTGAATAGTAACTTTGATCCTCACTGGATGCCCCATACATCAGGACTTTTTTTTTGTGGCTATAAAGGCTTCAATTGAGAGCTACTTTAAAGTGGAGATCCCTCGTGTTAAGCAGAGGCTGATCCTTAGTGAAGAATCCTTTGGTAGTTCCTCGGTGTCTCTTAGTATTAGGTAAACTCCTTGTGTTGAGCAAAGTCCTTGGTTACAGGTTCGTTTGTCAATGTCCAATATGTGCAAATGAACGGCTTTCAATATCGGCAATTAAATAGTTAACTAACCACGTTTTCAAGCTGTTGATTGGCTTGTTTTAATCTATGCGCCCATGCCGAGTCTATAAGTTTAAGTGGTGGATTCTAGCACACCTTATATGCCAAAATAATCCAACACCTACCCATGCGTTAATAATTTTTGATATGCTGAATCCTTTTATTGTGTTTATTTTCTGTTTTTCTATTTTTATTTTTACTTTTTAGCAGATGGAAATGATATCTAAAAGTAAATTAGATACAAATTGGTTTTGTCTAATAAAAATGATAAAATGGCAAAATATTGTAAATATTTTTTTTCTTTTCTTTTTTTTTTTTTTTTTTAGTACAAGTCAAGAATATGGTGGTATCATTAGGCATGGTGCTAAGTTACTCTATGCCTTTGCTGAAGCAACGGTTTCCAAAAGTGACTGTGATCACAAGAAAGGTAAACTGCTATTTTAGCTTTTAAGCTATCATTCATTATAACACTGTAAGATTTATATAAGATAGGTCTACAATATTAAAATGGGGTACGTGGCATAATGGTTAGTCGTAGAAAATTGACTCATCGACCTGAGTTCAAATCTGTTTGCATTTCACATAGCACTGATACCCTTGGGAAAGGTATGAATCGAACTATATTCACTCCAACTATGGGTAAATAGTAGGACAGACTGAGCTCTTCAGCTTTGGTTAAGCAACCTGTCTAGGAGAAGGAAAACTCTGAATTCAAACCTGTTAAACTCCGCTTAAGAAATTGACCTTGTGTCACATCCTGCTCATGTGGAGGAGTTGGTAAATATGAATATTAAAATCTTTGAAAGATTGATTTATTATTTTTAAAATTTGAAGGAAAGCAAATAGTTTTATTTTTCTGTTTTAATTAGCTATTTTTCAAATATTTGTTTATTTTCATAAGGCAATAATGGCTGGTATAGCTCAGTCGGTAGAGCATCAGCTTAGGAACCCCAATGTTTTGGGTCCCATCATGGGGTTAAATAGACAAATGTATTTATAAAAAATTTGTATTAACTATTAAGAATTGATTTATTTCAAAACTTTATCGGGCATTAAATGACCCACTGAGGCTGATATGCCACAAACCAAACCAATGTTTTGGTTTGATACTGGTCCTCACCAACTCTGCACATGAGTAGCACAGCTTGGATGTGTATGGTAAAGTGATAGGCTAATGGTAGGTATGGTGCCCATCTTAGATGCAAAAACAATCTCCTTGGTCTAGTGCTAATGAAAAGGGATAGACTCCCTTGCTGTCCGGCTGATACCGACAATAGGCCACTCTGCCGAATTTACTTTAGTATAAGGCAATATAAAAGCACATAACTTCCAAATGTCCGATTAGTCCAAATGAAAATTTAAACCATTATTCTCTACTAATCAATCAATCTAAGCACCAACAAAATGAGCGCTGATTTTCACTTAAAAAATTAATTAAAATTAATTAAATCAATTATTTAAGGTCAGATTTTTGTTTTAGTTGAAAAAAGGTAACATAATCACCATCAGTAAAACAAGCTATGTAATTAATTTTTAATACATTTTAAACATTAAATTAGCCTGAAATTTTACGAAAAATGACATGAAGTTAACAAAAGATGTTATTAAAACTTTAAAAAAAAAATTATATCAGTTTCTTCTTAGAAATCAATAACAAAAAAACATTACTCTATGTACAGAAAAATTACTAAATTGGTGATATTTTATTTAAATGAAATATCTTTTTTGTTCCAAACATGCAGAAAAACTAAAACACTCTTTTTATTTTATTTTATTTTTTGATACCAAAATCACTCATTTAAAAATTTTTTTTTCTGTTGACACCTTCTGTTTTTTATCTTTTTATTTATACTGTAATTAGTTTCAATTATATATAAACCCACTGGTATTTTACACCCAAAAATAAGGTGGGTTAAAGTTTAGTGACCTGAAAAAAATCAGAAAGTTTTTAAATAAAATAACTGATGCATTATAAAGATCATTCATTGATAAATAAACACTGAGAATTTCATTAAAATCTGATAATTTCCTGATTGTTTTTTTTTGTTTTTTTGTTTTTAATTAGTGGGGTTTGATTTGATTTTATAAAATGTCTATGTTGTTGTATAATTGTTGATACCTAAATCAATCAATCAATATTTTTTATTGATTTTGATCAATTGTTTCTCAGCAGAAAATTCCACTTTTTTTTTTTTTCCTTTTTCATTTAGAATTCTTAGCATAGGGAATATCACAAACAAATTCTCTATTTATTATAAAAACTTATATTTCAATTTTTAAGAAATATTTTTTTTTTTAAATAAAATCTTATTTTAAAAATAACTTTAAAAATTTTTCTTTTGATGCTTTATTTATATAATTTTTGTATATAATGTTTACATTTATTGTAACTAAATGTTTTTGTTCCTTTTATTTCCTCTTGTATCAGGCTTATGGTGGAGCCTATGATGTTATGAGTTCTAAACATTTACGTGGAGATATCAACTATGCCTGGCCAACTGCTGAAGTTGCAGTCATGGGAGCTAAGGTAAATGAAAAATTTTCTTTGGACTTTTTTTAGCATCATATATGTTTTGTATCCTTTTTATCTTTATAAAGTAAAATAAGATTATGATTATTTCATACATGCCTTACGAATGTGCATCAATGAAAACCATGGGTAGCAGCATGGTGGATGAACCTGATAGGCAATGGCCAGCATCAAACGGTTCAGTCAGGAAAATATTGCTAATCATCTCTAAGGGTAGTGTCTATTGATGAGTTAACAAATACCTGTGCTGTCAGCGCCACCTGATGATTTGGATTATTTTACAGTAACTTTTATTTTAATTATGATTTCTAGTTTTAAGATTTCATTTGCAAATGTTTTGAATTAATTCATCACTTATCTTCTAAGTGGTAGTTCTGTCTTTATATTCAACTAGCAAAAGTACCCAGTCCATGACTGGACTATATATAACGATTGAACCAAAAATAGGCGAGAGATTCCTAGCTGAACAGCTTAGACTGCAATTTTGTTCACTAAAATTAAATTAAACTGCTGGTATAGCTATAATAGAAAGCAGGCAGCAAACAATATTTTATTATTAGCAGCAGCTGGTATATGGATAGTTTCGCAAATCGGTTGATTTTTGTTTAATTAATTGATTATATCCCTTAATCAGTAAAAATCAATAATCACATTTAGCGTGTTTCTTAGTTAGAAGGGTTTTAAGGTGTATGCAAGATTTCGAATCTGAGTAACGTCCCATTTTGGAGTTATACATCGACACATACATACTAAACTTCCTTTTATATATATATAGAGATTAATAGAATTATTTATTTTACTAGTAAATTTGTGTGTAATCAACTTGCTAATTTTCCTCAAGAAACCATTAGAAAATTTGAACAAATTCTATGATTAGCAGTCAGAATATTTACCCATGAATATAAATTATGAAATAAATTTCGAATAAATATTTCAATGGTTGTTAGTCTTGAAATATTTTGCTGGTTTGTAGCAATCCAGTAGCTAAATTTCTATCCTACTAGTTTTTTGACCTTGTGGTGAGATCGGATAGATCGCAAACTTCAGAAAAGGTAAGATAATTGTGATTCATACCTGAAAACATTTATGTTTTTATTAAGTGTAACCTATACCGGATGAAAAAGATTCTTATGTCACTGCAATTTTAGTCAATTAATTGCTCTTTTTATCTTTATCTTCTCTTAATTTTCATGTAACTCCAGAAGGGCTATAGCTGTATGATATTACCTTTTGATTCTACTGGTTTATTTATACAGATTGCATACACTTTATATTTATGCAACAGAAATTATAAAGTGGTCTACACAGTTTGCCCTGATTAACCGTGCTGGACCTTCATTCAGTGTCAGCGATCTGAACTTTAGGGTTAGATGCATGCACACTCATAGTCTCACAAGCAAATATGTATGCATCACATGAGAGGTAAATGCCTCCTCATATGCTTGATATTCAACATATTAGGCATGAAGCTGATGTGAGTATTGCATCACTCCAAGTGAATGAGCTTAAATGTCTTCTGGTGTCTGCCCATTTTACATTTTCAGCTGTTATAAATCTACATATCTGAGAAAAGCTATGTAATTTGGTCTGCTTCGAATCAATTCCCACTGTCCATGTTATTTAAACAATGAGAAAAGCCAATGATTCTGTGTGGTTCTTTATACCAACAATACTCCAACAATTACAAAAATTATGGTCAATGTCATCACATGTAACACTATACAATAAATTGATGCAATTTAGGGGGAATCTTAGAAGTGTCTTACTTAGCTATTCATATATAACGTTTTTCTTTTAATGAATCGACTTAGTAAGATACTTTTTTGAAATAATTGCATTTGCTGCAGAAAGCAACACTATATGATAATTTATTATCTTTACTAGTTTAATTTGTATATTAATCAATATTTTTTTTTATTCTTTAGAGTACGGTGCATGTATATAGAATAAATATATTACTCTCCCTGTAGTGTATTGACAAATACAATAGCAGATAGCTGAATATGTTGGACAAAATTGTTGACAAATCCATTTTCCAGCTCATTTAACAAGGACTACATAAATGAGAGTAACCTTCCCTGTCGATATTTTGTTTCACTTTGTATGAATAGTTCATAAGCATCAGTATTTCTTTTGGAATTTAATTTGTTCAGTACAATTTCATATTACTGTGAGTATCAAAATTCTCACATGCCGAGCGTTGAAAATATGGAATCTTATGGAATAAGTACAAAATAAACAACATGCATGAATTAACACATTATATTAATATCAAAAATGTGTGGAGTCTTTTAGAATACATAAATTCAATTACAATAATGCACTTGAAATTTCGCATTAAATTGCCACAAGCACAATTTATAAAAACATTTATCCACCTCGAAATGTGATATGCCATAAAACAATACAATTACACAAACTCAATCCGCTTGCTTTTTGTATTTTTAAAGCTTTCGAACAGTATTCTACCGTCTTGAGTCTTGTTGTACTGCACGACAGATCCCTTGCATGACTAAC
>CM042146.1:46336091-46366199 GCA_023376005.1 Doryteuthis pealeii
TATTGTGTATATTCACTGCGAGAAAATAATGGATTTTAACACGGAGTTGTGGAGTCAGTCCGGAAGCCAATTTAACGTGTCACTGGAGTTGAGACCATTCGGGTGATGAGTGATCGTGTAGCTGATGACATATAAGTCTATACGACTCCGAATCCTAGGCTTGAATTTGCGACTTAACGTTGAACTCTATTATAAAAAATTATGGTTTGTATATTCATTATGAATCTAATTACACTAGAGTCTAGTTGGACGGTTAGGCGCAAAAATAGAGTCGTAGTCAAGGTTATTGTGTCGACTCCAAAGTCTGTATTCTTTAGTAGTAATTAAGCGGAAGTGACGAATTATTAATTACTTCTACTCTATTTCCTTTGTATCATATTTTTATATCATCTATAAGACTTGATTTCTTTACTATTGTTTATTTATATTACATTGGTAAAATCATTTCTTATGTATTTTTGACTAAAGAAAATTTTAAAATGCTAGTTAAATATAACTACATCTTGTATTTTATTTATTTTCTTAAACTTGCACACTGACTGAGCTTTATTTTATTTACAGAAGTGGGCTACAGTGTACCTGGGTAGGGGGCTTAAAAAAGGCTGGTCTTTGCCGATTCTATTATATGTTTGAACGCCGAGTTGGATCCTCACAGGATGCTCCATTAAAATCCCTCATGTAAAACAGACCTTGCCGTTTGATCCAGACACTCTGAAAAGGAAATTAGGTTCCTATTAAAATTACAATTTGCAAAAATAAATTCACAGTGCTGTATATTTGAATTTTTATTCTTTTAATTAATCTTGCACAAATATAAATAAATCTCATTATTTTGTCAAGAAAGCAAATCTGGTGATAGTGAATGTGTATACATATTTACTGTTGTTGTCAAATTGTGCTATTTTCTTTAGTTTCCTCCGGACATACATACACATAAAATGCGCTTATATATTGTACTAGCAGCGGCTACCAGGCATCGCACTGGCGGTAGAGGGGATTATCTTAAAAAGTTTAGTCCCCGCAAGATCCATTATTACTGAATCGTGAGTTGAATCCTCGTGGATGCCCATTGTAAACCCTGATGTAAAAAATAGACCTTGCCATTGATCTAGCTACTCTGAAAAGGAAATGTATGTCTACTATCTAGAATATTAAATGAAAAAAAAATCCAGCAGTTAATCTATTTTGAATTTATTTTTTTAATTATCTTCACAACATATTATTAGTATAATCGTCTATTATTTTTGGCTCAAAACAAGCCTGGTGTATATTTGATGTGTATATTATATTTACTTTGTCGTCAATTGTTTTTATTTTTCCGAAGTTTCCGTCCAGGGACATACAGCATTCACACAACTGCCGCTTTATATATGGATAGCATAGATGAGATAGATTTATATTTAACATTAATAGAAAAATACTTTCTGATATTGCTATCATACATTTTTTTTTGAATTAAAAAAATTTGAATTATAATTATTTCATGACAGTTAAAGTACACATTCTTTCATGGCATTTAAAATAATAAAACACTGTGTTGTATTGTCAAGGTGGAATATTACACAGAAGAAGGGTGTGCTTATTAAGCGAACCAGCATCCAGATGCGCAACAGATACATACAACAACAGAACAAAAGTAAAACAGTTTAACAAGAAACAAAACTTATACTAAATAGAGGAGGGTCAAATGCCAGTATACCGCAATGCAGTAAAGTCAAGTTTTTAATTTATTCAGCTTGTTATCCACTTTAATGTAGGCTATTTTAGGCTATGAGCCAGTCATTCTGGTGAAAGTGAAGGGATGCTAGCTACTTTACAACACGTATATGATTCTATAATTGAATTTTTGGATGAATATAGGGTGACTGTCTATATATGTTAAATTATCTATTTCTTTTTATTTCATTGTCATTGTAAGTTTTTATTACTTTATCTGTAGAAGTGTCTTGAATTCTAATTTTTTCTTTCCATTTACTTTCTTTATAGTTGATTATTGTATTGTCTCTTTAAACAATTTTTATTTATTTAAAAAAATAATAATATTCATTGTTATTAATAATGGATCTTATCTGACTATGGTATATAGTGCATTCGGTTTAACTCAATCTGGCTAGAGCATTCGCCTAGAACCACAAGGTTCCGCGTCTGATACCTGCCTTCGCCAACTCAGTTTCATGAGTAAGCACAGCTTGGATCTGTGCAGAAGCTGATGGTAGGTGTAGTACTCCATCTTGGTGCAAAAACAATCTCCCTGGTCTATTGCTAGTGAAAAGGAGATAGACTTCCTTGCTGTCCAGCTGATATGGACAATAAGCCACTCTGCTGACTTACTTTTTACTTAGATATAATGTGGAAGCTCAGGGTGTAATGGTTAAAGTAATAGGAAATGGACTCATTGACCTAAGTTCAAATCCTGGACAAGGCTGTTTGGCATTTCACTTATCCAGTTGGAATAATATTGTCTTGGTGAGGGGTAAATTTCGTCAATAGGACCAAGTCGTAAGAAATGGATTTCGAATCATGGACGAGGTGTTTGCATTTCACATGTATTACCCTTGGGAAAAAGTATGGATCCAACTACTCTCCCTCCAGCTATGGGGAAATAGTAGGGCAGACTTGGTCTTAAACCTTGATTAGGTAACCAGTCTAGGAGAAGAGAAAACTCTGAATTAAAACCTGTCAAACTCGGCTTAAGAACTTGATTTTGTGTCACATCCTGCTCATTCGGAGAGTTGTAAATGTTTTTTTTTGTTTGTTTGTTTCTAAATCATGGGGAAAAAAATCATCCTAGGAGGTTTGTGAGCCACTTGTCCCTTTCTTTGAGAAGGAAAGCTCACATGATCAAAACCCTACCAGTGTTGAATCGGTCACCCTTTATAGTGCAGTTTACTGCTGGAACTTGTAGTACCAGAGATATATAACTGGTTGTACGGGCAAGTTCAAATTCTTATGACAATAAAACATGTGATCTCCATCATCATTTTAGTCATCTTGATCCGCTTGTCACAGGATATCAGTGTTGTACAAGTGTGTTAGCATTATCATAAAAATGTACGGTATCTCTTTCAAATCCAACGGCAATGGAGGAGTAATGATAAATAAATAAGCTGGGAGGACATAGTCATGAATAATAACGGCAAGGGGAGTAATGATAAATAAGCTGGGAAGGACATAGTCATGAATCTGCATGTGAGTGATTCAATGTCCATCTAACGGTGCTGTATTATTGAGTATCTCCATTAAGAATGAATTTATCTAAAAAACATTTTTCAGCATTAAATAAACCAGGTTGATATGGCGTAAAACAAACCAAACAAATATGAAAAAAATGATCTTGGTTTCTTTCATTCTTAAATTTAAACTCTTCCCATAATGCAATAGCTTTATAAAGTTCATAATAATATTTATCTTATTAAATAATAGAACCATGGCTATTTAAAAAAAAATCCTTATCAAGTTGATTAGGGATTAAAAAAATCTGAAGAATGTGTTGCACCTATAAAATAAGAATAAATAATTTAAACCATTCATTTTTTGCAAGGTGTTGGGTCTGAGCCTCACTAATGTAGTACTGCTTACCAAGAAAACTGGTATGGGTTTAGAAAAGGTAACCCAAACAAATGCCTGTTTAGTCATGAATGCTGGTCAGCAACCTGTGGTTTAACGACTGTTCATAACAGCAAGAGAAAAATGAAAAGTAAATATGCAATCAAGAAATATAGATTCAGGATAGGAATGTAGAATGTCAGGACTTGACCGTCAGTGGTCGAGCAACCCTGAATGGCGCAATAGCATAATAGTGAAATAGTTAGTTCAGTACAACATTGACATTCTCAGAAACCGATTTGAGAGATGAAGGTCAGTTAACAGAAACAAGTGCTGAATGCACCTTCTTCTGGAAAGGTAAGTCAAAGGGTGGTAATTGAGAGGTGGGGGATGTTGATTTTTGCCATTTGTGCAGAGTCAACCAATCGAGTAGAAAAAATCTCCTGGCTTTTGTGACCGAAATCATGCGTCTTCGAGGATTTATTTTACCATGCAACCTTTTCATGGCTATCCTTTCTTTTTATGCTCTTTCTCTTAACAAAGAGGAATATATCAAGATCTTAGATTGTCCATAACTTTGATTCCAAATGCTGACAAAATCCTCCTCCTCCTCCTCCTCCTCCTGTGATTTCAACACTTGAATTTGATATGATCACAAGACCTTGGAAGCAGGTCTAGGCAAGATCAATAATAATGGTCTTTGATGCCTTCAGCTTTTTACTGAATTTTAACTCATTTGCAACAGCATTTTTCATCTGAAGGTTGTTCATAAGGTTACTTGGATAAACCCAAAATCCAAACATAGGAACATTCTTGAATACATTATCACCAGGATATGAGACCCTCTGGATATTTGCGCTGTTCAAGTCATGTAGGGTGCTGATTCTGGGACAGACCATATGCTCGTATATGGCAAATTGAAACATTGTATCAGATCTGGGAGGAATAAAAGTCCCTAAACATATTGATGTCAAATTTGAAGGACTCTACTGTATGTGAAAATCTTCAAAAAGCTATTTGGGAAGTAGAATTTGATGGAACTTGGGATTATTTTAAGCCCAAGCTCTACAATGTCGGAGCTGAGGTTCTTGGTCTCAGAGAAAGAAAACATCTGAATTGGTTTGATGAAAATGATCAGCAGATCACTAAACTTGGGGGGAAAAAATATGTTGCACCAAAAATATCTCAGTGCATCAGATAAAGATAAAAATCTTTACTGCAGTCTCTCAGGTGGGTAAAATCCTCACCCTAGCACAAGTTATACCAAATGAAAAACCAGTGGTGGTCAGGTATTTCAAGACTTGAAAGCACTATACCAAATTGGTATAGTGCTTGGCACTATGCCAAATTGGTATAGTGCTTGGTAACCGATTGTCTTTGGTCTTTAATCTTCATTTGTGGTATCACTCAAGTCTCAGGATGGTTTTTCTCTCTTTAAGGATCATGATGGTATCATGAAACGTTGCACTTCACAAATCTTTTACAATTCATCAGTTATTAATGAAAATGTCCTTAATTAATCTGTCTCGAAAGGATATTATCTTTGAGATGATGGACCATTCCATTATTGATGAGATCCAAATAATTAATGAGAAACAAATAGATAAAATGATACTGGGAAGGCACCATGTCTTGGCGGTATTCCCATTGAGATTCTTGTCACAAGCTTGCTTGCAGAAATCCATTGTCTGATATCAGATGTCTTGTTCGGGGCTCCTGTCCTCCTAGTCTGGGTTGATGTTATTTTAATTTCATTGTTCAAAGGAAAGGGATCCAAACACATATATGGAGATTATAGAGGTATAAGACTGATTGAAGCAGTTGCAAAACTTTTACTTAATTGGTTAACAAAATGGATATGACCCTTTGTTATCCCCAGAAAGTCAATGTTGTTTTAGATCAGGTTGTGATACAATAGATATGATCTTTTTTTTTTTCTTTTTTTTTTCATTATTGTTAGCTTTTAATGGTATTTTAAAAGTCAGTTCTTTACTTAAAAAGCATCTATGCCAATGTGTGGGATCATCATTATCTTTGTTGATAAATTAGCTTTTTCTTTCTGTTTATTGGATTGCAAATGAATATCAGTATTACAGGTTATTTGAGATGTTGGTATATTCACCAACAGAAAATCCTCTTGTCATTTTTGTTGAGAAAATTTATCAGAAGAATAGGTACAAAGATGGATAATAGAATATCTTTGTAGTAATAAAACAACTGAAAGCTGAAATTATAGGCATATTTTTTGCCTGTTATATCATTGATAGTTGTTGAGTGTTTTATATATTTCTTTGATTCTACGGTTGTAACAGTCTTGAAGCTGCTTACTGTATTTCAGAATTATTGTGTCCCTTATTTTTGGTCTGCATTGCATTGTTGGTTCATATTTGATATTACATGATCTGTAATGATGGATAATTGCTATGTCTGGACTTACCTTGGTTACTGTCAAGTTTTCTGAGATGGGTTTGCTTAGATGATGAATTCCCATTTCAAATACTCTATCTGCTTCAATCATCATTTTGGTACGAACATTGCTTATTGCTTTACTGCGTTCAAGAAGCTGCAAGTAAGTAAGTTGTTGGGATGGTTCAGGCAATTGCCATGGATCAAAAAAGCACTTTTGAATGAAAATCCAACCGATTGAGCTGCATTTTCCGTCTTGTCTTTTATTAAGGCAATCATATCTGACCAGTTGTATGCATTGCGTGGAATGATAAATTCATCCAAATCCGAGAAAATTAAGTACTTTAAAAACTGGCCATGTTCCTGAAAGCAATCTTGAATGGCTAAGAGTTGTCCATGGTACCAGATAGAATCTCCTACGACTATTGATGGTAATTTCCACTGAGTCATGCTTACCAATTTAGTTGGCATAATAGTTGAGTATGAAACGCACGCTACTGGATACATTTTGGAGATAAAAATGAAAATGTGAAGCTCCAAGAATTTGTGATAATTCAAAAAATTGGACTAGTTTGGTCATTGGAATTGTTCCAAATAAAGGCGGAATACATATTCAAAGTATTTTTTGTTTACTTTTTTTGCAAGTGAAATTAAATCTAATTCCAAGAGGTGTGTTTGTATTGAAGTTTGGATTTCCCACTGAAAATAAATACAGTCTTTGGTAATTGTAACCAATTTGGCACATGGCATGAATAAATCCGACCTCAAATTTCCTTCCGTGGTTCTCACACATTTTATATTTATCAGCATGTGACGGGAACAGTTAAGTTCCTTTCTTGAATGAGCACAACAACTGTCGATTGTCATTTTTCTCTTGAAGTGTTTATTAATCTTACTAAATGTGAACCAAGTCTGTGATCATAAGGCTGAAGAATAAAAAACCAGAAAGATTTTGAAAACTCCCTGAATGAGTCACTGTTTTTTTAAATCATTTTCATTGGTTGCTTTTTCTTCATTGCGCTAAGACATTATTTTTTATTGTATTTTATTTTCATATTTTTAATCTTTTGACTTTATGTATACATGTTTTTTTTCATATTTTCATCTTTTTTCTTGTTTAAATTTTTCCTGTCTTTTTTGTGTCTTCATTTCTCTGGCAAAATATTTATCAAATCTTTCTTTTAATGTGTTTCCGAAATTTCAATTCAATAGTGAGATAGGAATGTAGCAAAATTAATATTACGCAATATATTAAGAAACTATTTAAAAATACAAAAAATTAATATCCTCATGATTATTAAAAAAAATGTTATACTTTATTGATTGAATAAAAATGACTTAATCCTCGTAGAATTAAGGATTGAAATATATTTGGAGGAAAAAAAAATCTCTAAGTAGATATTTTTCAAATGATTATGATCAGTAATTGTTGCGGAAACTTTTTAAAACATATTTTGCGTATATGATCTTCGCTTTAAGTTTTTTTTTTTTTTTTAATAATATTGTAATTTTTATTACTCAAAACAAAAATATTTAAGTTAAATGGACAAATTATTTCTAATTTTTTTTAAGAAATCACATTTTTTTGAAAATAAAGTTAAAGAATAAATTTTTTTTTTTTTTCTTCATCAAGAACGACTGACCTGGTTACTCCCCATATACTTGTGGACCAAATTTGTATTTGATCATAGTTTTCTTGCTAAAGTGTTGTTGAAAAACAAAATTTCTTAAAGAAGTTTTTAAGAAATAGATTTCATTTCTTCTCCTTCATTCTTCTCATTTTAATTCATCCTCTCTGTAGCAGAAGTCCTGTATTTTTGCTTTTATTCCTGCTTCCGTCTAAGGATTATTTATACCAATAATACATGATATCAGAATACTTGCAACATCGGCCGAGAGAGGTGGGAGGGCCGATGCCGAGATTGAAGAGTTTTGGTATACTACTACTACTTCAGTTAGAAAGCGGGGTAATTTTAGTAGGAAATTTTATTTCAGAAGTAATCTACATAAGAAAAAGAATGTTAGTTTCAGATCTATTAATAAAAATAGCGAACACCAAATTAAAAGTGTGGCTTTACAATGTATAATAGAAAAGTATTAAATTCAAAATCAATTTCATGTTAACTTTAACTTACCCTTTACAAATTTTTAAACTTCTTCACGGTTTTGTTGAATGTTCTTACTTTCTTGGGACAATTCTTTAGTATTTTTAATATCTTTGTCTTGTACTTCTTTATATTTCCACCTTCCTGCTACCTTAGTCATTGACATTTTTTAAAATCTGAATTTTGTTAAATTCTGTTCATTGTCGATTTTTTCTTTCAAAAATACAAAAAAAACAAACAAACAAAAAAACCCTGTTTAACCCCACCCACCTATTGGTAATAGAGGCCTGTATTTTGTTGAGAAATATTTTTTCGTCGTATCGAGAAGATTTTTTTACTACCATTTAATTTTTAATAATAGTTGTTTATTATTGTAGAGTTTTAAAGAAAATAACTTGGATAGTTCTTGATTTAAATTACTAGAAACAGTTTATTTAAAAAACAAATCTGGCGCGGTTTTTTTAGGGGGGGGGGGTAGGAAAAAAGGTAAATTACTGAATGTGCTGCTTAAAAAAAAGATAAAATAAAAGCATTAAATCTTTGTATAAAATCGGCAGCATATATTTCTTATTTTACTACTACTCACATGTACAAATTGCGGTGTATCCATTTTATGTTTAACATCGGAAATGAAGTCATTAGTAAAACACTATGTATGCTCGCCGCCACTCGAAGTGAGCAAGCGTCGTGTTGTAATACCATTTTTTTTATTTAAAAGAATATATATAATTGATAGAATAGAAATAATAATTGAAATTCAAATATAACAAAATTGATTTAGACTATAATCTCCACTGATTCAGCTTTTTCTAAGGAAAATTTCGAGATATATGAACAACAATCTATAGAATTGAAGATGTTTATTTATGAAACACGTCAATGTTTTTTAAAAAAGTTTTTTTTATACAGTAAAAAAATTCTTGCATTAGAAAATTTTTAGAGATAAAAAAAATCCCTATCGTTTTTAAGAAAAACAAACTTTTGAAATCTACACAAAAGATAATATTATGATATAGTCTAATCTTTGTGTGGTTAGTTAAGAATGATTGGGGAATTAAAAAAAAACAACAACATATACCCAATAGAATCCAAGATTTATCTTAGAAAAATCGTTTCGATTTTGTAAAATCTGAAAATAGTGTACCGTAATGATTTGCATATATACTTATTACTTACTAGCATAAATATTCGCCCTCCAGCGCAAATATTTAAGTTTTCATGTAATATATATTAAATTATAGATTGTCAAAAATACGCTTGTAAAAAAAATAACAGGTATACCCAATTTGTCGAAAAATCCGTGTTTTTACAATACACCGCCATCCGTTTGAAAAAATTTTACCAAAATTCAGGGAATTATCCGATTTTAATGAATTTTTCAATGTCTATTTAGTAATTAATTAATTTTATAATGCATTAGTTATTTTATTTCAAAACTTTTTGATTTTTTTTTCAGGTCACTTAACTTTGGGGGCGCAAAATACCCGTGGGGTTATATATGATTGGTACTTTTTATCTGCATAAATAAAAAGACAAAAGATCGAAGGTGTGAATAGAAGAAGAAAAAGGAATCTGCTCTGGTAGTAAATAAGTACCGAAAATCGGAAAATAAAAGGAAAATAAAAATTTTGTTTTTATTTTCCGATTTTCGGTACTTTTATTTACTACAAAAAAACAAAAAAAATGTTTCGATTTTTTTTTTTTTTTTTTTTTTTTTACTCATTTCGATAATTATTTAATTGGCTATTATCTTATAAAAGAAAAGGAAAAAAAAATCAAAATTTGTTCCGTTTAAAAGGGAGAGGGCGCTAAATTTCCAATACAGTTTTCGACAAAAAATTATTAGTGATTCATACTAAAGTAAAGTAGTTATTAAAAATGTTTTTAGAATCTAATAGTATGACATTTTAAACTTAACATCATGCTGCTCATATTTTAAATGAATTTTAATTTATCATAGCAGAAATACCTAATTAAATCAGAAAGTTTTGAAATAAAATAACTGATGCATTATAAAATTCATTCATTGATAAATCAATACTGAAATTTCATTAAAATCGGATAATTCCCTGATTTTTTGGGTTTTTTTTTTTTTTTAATCGCGCGTGTTAAATTTATTTTGTAAACACGGATTTTACGGCAACTCAGGACGGCCATCTTAAGATATATTTGATCAAAATTAACCGAAAAATTAGTTTTAAATGTATTAAAAATAAATGACACGTGTAATATTATTTTGCCTTTTTTAAAATATTTTTTAAATTTTTTTACTGATGTTACTACTTTTCGACTTAGACACAAATTTGACCTTAAATAATAGATTTAATTTTAATTCGTTTTTAAAATGAAAAGCAGACGAATTTTTGGGTATTCCTAAAAAATACGCACCTGCTAAAGTACCTTTTTTTTCTTTAATCGGCTAATTATCGGATTTTAATAAAATTCTGAGTCTTTAAAGAAATACAAGATAAAGTTTCTTTTAAGACATTTTTTCCTCAAAATTCTGAAGACGTTGTTTTGTTGTCCCGCACTTCTCAAACATTTTGTTAATTTGACTCCGTTAATGAAAGTGCGTGTGAAGGCGTTTTAGATGTTTAAAGATAACTCTACGGAGAATTAAATTTTGTTTACATTTTTGAACCATAAGACCTTTAGGTAACCCTTTTGCGATCTCGATTCGTGGGGACATTTTTTTCCATTTACACCGTCAAAATCCGGTTAATTGCTAACATGATTTTTAGGTTTTTTTTAAATTATAAAACTAAACCCTAACCCCTAACAAACAAACCAGATTTTGACGGTGTAAATGAGAAAAGTGTCCTTGTGAGTCGAGATTGCGGAAGGGGTGCCTAATGGTTATATGGTCCACATTTTTTATAACGGTTTGTGTATTTTGTTCATACGGATATCTACATTTTTAAATTCAAAAAACGGTAAAATATGTTACAATATTGTTTTTTTTTATTACTTTATTCGTTTTCGTAGCTTAATCGTCTAAGGATGTGGTTAATAAATGAGAAAAAAATTCATGTTAAATTTTCTTTTCTTTTTTTTTTAAAGTGGTAGATTAAAATCTTTCATTCACTGCACGTGACTGGCATTTTGTTAATTAATGTAAAAATATGGAATAAATAAATTTCATTAGATAAGTATTTTTTTATCTAAATAATACTTTGTAAATCTTTTTCTTTTTTTTATGGTGGTTTTTCGTTGGGCCATATTTTTATTATGGAGGCCCACAATTGAAAAGAGTCACTAAAAGAACATAAACCTATTCCAATAATTGATCAACTTAAGAAACTGCGGATTATTGCGCTTCTAATCATCAATACTATTAGAAGAGCAGCATGCATCGCTTGTAATAATATTTCCGATAAAAGTGCGTGTTTTTTGTACAATGCTTATTAAATTAGAAAGAGTAACGAAACTGAATAAGAACGCATATAAAAAGATTACACTTATTTTTTTTTTTTTTTTTTTGTCTATATAAAATTATACATAGGATTGCTTTTAATACACTTGAGAATAAAATGATAATATTAGAAATCAATAACACCAAGTAATTATCTATTAAACCCAGTTTGCAAATTATCCACATCATATACTATGTGTAAATCTTTATTTCTTGGTGATTGTAGGATTTTAAACGCATTAATAACATTGGTTGTTTTGAGGAAAATCTAACTCAACTAGACTTTAATAGACATTGTTAATAAATAAGATGCTCATTAGGATTAAATGATAATTATAATAATTGAGAATATAAGATAAATAACTAATGGAATTGTGACGTCGGTAGTGACAGTTTCGGTTACAAAATCTAATTTAATTTCCTGATTTGTCTACAAATAACACCACCCAGTTAGAATGCATTCACTTTAGCACACTTTTTGTCACTGAAAGTAATTTTGTATAGTTATTTCAATTTTAACTCAAAGATGTTCTTAAAATTTATCGAGTGAGGGAAACATGAAATGATTTTGATTTCTAAAAAAAAAAAAAAAGGAATGTAAAGATTCGTGCATATTCAAATAACTAAAGAAAAAATGTTTGTAGAACCCAAAATTTACATGATTCAAAGTTGTTTTAATTAAAACTTTCAATTTTCTAAGCTAAAAAAATATTATGTTTTAAAAGATTTAAAAATAAGATTTTCGTCGTGGGCGTTTGTATTTTTTGTTTTCATAAAAATCTGTGGGCGTGGCTAATTGGCTGGACTCGAGCGTGAGGCAGTTGATCGTACCAAAAAAGTATTACCGGTTATTTCAAACAACAAAGAATTTTTCCTGGACTTTCCTAACAAAGGAACATTTGAATCGCATTTCCCAGCAGAAATCGCGAACACCTCCGATATTTTCGAATTTTCACACCTCCATTTATTTACATAGCAATTTCTTTTATTTGTAATCAAATCTTTAAAATAATCATTCCAGATATATTTTGTAGCTGTGAATTTATTTATGAAATTGTTTTTGCAGTAAGTGGAACGTGACAGATCGCTCAAAACACACAGGAATTTTCAATTGAATCAATGTTTCCATTTCATGAGTTAAATTCCTATGTAAATACATGGGACCAAACCTTTATAAACATAATGGTGTAATGGTTAGCAAACTAGTCTCGCAGATTACTACTGAATAGAGAGTTTGATCCTCGCTGGATGCCCCATACTTGCGACCTTGTGCCATATTTTATCATTGGCGAACGGGTTGGGAAAATACTTTAGGCATCCCATCGTAGTGTAATGGTTAGCAAGCTAGACTTGCAGATCCATTACTACTGAAAAAGCAAGTTCGATCCATAATTAAAATCCCTATGTAAAAAAGACGTTGTGTTGATCCAGACACTCTGAAAATAAAAATTAATATCTCCTATCTAAGATATTAAACGCAAAGAAAAGAATCCATGCTGTTATCATTTAAATTTTATTTACGTTATTTATTAAAATATTATTAATCCTGTTAGAATAAATCTAAGATTATTATAAATATTTAATGTTAATTAATTTTTCTTAAATGGACATTTTGGTTTGTATTATTTGGATTATTCGGACTATTGTCCTCATCTTTATGGTTATCTACATAACGTTTCGGTCGATGTGCCCTCCGGCCTTCCTCATGCATTTCTTGTCGGACTCGAGAAGGTTCCCGATGTCGACAAGAAATACCTGAAGAGGGCTGAGGGGCACATCGACCGAAACGTTGTGTTGATAACAATAAAGATGAAGGCAATAGTCCGAATAATCCAAATTACCAAAAAATTCAGAGAAAACTTATAGTTATTTAAAGAAATTTCAGACATTCTTTTTATTTCTTGTGTGTGTGTGTGTGAGAGAGAGAGAGATGCTTATTCATAGTCTTGTACAATTTTAAATCTTCACGTATATAAATCAAATCTTTATTTTTTTCTCCAAAAGCAAGATCTGGTGATAGTGAATGTGTATATATATTTACTTTGTCATTGTTTTATTTTCATAGTTTCCCCCGGACATACATACACAAAATGCCCTTTATAGATTATCATTTTATCGAAGTTCATATTCAGGAAGATGCTACATTTCAGTTATCACGTATTTTAGCCTATCAACTTGTTTTAACAAAATCTAATTGTTATTAGTGTTGATATAATAAAAAAAAAAGCAAGAAAAACATTTAAAAAAAAAAAAAATTTAGATAGAAATAAAACCTGGTGTTAGAAAGTTATACCGATTACTTTTTTTACCTTTCATGTTTTTTTTTCCTTTCATTTTATTGAAATGTAAGGTAAGGAATATATTTCATGCCGTTACTGGGAGGGGGGGGGGTGAAGCAAAAGATAAAAGAAAAATAGATACTAAGAAAGTTAATTTTAACTACTGTTAAAAAATAATGCTGTCAACTTTATTTTAAATTTAAAGGTGGGGTAAATAAAAGGGGATATAAATATATAAGTTTAACTAATGTGAACAAACCTGAGAAAAAAAGGTCCTTCGTACCGTAATACCTTTCTTATTACAATGTAATGTATTGCTTCTTAGAAAATTAATAAAAAAATCATAATAAATAAACTCCAAATAACATGTTAAAAGTATTAGTTTTAAAATTCTGTATATTATTTTTCCTTTTTAATGTAGAATTCCCAGCTGATGGTTCGTTTTCGACCGACAACGACGAATTCGCCTTTTTAGTCGGTTCAACTTGTAATTCTCACTTATTTATGGCCCAATCTTTAAAATATTTATGATTGAAAAGAAAATAGGATTTCCAAATATGTATATTTTGTTTTTATCCATTATTTTTTACAGGAAGTTAAAGCAGAAAAATTTCTTTTTGCTTTTTTTCTTTTTCCTTTTTTTCTTTTTCCTTTTTTTTCTTTTTCCTATTTTTCTTTTTCCTTTTTTTCTTTTTTCTTTTTCCTTTTTTTCTTTTTCCTTTTTCTCTTTTTTCTCTTTTTTCTTTCAATTTTCTTTTTTTTCCTTTTTTCTCTTTTTTCTTTCAATTTTCTTTTCTTTCAATTTTCTTTTTTTTCCTTTTTTCCTTTTTTTTCTTTTTCTTCTTTTTCTCCTTTGCAAATACAAAGTGGTTAATCTTTCTTTATTAATATTCTTGAAATTGAACAACCAATCAGTAGGCACATCAAACTAAAACTAAAATCTTTTTTTTATATTCTTCAACTTGTTGAAGGAAAATACTTTGATCATAAATCATCATCATCATTAAATCATGCTGACAGCACAGATACCCTTAACTCTTTCCCCATCCGTCTCTATCGTTTTACGCTCCTGGCAGGTCCTCAACTCGGCATCCAGTGTCAGCTCATAGATGTTGTATGTAAATCTTTGCTGATTGGCCAACACTGGTGTGTCCATATGTAAGAGTCTACAGGAGAATGTCACTTATGAGTTCGTCCTTACTTCTCCAGCAGTGCCCAGCATGTCTTGTTACTCTTACTTGGATGGTTTGTGTGATGGGAGGTAAGTGGCCTTATAGCTGCTGTTTTTTAGGGTACTGTTTCCTGGATTTGTTCAAAACAGCACGCATGCTTGTGTAGTTCCCATCTAACTTTGTTTCTTCAAGCATTTTTTTGTCAAAGTTCAAGTGGTGCAGCCATACAGTTTTACTAATATGCCTACAGCTTGGAAGTATTTGTGAGAAGTGCTAGATCATCTTCATAGTCTGCATCTTTGATAGTTTCTGTAGGATATGATCTGCTTCTTACCCTTTTTAGTGTGAAACCATTTTTCATCATTAGGTCTAATGATGCCCGTAGTACATATTCTAGGCAGATTATAAATAGAAATGATACTGTTGTGGGGTTTTAAGGGGTCAAATAAGAACAAAACGACGGGTAACAAATGTAGGAAAATGTATTAACAAAAGAGTAGACAATTACAGTACAGAGAAGTGGGAATTACGTCCGACAAATAGTTATGAGCTGACTCGCATTGGCTTACTCTCGAGCCATAATTGTCCCTGTTACTTATAGTAACCGTCGGCACATTCCATTAGTCTATAGGGTATATCATCTATAACAGATACTAATGTATCTTCTTGCAAGACTCTTGCTTGCAACAGTGTCAAAGAAATCTTTGTGACCATCGAGTGAGCGAATCATTGTTTTCATGTTTTTGTAGAGTTACATTATAGCAGTAACATTTTATTTTTATTTTGGGATAGCCATATGCTAGAAGTAGTTTTTTCATCTTTCCTCTGTCTGTAGAGTCAAATGCCTTTTGATAATTCTCCAAACAATAATAGTTGCTTCTTAATTTATGGCTCGTACATAATCTACATAGTACATAATCTAAGCAGATTATAAATATAAATGGTGTTAATGTATCTCCTTGCAAGACTTCTGCTACAATGTCAAAGAAATCTGTGTCACTGTCAGGTGAGCTTTCATGTTCTTGTAGAGCATCATTATGGTGGTAGCAATTTCTTTTGGGAGACCATAGGCTTGTAGTATTTGCTCTATCTTTCTTCTGTGTAGTCAAATGCCTTTGATAAATCTACAAACAAAAGTGTTACCTTGAGATTTTTTGCTCGTACTCCTTCAATGAATAGTCAGAATCTGAGAAGTTGTGCATCAATTTCTCCTAAATTCGTTTTGCTCAACTTCTGGTCAGATGCAATTGAGAAGCAGGGTATTATAAACTTTTAGCAGCTATGGCTGTAAGGGTTATACCTCTGTAGTTCTTAGTGATTCCAAAGTCACCTTTCTTCATGAAGGGGATGATGCAGCCTTTCGTCAATTTCCCTATTGCATAATCGAAGAAGTACATCTTCCAATTTTCTTGTCTTCCATACTTCGAGGGGTATTTTGTTGAGGACTGCGGCTTTTCTACTTTTTATTGTTTTTAGGACTTTGTCAAATTTTTTAGAATTTTCTTGACTTCTGGTTGAATCCAACAGAGAAGCAGGGCATTATAAACTTGAGCAGCTATGGCAGTAAAAGATATACCTCTGTAATTCTTAGCTATTACAAGGCAGCCTTTTATCTATTTCTCTATTGTGTTATGTTTATATACTGTATTGCATAATCAAAGGAGTATCTTATCAAATTTCCTTATCTTCCATACTTCAGGAGGATGTTTTCTGCTTTGATTGTTTTTAGAGTTCAAGTTAATCTTCTGTAAAGTGTCTTAATTTGATGTCTAGTTGGTCATTTATAATTTCTTGGGTAGTTTTGTCTGTGATAATGTATAATAATTTTTATTTTTTAAGATAATTATTAAAAAATAACCTAATTTTTAATAGGAAGTGAATTTTAGGAATTAATACCTATCTTACATTTAAACTTTATTTCATTGGTAATTGTTATTATCAGTTTTAATAAATAAAAGAAAAACTAATTACAAGCAAGATTAAAATATACAAAAAGGATTTCATTTCTCTTTAATTTAAAATAAGTAAAGTAGGCAGAGTGGCCTATTGTCGGTATCAGCCTGACAGCGAGGGAATCTATCCCTTTTTGGTAGCGCTAGACCAGAGAGATGGTTTCTGCTGAGGTAGAGCACCACACCTATCGTCAGCTCCCCACTTTACCGCACAGATCAGATTGCCAAACTGTGCTACTCATATGCTGAATTGGCAGACCAGTATCGAGCCAGGAACCTTGCAATTCCTAGGCTGGTGCTCTACTGACTGAGTTAAAACCGACCCCTTTGACATACAAGAATTTATTTGGAACAATTCATAGAATATAAATTGAAATCAAAACTATTTCTTCCTTACCATCTCGGGGGGGTGTATTTGTGGGAGAATCTAAAACAATGGTTGGTTGTAGCATATGATTATATAATTCCTTTTAATACTCTTGAATTATAAATGATGCATGTTAAATTTTAATACAATTTTTTTATTTCTTAAATTTTAATGTTTTTTAAACACTAAAATTCTCAGAAATAATTATAAGGAAATTCTAAGAATTTATCTTTTCTTTTTTAAATTCTAGTCTGTTACCAACGAAGATGTTACACAAGAAGAATTAGGTGGAGCAAAAACACATACTACTGTATCAGGTAAGATACCTTGCTTTAAATATTTTTTTTCAAATTCATGAAAGTTACGAATGTGTAATATATATATATATATATATTATATATATATATATATATATCTCAATAAATAAATAAATAAAGTTAATAAATAAATAAAAAGAAAAAAGAAATTTTTTAAAAAATTAAGTAAATTAAAGAAAAAAAGAAGCATTTCAATATTTATTATAAACTAGAGCATTACTCATTGTGTGATAGTATTTTAATGCTAGGAATTTCCTTATGGTATTGTTGATGATATTAAGGTTTTTTTTTTTTGGTTTTTTTTTTTTATGAGGTCAAACATTTACTTTCTTAGCTAACAAAATGATTTTAAGGTTTTGTTCTGCTGTATTTATTTTGTTTAAAAATCTTATTTGCTTTGCTAACTCCCTTTCCCCTAATCTCAATTATCTACCTAGAGCTGAATGGGTGACCCAATGGGTCATGTTTTGTCTAGTATTTCTATAAAATAAACACCCCTTTTCAAAAACTTGCCCTGTCGGCTGGGGCGTTAGAATGTACCGACTGCACCTCTGCAGAAGGGTAAGACTCCCCCAATGGGGCCACCTGTTGGCCGTGGGTGGCGACCCGTGATGCTTAAGGATAGAACCCAGGTGGATGAGCAGTCCATGACTTGCAATATTCCACTTTAGGCTTTTCTTGGGCTAGACAGGTGGTCAGAGAGGCCCCCTCCGATCAATCGACTGGCCATGTCAAGCCCTAGCACCTATATGATTGCTCCAACCCTATTGCCCTTATGGCAACTCCAATCCTTCTCTGACCCGGAGTGGTAGTACCTGTTAGGGTCCCATCTATGGGTTGAATAGAAAAACATGAGTTGATAAACAAAATTGTATTATGCATTAAGAATGAATTTATTTCACAACTTTGTCAGCATTAAATGACCCACCGAGGTTGATATGCCGTAAAACAAAATGAACAAACCAAACCTTTTCAAAAAAAAAATTAACTTTCTTTTTAGGTGTTGCTCATCATGCATTTGAGACTGATGTTAGTGCTTTATTAGAATTAAGACATTTCATGAATTTTCTGCCACCAAGCAACATGAAATCAGCTCCTGTAAGAAAATGTGAAGACCACCGTGAGTAAAACATTTTTTTTTTAATATATTTGTAAGATATGAGTAAGATGTTGTTTTTACATCTTATTATAATGGAGATTGTGTGTTTTTCCGTCTGTAACCGAAACTCTATTACTACTCAAGTAACAATTCCCTTAGTTATTTATATCACATTCTCAATGATTTTATTTTTATTTTAACCTCAATTATTAATAAATTGTTTTACAATATTAATACTATTAACCATATCTACATACTAACAACATGCGATTATATTTATATATACAACAAAATAGCGATTTACAGTGTGAACGGGAAAGCTAATTTGCATACTGATATAAAAAATCGAATTTAATAAATATGTGCTCAGTGTTACTGATTTCTAACTGTTAGGTTTTATTTAATGAATATAAGCAAAAATCTCTTCAATGAATCTTAAATGAAATCCATTAACAAGAAAAATAACTGCCATTTTATTCTTTACTTCCTATTTTAACTAAATACTTAAATTAGAAAAATAACAATGAAAGACAAGAGTGATGGAAGAGTAAGTTTCAGTTGTTCTATTTTTCGATTATACTCTCTCTGTTTCAAATCTTTTTATCTGCATTCTTATTTAGTTTCATTAGCCTTTCTAATTTAATATAATACTTTATTACATTAAAACTTAAATACTTGCACCCGGAGGGTGCATATATTTGCTAGTACAGATAAAATACAGAACACTGAATGAAAATGCAATACCAGGTTGTTGGAAATTAACAAGGTTTTATTTAACACAGGGTAGAGAATGCTTCTACCCTAAAAGTGTAGCTCAACCTGTTGAGTATGTGCGTCTTGACCCGCACAAATCCCTATCCAAAAGTATCCTGGCCACTTCCAGGTTCCATCAGCCTTCTACTAATCAAAGGGAGTAACTCTATTTCATTAGGTCTGGAACCTAACAGATGTTCATAGATGACTTGTAAACCTTTAGGTTAAAGAGTGCTTATATAATTTATGAATTAAACACTTGAATTAATAAAGAACAATAATTGATTTTTTTATTAATGCATTTTTCATGTACACAATTAAAAGAAAGAATTATGAATTCAGTTATCAAAAACTAAAGACCAACTCCTTATACAACTGTCTAGTGTGTTTTGTTTCAAATTCTCTTTTAAAATATGAATTCAATTATCAAAAACTAAAGACCAACTCCTTATTCAACTGTCTAGTGTGTTTTGATCTTTAATAAGTAGTCAAAACTTTCAGTTAATTTTTTCTCTTTTAATCTAGAAATTTTCATTATTCTTACATTTGAGGTGTTAATTTAGTGTTTATACAACTAATAGTAAAAAAATTTAATAATGCTAAATAATATTTATGGTAAATAATATTTTTTAATAATATTTAAATGTAAAAACATTTAAGTGTTAATTTAGTGTTTATACAACTGTCTAGTGTGTTTTGATCTTTAATAAGTAGTCAAAACTTTCAGTTAATTTTTTCTCTTTTAATTTAGAAATATAGAAATTTTCATTATTCTTACATTTGAGATGTTAATTTAGTGTTTAAAAAATCTACTTGTCATTTCCTTTAATCTTAGCCCAGAAAATGAAAAAAATAATAGTTGAATACATTTTTTGTTTGTTTAAAGACACCGATTAGTGCCCGGCCTGGATACAGTTGTACCTTTGGAATCCACTGCTGCTTATGACATGAAAGATGTCATTCTTGGTGTAAGTCATTGTTTTTAATTTGGATTTTCATTTTTAAAGTAAAAGTGATTATGATCTATTAATTAATATGCTAGTACTTACCTACATGTGTCTCACTTTCACCACCCCTGATTTGGAGAAGCTTCATAGTTGGGAGGGTTTGTTTAGTTGGGGTATTAAAGTGTGACACACAAACGTACAAGAGAGAGGGGGGAGAGGCATTCTAATCTGTTTTAATGAAAGATGCATGGGAGAGAAAGAGTGTGTGTATTATCATACTGTGGTATATCCACAGGTCCTGTTAGTTATTATTATTATTCCTCCTAAAGTTGTTTTAACCAGTGAGCTGATTCTTTTTGTCGTTACCACAGTGTTTCAAATAATCCATTCTGCAATCTTCAATATATTTGAAAAGATAGGTGATCCTTTTTTGACAAGAAGGTTCCTGAGTCTGACAAGAAATACCCGAAGAAGGCCGGAGGGTACATTGGCTGAAATGTTGTGCAGATAACAATAAAGATGTGGACAATAGTCCGAAAATAATCCAAATAATACAAACTACTAGATATGTTAGCTTAATTTGTAGCATAGTGTCTCTGTAGTGTCATTAATTCAAGATGGTTGCTGCTATGGAGACTCACTCAGATTTTTAGTTTGGCTATTTCCACTACATTTTGTAAGAAGCTATTAAACTGTATGATGTTAGAGATTATCTTGTTGGAGGAACTAATGTTTTAAAACATTAAATGTCTCCTTTAACTCTTAACATCCTGTTGAGAATTTTCTAAGTCCAGAGCCAAATTCCTATAAAGATTTATAAAAAAATGGCTAAAAATTACATTTTCATTTCAAGTTGCCTGTTATTTTCCTTAAATCAAAGACTTCTAAATGTTTAATATTACATTTAAACAAAGGCTATCATTTGGGCAGATTAGGAAAACAAATGTGATTTCTGGCCAGGCGGAATGAGGTGGTATAGGATGTTTTAAATACCAAAAATTGTGTCAATTGTGTGTTTTATTTAGATATGAAATTGTCTGTGGGCTGTATAAGTAACTAGCACAAACCTACTTGCCCCTCCGATCAGTTGGCTGGTCATGTCATGCCCTAGTACCTATGTGATTGTCCTAACCCTAATGCATTTATGACAAGCCGCAACTCTTTTTATGCTAGAAGGCAGTGGCTGAGGGTCTTTCATGTCCTGGGTATGACGTTAAACTCTATCTGATGGTGAGGTTCCAATTCTGGAGGTCTAGGGAATGTGGAGCACCCCTTCATCCCCATTGCTCCCAGGTCCACTCTGACCCAGAGTGGTATTACCTGTTAGGGTCCCATCTATGGGTTAAATAGGAAATTTGTTTACAAAAAAAATTGAGTTTAAAAAATTTTCTTCCAAACTATCGCTACAAATCTTTCAAAACTTTGCCGGCATTAAATGACCCACTGTGGTTGATATGCCATAAAACAAAACAAATAAACAAACCTACTTGACTTTTTGGGGTCAGTAGATGGTTCTTCAGATCTTTTACCATTATACAAACATTTTACCATTATACATTGATATTTTTAGTTAATAAGTTTCAATGCAGTAGAACAGTTATATCCATTTGGATTGTATAATGCATAGAAATAATGAAATCCTGGTATCTTTGGTTTATAAGATGACTAATTTTTTTATAAAAAGAAATTAAGGATGTACTTATTTATGAGCAGTTTTGTATATTTTGATCTGGTTTATATGCAATTGTTTTTTTAGTTGTGCTATATAAATTAATGTTTATTCATTTCTTGTTCTTTTTTAATAATTTCTCTTTAGATTGTAGATGAACAAGATTTTTTTGAAATTATGCCAAATTATGCCAAGAATATTGTGATTGGGTTTGCTCGGATGAATGGACAGACTGTTGGTTTAGTTGCAAATCAGCCTAAAGTGGCAGCAGGTAAGTTTTTTACATTATTTTGAAAAAAGTTTTATATGGAAATCTGGAGTTATTATTTACAAATACTTCTTTGCATTTATAATAGATTTTATGTTATAGTTTTAATTCAAATGATTTAGTAAGAATAGTAGTTTAAATGTTTTTTTGTTTGAAATAAATCTTACAATTTATAGATGCTTTAAATGATTAAGTTTTAAAATTTAATATCAAATACATTCTGATAACAATTATAAACATGAAATACAAATTGAAATTATTTTTCCGAATGCTAATATTTCAATTTCTTCATCTAAAGTTGACAAATATTAATTTATCTGAAGTTGGAATCTATATTTATTAGACATAATTTATATTCGTGTCATAATTCTCTTGATTGAATCTATCTTTCAGTCTGCCCTGTCGTCTGGGGCATTAGAATGTACTGACTGCACCTCTGCAGAGGGTAAGACTCTCCCAATGGGGCCACCTGTTGGCCATGGGTGGCGACCCGTGATGCTTAAGGATGGAACCCAGGTGGATGTGCAGTCTATGACACGTACCACTCCACTTGGACCATTACTTGGGCTAGACGGGCGGTCGGAGAGGCCCCCTCCGATCAATCGGCTGGTCATGTCAAGCCCTAGCACCTATATGATTGCCTCAACCCTATTGCCCTTATGGCAAGCCCCAACCCTTTTTATCATATTGGTGCTAGAAGGCAGTGGCTGAGGGTCTACATGTCCTGGGAATGACGTTAAACTCTATCTGATGGTGAGGTTCCACTTCTGGAGGTTTGGGGAATGTGGAGCACCCCTTCATCACCATTGCTCCCTAGTTCACTCTGACCCGGAGTGGTAGTACCTGTTAGGGTCCCATCTATGGATTGAGTAGAAAAACATGAGTTTATAAACAAAATTGTATTATGCATTAAGAATGAATCTATTTAAAAACTTTGTCGCATTAAATGACCCACCGAGGTTGATATGCCATAAACCAAACCTAACCTAACCTATCTTTCAGTATATCATCTCTGTTACAATCCATTAATATTTAAATATTTTCCATTAGTTATTTTTCTTTAACTTGCCTGAGACTTATGAAGAAAAATATTTAAATCTTTTTAAAAATAACTTTATATTCTAGTAGTTTTATATCTGGAGAAAATATAATTATCAAAATGTTCTTTCTTTCTAGGTTGTTTGGATATCAATGCTTCAGTGAAAGGTGCACGTTTTGTAAGATTCTGTGATGCATTCAATATCCCTCTTATTACATTAGTAGATGTGCCAGGATTTTTGCCAGGTAATTTTTGTTTGTTTAGAAATATTTTTGTGATGTCAGATGAAATTAACACTTAGAGTAAATATAATGAGTTATGCATATTCTAAAATATTTTTATTATAATAGCTAAATAATACAAGATTTCTTTAAATTAAAGTATTTACAGTTTTGAATATTACACAATGACTTAAAAGTATATTGTCCTTTTTCTTTTTGCATTTAAAGTTTTTTTAAATTTTTTTATATTGCAATATAGATACAAAATAACTATACCTGTTCAATACTTAATTGGGTGACCACTTAAGCAATAGCAGATACTGTAAACAACCCGAGTATTGAAGTCAGTCAGTCAGTCTACTATTGGTTTGAACAATGTGACTGGCCAAGCACTACTGAACCAGTGTCAAGACAACTGGTACTTATGGGAATTCAGAACAGTCCACTCATGCATTTGGGTGATTCAATTCCCTGAGTCCTGATTGGCTGCTTGGTTTGTATGATCCTCTGAGGCTCCATAAATTCTGCCATTTTGCAATAGTCTTTGCAGCAAACCAGAATCGTATTTGAGTTACGATTGCTTGCTGCCTTGTCTTGCCAATTCGATGGTAATTGGACTTAGTATGATTATTCTAACACAGAGTCCTTTGTTTATCATTAAATGACCAAAAATGTTGATATGCTGTAAAACAAACAATAACAAAATAACTATAATAAAAGTTAGGAGGCACTCGGTGTAATGGTTATCAACATAGGAAATGGACATTGCAACTCAAGTTCAAATCCTGACAAGGCTGTTTGCATTTTACATAGCGCTAATACTCTGGAGAAACTATTTCCCTCCAGTTATGGTAAATAGTAGGGAATGACTGGACTCTTTAACCTTGGTATGGCAACCAGTTTAGGAGAAGGAAAACTCTGAATTCAAATCTGTTAAAACTATGCTTAAATAATTGACCCCATGTCACATCCTGTTAGTGCAGAGGGGTTGATAAATGGTAGATATAATAAATGTTATTATTGAAGTTAGATTGCTATGCTGAATCAAGGGGTCTCATCATGGTGTAATGATTAGCCAGTTAGTCTCACATAATCCATTACTACTGAATAGCGAGTTTGATCCTCACTGGATGCCCCATACTTGTGACCTTGTGTCACATCCTACCCGTGCGAACAAGTTGAGTAAATACCTACACTTGTTTGTACTATCATTAATGTGATGGTTAGCAAGCTAATCTCGCAGCATCCATAACTACTGAATAGTAACTTTGATCCTCACTGGATGCCCCATACATCAGGACTTTTTTTTGTGGCTATAAAGGCTTCAATTGAGAGCTACTTTAAAGTGGAGATCCCTCGTGTTAAGCAGAGGCTGATCCTTAGTGAGAATCCTTTGGTAGTTCCTCGGTGTCTCTTAGTATTAGGTAAACTCTTGTTGAGCAAAGTCCTTGGTTACAGGTTCGTTTGTCAATGTCCAATATGTGCAAATGAACGGCTTTCAATATCGGCAAATTAATAGTTAACTAACCACGTTTTCAAGCTGTTGATTGGCTTGTTTTAATCTATGCGCCCATGCCGAGTCTATAAGTTTAAGTGGTGGATTCTAGCACACCTTATATGCCAAAATAATCCAACACCTACCCATGCGTTAATAATTTTTGATATGCTGAATCCTTTTATTGTGTTTATTTTCTGTTTTTCTATTTTTATTTTTACTTTTTAGCAGATGGAAATGATATCTAAAAGTAAATTAGATACAAATTGGTTTTGTCTAATAAAAATGATAAAATGGCAAAATATTGTAAATATTTTTTTTCTTTTCTTTTTTTTTTTTTTTTTTAGTACAAGTCAAGAATATGGTGGTATCATTAGGCATGGTGCTAAGTTACTCTATGCCTTTGCTGAAGCAACGGTTTCCAAAAGTGACTGTGATCACAAGAAAGGTAAACTGCTATTTTAGCTTTTAAGCTATCATTCATTATAACACTGTAAGATTTATATAAGATAGGTCTACAATATTAAAATGGGGGTACGTGGCATAATGGTTAGTCGTAGAAAATTGACTCATCGACCTGAGTTCAAATCTGTTTGCATTTCACATAGCACTGATACCCTTGGGAAAGGTATGAATCGAACTATATTCACTCCAACTATGGGTAAATAGTAGGACAGACTGAGCTCTTCAGCTTTGGTTAAGCAACCTGTCTAGGAGAAGGAAAACTCTGAATTCAAACCTGTTAAACTCCGCTTAAGAAATTGACCTTGTGTCACATCCTGCTCATGTGGAGGAGTTGGTAAATATGAATATTAAAATCTTTTGAAAGATTGATTTATTATTTTTAAAATTTGAAGGAAAGCAAATAGTTTTATTTTTCTGTTTTAATTAGCTATTTTTCAAATATTTGTTTATTTTCATAAGGCAATAATGGCTGGTATAGCTCAGTCGGTAGAGCATCAGCTTAGGAACCCCAATGTTTTGGGTCCCATCATGGGGTTAAATAGACAAATGTATTTATAAAAAATTTGTATTAACTATTAAGAATTGATTTATTTCAAAACTTTATCGGGCATTAAATGACCCACTGAGGCTGATATGCCACAAACCAAACCAATGTTTTGGTTTGATACTGGTCCTCACCAACTCTGCACATGAGTAGCACAGCTTGGATGTGTATGGTAAAGTGATAGGCTAATGGTAGGTATGGTGCCCATCTTAGATGCAAAAACAATCTCCTTGGTCTAGTGCTAATGAAAAGGGATAGACTCCCTTGCTGTCCGGCTGATACCGACAATAGGCCACTCTGCCGAATTTACTTTTAGTATAAGGCAATATAAAAGCACATAACTTCCAAATGTCCGATTAGTCCAAATGAAAATTTAAACCATTATTCTCTACTAATCAATCAATCTAAGCACCAACAAAAATGAGCGCTGATTTTCACTTAAAAAATTAATTAAAATTAATTAAATCAATTATTTAAGGTCAGATTTTTGTTTTAGTTGAAAAAGGTAACATAATCACCATCAGTAAAACAAGCTATGTAATTAATTTTTTAATACATTTTAACATTAAATTAGCCTGAAATTTTACGAAAAATGACATGAAGTTAACAAAAAGATGTTATTAAAACTTTAAAAAAAAAATTATATCAGTTTTCTCTTAGAAAATCAATACAAAAAAACATTACTCTATGTACAGAAAATTACTAAAATTGTGATATTTTATTTAAATGAAATATCTTTTTTGTTCCAAACATGCAGAAAAACTAAACACTCTTTTTATTTTATTTTATTTTTTGATACCAAAATCACTCATTTAAAAATTTTTTTTCTGTTGACACCTTCTGTTTTTTATCTTTTTATTTATAACTGTAATTAGTTTCAATTATATATAAACCCACTGGTATTTTACACCCAAAAATAAGGTGGGTTAATAGTTTAGTGACCTGAAAAAAATCAGAAAGTTTTTAAATAAAAATAACTGATGCATTATAAGATCATTCATTGATAAATAACACTGAGAATTTCATTAAAATCTGATAATTTCCTGATTGTTTTTTTTTTGTTTTTTTTGTTTTTAATTAGTGGGGTTTGATTTGATTTTATAAAATGTCTATGTTGTTGTATAATTGTTGATACCTAAATCAATCAATCAATATTTTTATTGATTTTGATCAATTGTTTCTCAGCAGAAAATTCCACTTTTTTTTTTTTTCCTTTTTTCATTTAGAATTCTTTAGCATAGGGATATCACAAACAAATTCTCTATTTATTATAAAAACTTATATTTCAATTTTTAAGAAATATTTTTTTTTAAATAAAATCTTATTTTAAAAATAACTTTAAAAATTTTTTTTTGATGCTTTATTTATATAATTTTTGTATATAATGTTTACATTTATTGTAACTAAATGTTTTTGTTCCTTTTATTTCTCTTGTATCAGGCTTATGGTGGAGCCTATGATGTTATGAGTTCTAAACATTTACGTGGAGATATCAACTATGCTGGCCAACTGCTGAAGTTGCAGTCATGGGAGCTAAGGTAAATGAAAAATTTTCTTTTGGACTTTTTTTAGCATCAATATATGTTTTGTATCCTTTATCTTTATAAAGTAAAATAAGATTATGATTATTTCATACATGCCTTACGAATGTGCATCAATGAAAACCATGGGTAGCAGCATGGTGGATGAACCTGATAGGCAATGGCCAGCATCAAACGGTTTCAGTCAGGAAAATATTGCTAATCATCTCTAAGGGTAGTGTCTATTGATGAGTTAAAATACCTGTGCTGTAGCGCCACCTGATGATTTGGATTATTTTACAGTAACTTTTATTTAATTATGATTTCTAGTTTTAAGATTTCATTTGCAAATGTTTTGAATTAATTCTCACTTATCTTCTAAGTGGTAGTTCTGTCTTTATATTCACTAGCAAAAGTACTCCAGTCATGACTGGACTATATATAACGATTGAACCAAAAATAGGCGAGAGATTCCTAGCTGAACAGCTTAGACTGCAATTTTGTTCACTAAAATTAAATTAAACTGCTGGTATAGCTATAATAGAAAGCAGGCAGCAAACAATATTTTATTATTAGCAGCAGCTGGTATATGGATAGTTTCGCAAATCGGTTGATTTTTGTTTAATTAATTGATTATATCCTTAATCAGTAAAAATCAATAATCACATTTAGCGTGTTTCTTAGTTAGAAGGGTTTTAAGGTGTATGCAAGATTTCGAATCTGAGTAACGTCCCATTTTGGAGTTATACATCGACACATACATACTAAACTTCTTTTTATATATAGTATAGAGATTAATAAATTATTTATTTTACTAGTAAATTTGTGTGTAATCAACTTGCTAATTTTCCTCAAGAAACCATTAGAAAATTTGAACAAATTCTATGATTAGCAGTCAGAATATTTACCCATGAATATAAATTATGAAATAAATTTCGAATAAATATTTCAATGGTTGTTAGTCTTGAAATATTTTGCTGGTTTGTAGCAATCCAGTAGCTAAATTTCTATCCTACTAGTTTTTTGACCTTGTGGTGAGATCGGATAGATCGCAAACTTCAGAAAAGGTAAGATAATTGTGATTCATACCTGAAAACATTTATGTTTTTATTAAGTGTAACCTATACCGGATGAAAAAGATTCTTATGTCACTGCAATTTTAGTCAATTAATTGCTCTTTTTATCTTTATCTTCTCTTAATTTTCATGTAACTCCAGAAGGGCTATAGCTGTATGATATTACCTTTTGATTCTACTGGTTTATTTATACAGATTGCATACACTTTATATTTATGCAACAGAAATTATAAAGTGGTCTACACAGTTTGCCCTGATTAACCGTGCTGGACCTTCATTCAGTGTCAGCGATCTGAACTTTAGGGTTAGATGCATGCACACTCATAGTCTCACAAGCAAATATGTATGCATCACATGAGAGGTAAATGCCTCCTCATATGCTTGATATTCAACATATTAGGCATGAAGCTGATGTGAGTATTGCATCACTCCAAGTGAATGAGCTTAAATGTCTTCTGGTGTCTGCCCATTTTACATTTTCAGCTGTTATAAATCTACATATCTGAGAAAAGCTATGTAATTTGGTCTGCTTCGAATCAATTCCCACTGTCCATGTTATTTAAACAATGAGAAAAGCCAATGATTCTGTGTGGTTCTTTATACCAACAATACTCCAACAATTACAAAAATTATGGTCAATGTCATCACATGTAACACTATACAATAAATTGATGCAATTTAGGGGGAATCTTAGAAGTGTCTTACTTAGCTATTCATATATAACGTTTTTCTTTTAATGAATCGACTTAGTAAGATACTTTTTTGAAATAATTGCATTTGCTGCAGAAAGCAACACTATATGATAATTTATTATCTTTACTAGTTTAATTTGTATATTAATCAATATTTTTTTTTATTCTTTAGAGTACGGTGCATGTATATAGAATAAATATATTACTCTCCCTGTAGTGTATTGACAAATACAATAGCAGATAGCTGAATATGTTGGACAAAATTGTTGACAAATCCATTTTCCAGCTCATTTAACAAGGACTACATAAATGAGAGTAACCTTCCCTGTCGATATTTTGTTTCACTTTGTATGAATAGTTCATAAGCATCAGTATTTCTTTTGGAATTTAATTTGTTCAGTACAATTTCATATTACTGTGAGTATCAAAATTCTCACATGCCGAGCGTTGAAAATATGGAATCTTATGGAATAAGTACAAAATAAACAACATGCATGAATTAACACATTATATTAATATCAAAAATGTGTGGAGTCTTTTAGAATACATAAATTCAATTACAATAATGCACTTGAAATTTCGCATTAAATTGCCACAAGCACAATTTATAAAAACATTTATCCACCTCGAAATGTGATATGCCATAAAACAATACAATTACACAAACTCAATCCGCTTGCTTTTTGTATTTTTAAAGCTTTCGAACAGTATTCTACCGTCTTGAGTCTTGTTGTACTGCACGACAGATCCCTTGCATGACTAAC
>CM042146.1:46366299-46568595 GCA_023376005.1 Doryteuthis pealeii
ACTGACAATAGGTCACTCCGTTTCTACTTTAACTTACTTACCAGAATTGCAACCTTAGTTAATCAAACTTGGCCAAAAATATAATGGAAATGTATTTTTGTTTTTTTTCAAATAGTTATGAGCCCTACTGTAAATATTTTGATTGTTTTGCTTGAATTATTGTTTGGGGATTATTGTTATTAAATAACTATTCTGATGATTCAAGCTTTGAGAAGAAATGGTTAACATTGAAAGGTGCCCATAGTAGTATGGGCCTACCTTTTTGATTCTGTTATAGTATGTGGCTACCTTTTGATTCTTGTTATAGTATGTGCCTACCCGTTTGAATGTGTCCTTACCTCAATAAGAGTGTATTTATAGATATAAGTAGTAGGCAATTTTTTGAAACTAATTATTTTCACCATATATTCAATTTCAAGAAATGCGATTCAGTCATAAGCTGTATATAGTAATTAAGAATAATTAAAAAAGAATTGATCCATAATTTACATGAATCAGAGATCTATTTATTCTAAAATTTCTGAAATAGGGTTAGGGTTAGCAAGTTATTATATAACCTTATAATATGCCTTTTTATGGTAGGCCCCACATACTATAATGTACCCATTGAAACTAAAAGAAAAAAACTTTGTAGTAATTTTGAATGAAATCCTTTATGAATCCATACAGGTTGATTGTTCCCTGCAGATCCATAATTCTTCCTAATTAATTTGTCCTTGAATTATTTCTCGTCTCTCCAATGAACTTTGACCTTTCATTACCACTACCAACCCAGGGATTGAATCACAAATCATTTTAGGTAACTAGACACTTAACCAACACTAAGCTATTGTCATACAGGGTGTGCATGAAAAGTTATACTCTGATTCAGTGGAAAAGACAACTGTGATATCTCAAGGACAAATTAACTGATACAAGTTTAATGAAAACAGGTAATCCCTCTAACTAAAGAAAATAAGATTGCCTGTGCATGGGAAGCAGCCGGCATGAACTGCATGCCTCTTCTTGCATAACTCTTCTCTACCAACTGCCAACAAGCAGGTAGTCATCACATACCAAGTCACTTGGAATGACTGTCTTACAAGAGGAATGAAAGACTTACAGATTCAAAAGCAGGCAGTATTGAGAAGAGGAATGAAAGAGAATCCCTTCAACAGGATACTGACATGTATAGTCTACATTTCAAACCTACTCTATTCTCCCATATTGGGCTTTGCTTGGTCTTGTATTCCTAGAACAATCACACAAACTTTACACAAGCCTATTGCCCCTTTTTATCATATATAATATTTACCAACCCTCCGCACGAGCAGGATGCGACACAGTTTAATTTTTTAAGCGGAGTTCAGCAGGTTTGAATTCAGAGTTTTCCTTCTCCTAGACCGGTGCCTAACCAAGGTTAAAGAGCCCAGTCTGCCCTACTATTTACCATAGCTGGAGGGAGAGTAGGATTCATACCTTTCCCAAGGGTATTAGCGCTAAGTGAAATGCACATTACACAGTCCAGGATTTGAACTCAGGGCGACGAGTCCATTTTCCCATGACTCTAACATTACAACACCGCTTCCATTTTTATCATATATGTGCTAGAAGGCGGGGCTTGAGGGTCTTCATGTCGCTGGCTGGAATGACATTAAACTCTATCTGATTGTGAGGTTCCAGTTCTGGAGGTCTGGGGAATGTGGAGCACCTTTTCATCACCAATTGCTCCCTGGAGTGGTAGTACTTGTTAGGGTTCCATCTATGGGTTAAATAGAAAAAATGTGTTGATAAAAAAAGAATTGAGTATCCATTAAGCATTAAATGACCCACTGAGGTTGATATGCTGTAAAACAAACCAAACCACAAACTTCTTACAAGATATCCTTCAAATATGGATAATGAATGAGAATTATTTACACCTATGGTGTGTTGAATAAAGGATTCTGTTCAAAATTCAAAACGAATTACTTACCTTACATCACCCATCATCATTACTAGAAACACAGAATCCCCAAATGCACTAGATGCCAAGAGAGATTTACAGTAAAGCATTTATACTGCTAGAGTGTTGTAGACTTTGATCTAGTGCAAACAAAAATACTACCAAAGCAAAATAATTTGAAAAAACTTTTCATGAAAATAAGACCATCCAGGATTTTACATTTCCTAAAAGAAGTGGATTGTACTCAAAAATATGAACAATTAAAACAATAGTTAAAATCTATACATATATTTAATTTGTTTTCTACCAAGCTACCGCTATGAACCCAAAACTTAGTTGGCATAAATGACCCACCAAGGTTGATATGCCGTAAAACACACCAACCAAATTAAAAATACAAGGTTATTAGGAGTGCATTCTTTTTACCATCACATTTAGAAGAAATTTAGGTGGTAACAACAATTTGGTTATATACATTTTGGAAGCTTTTGAAAATATATTGTTCAATTCATCATTGTAAGAATTTGAGTTATTGGGGCTTTTAACAAAAATAAATTAGAAGTTAATTTGAAAAGATAACTTCATTTATTTTTAGCATATAAGATTATTACATTCCACATAGGAACTTTTTTCTCCCCCAGATAAGTACCTAACCTGAGAATAAAGTTTTTTTTTAACAGCATAAATTTATTTTTTAGTCACATGGAAAAATGAAATGCAACTTTATATTTTTGTTCTTTTTAGACTTCCATACTTTATGGACTAAGAAGAAAAGAACCATTACTTGTATGAAAACAGACATAAAGCCAGGGTCTAGTTTTGCATTAAATTTGCATTTATGAATCTTAAATTCATAAATATTATATGCTATTAGGGAAATTGGACTGCCTATTTCAAGCCACTTGCTTGCTTTGAGAAAAATTGAAAGATAGAGAAAACTCTGTTGCCGTTTATATATGTGTCCTACCTTTTGATCTGTTAAGTATGTTGGCCTACCTGGTTTGAATGTGTCCTACCCCAGTAAGAGTAATATTTATAGATATAGTAGTAGGCATATAGTAAAACTAATTATTTTTCACATATATTCAATTTCAAGAAATGTTAATTCAGTCATAAGCTGTATATAGTAATTAAGAATAATTAAAAAAAGAATTTATCCATAATTTACATGAATCAGAGATCTATTTAATCTAAATATTCTAAAATTCTGAAATAGGGTTAGGTTAGCAGTTATTATTATAACCTTATAATATGCTTTTTATGGTAGGCCACATTGTGACAGAGAACACGAGGTGAGTGGCGAGCGTCAAGGCCTGCCGTATTCTCGAAGGAAGCGGGCTAGGCTTTGCCTGACATGTCGGACTGTAGAATCGAACCCGCTTCCTTCAGAATGCAAACATTGTCACCGAAGTCTAGAAGCTGCAGTCCCGGATGTAAGCGCCAGGTGCCTGGATGATGGCTATGATGATTCCAGTGGTTGGGTTTGGCTCGAGAATCTCGTGCGTGTGGTGCAGACACCCGGATGTTGAAAGAAAAATTGTATAAGTAGAAGTGGGGTGACGACAGCAGGAGTTGCGATTTTTCAGCTGCTTGCTGAAGATGTTTGAGTTGGTGGTTTTTCGACGACAACGGATTTTGTGCTATAGATTTTGTGACGGCGACGACATTGTTGACCCCCCCCAACTCTCTTCAACAAGTCGAATTTATTTTTTTCCACTCTATTTTCTTTTCTTTTTCATACTAGACACATACTATAAAAGAGACATGATTTCATAGGCCACATACTATAAAAGAGACATGATTTCATAGGCCACATACTATAAAAGAGACATGATTTCATAGGCCACATTCAAAAGGTAGGCCACATACTATAATGGTACCGAAAACTCTCTCTCAATTTTTCTCAAAAATGAAAAATTAATGGAAATAATGATGGTCATCAATCGAGTGTTTACATTTTATACATTTAAACTTTCTTTTATGTTGTAATAAATTGTTATTTGTTGTCATTGAATTTATATTTAAAAATACTACACGGTGGTTCTAAAGTCACTCCCTACATATTTTTTTGAAGACATAAAATAATTACATAATAAAACCCCAAATTCTTGAAAATAATTTGATTTTTAATTTTTTTTAAAGGCAAAATAATTACATAACTTATATATTATTAAAACAAAAAAAATGAAAGTTAAAACAATATGTAAGGGGTAACAAGACTTTCGAACCACCCTATACAATCAGTTCATTTATGTTTGATGATCGTGTTTAAGAAACATTGTTAGTTTATATGAAAATTGCTTTACTCCTATTGTTGTGAATTTAAATTAAGTTTTCATATATTAGTTTTAATTTGTATTGTTTTGAACACTTTTATTGGTCTTTTACTGGTAAAAGTATGTCTGTAAATTTGATGATTTGTTGTTTATTTGCATATTTCAAAGAAGAAAATAAATGACAGCATTATATCATTAATGTATTTTCTATAGGGCAAGCTGACAGCTCGTCAAAGAGTTCATCTTTTGCTTGATTCCGGATCCTTTGTGGAATATGATCAGTTTTTAGAGCACAGTTGTGTGGATTTTGGAATGGAAAAAGAAAAGGTAAGTACATTTTTATTATATACTTTTCTTTTTTAACTCATACTTTTGTTTTAAATCAGTTTGTAGCACTTATAGATACTCTCTTTCCACCACCACTACAACTTAAGGACATTTTAATTATTTTTAAATATGTGTAGCTTTTGGTTGTTCATCAAATGTTTCAAATCTATTATACCAACAAAGTGATTATCTGGGAATGAATTAATCTAATTAAATTTATAAATGGATCTTTTTCCAATTAGACAGGGCTGTGAAGAGATTAAGGGGCCACTGAAAACAGCGTAAGTAAAGCTATACTCCAACTTCAGTTGAATTTACACTTCATATGACTCTAGTTTAGTCTGTAAAGTTATACAGTGCACACACATAAATAGATTATAAAAAATCATAGTTTCATATTTATTAGGAATTAATTACATAAAAGGGGCGCCAAAAATAGAGGTGTCAGAGGTTTTGTGTTCTGATTCCACAGCTTTGGTTCTTCATTAAAGGTTCCAAAATTATCATGATAAAAAAAAAAATTGCTTAAACAAATGATGGGGTTGGATGAATCTATCAGAAGTACCAAGCTTGATGTGTATGTCTATTTATGTCTTGGCTTTTCACATGAAATTTCGGACCATATGACCTATAATAATAACTGCTAACCCTAACCCTATTTCAGAATTTTTTGATCTTAATTCATAAGGACATTTTTTTTTTCATTTACACTGTCAAAACCGGTTGTTTGTTAGGGGTTAGGGTTATTTTATGATTTAAAAAAAAAAAAAAACTCTAAAAATCATCTGTTAACAAACAACCGGATTTTGATGGTGTAAATGAAAAAATGTCCTTATAAATCGAGATCGCAAAAGGGGTGCCTAAAGGTCATATGGTCCGAAATTTCATATTATTTGTACACTTTATTGAATTTTTTCTTCTACCATACTGCGTTTTTAACTTATTTAAATTAGTTTCCTTTATGAATATGGTAAAGAAAAAAGGCTACGACTAGTATGTGCATGCTGTCGAGAGCCATAAAAAAATGGTCTTACGTTTGTAGAGTTAGATGGAATTGGTAGAGTAACCAGCGTCAAGCGGGTTTGGTTGAGATCAGAATAGGGTGTCGATAATACTTGATACAACGTATCCTCAAACAGAGAGTTAACTGCTTAACAGCTACTGATTACTTTTTATATTCCCTCTGTATAGCTGCACATGCGTGTATTTATGCAAATATATATGCCTACATGCTAGTAGTGTCACCTCTCACAAAATGTCCCTTCTCATAACACATCCAGCCACTCTATATGCCCCCTCACCTCATGGGACCACAATACATTTGGATTGTGGTCATGTATAGGAACATTTTGAGCGATGTACCCTGCATCTGTGGGGATAAGTTTCTGGGTGGTCACAATGCTCTCGTGCTGTAACGTGGTCCTTGGTTTGGTGGTGGTTGATATTGGTCTCCATCTACCGCTATTGATGTGGCAGTCTCTATTTCTTTAGGGCTCAGCATCCCCTATACCCTATCTCAATCGGTTCAATATTTGAGGGTTCAGGTTGATAGCGTGTAGTTCGCAGTTCCGTGTGTCGGAGGTTAGGCCCTGTTGGGTTATCCAATGTGTCCAATATCTCGGAAATATCCTCTGGTTGTGGGTAGTACAGGTTGTCTACCACTGTGTTCATTTCCCAGAGGAAGTGGCAATTGTGCTGGGTCACTCAGTTGCTGTTGATGTATACATGCTACTCTGTGGTAATCTGAACATTAGCTACATAAATGAGAGTAACCTCCCCTTGTTTATTTCACTTTGAGGAAGCCATATGTTTTGTCGGCCATTTTCATTTCATTATAAATCAATACAACTGCATGTTTTAACACGAAAATATCATAAAATGTTTCTTAATAACAATTAAGTTCATTTCAAATAATGCACAAGCACAATTGAGAACACATTTTATGATATTTTCGTGTTAAAACCTGCAGTTGTATTGGTTCGAACAAATTTGTATTTTCAGTGTAGATTTATGGTGAAATAAATATGGCCGACTAAAACATATGGCTTCCTCAAAATGAAATACAATTTTTGAATACATGTTTGTCAAATTTTTGTTCTTCCTTTTTTTTCAACCTTACCCCGTATCTATGTACAAATACAAAAACGATGAAACTACTAAAATGTACTGAATATTAAGTATTATTTAAAAAACAAAAAATTGACAATTTTATCAGGTGTATTTTCAAAATTTTATAATGGAATTAATTTGTTTTTCTTATTTGATTAACTATTGTTTTTTTTTTTCTTTCAGTATCCAGGTGATAGTGTCATTACTGGAAGAGGAAAGATATTTGGACAGCAGGTTTTTGTATTTAGCCAGGTATGTTCAATAAAATCTTATTATAATGGAGATTGTGTGTTTGTCTGTCTGTAACCGAAACTAAATCACTATTCAAGTCACAATTCCCTTAGTTATTGATGTCACATTTACCATGAATTTATTTTTATTCAAACCTCAATTATTGATAAAATTGTTATACCTTATTAATACTGTTGACCATATCTACGTACTATTAACATGTAATTGTATTTATATATACAACAAAATAGCGGTTTACAGTGTGAACGAGAAGGTTAATTTGCATATTGATATTTAAAATTTGATTTTAATAAATATATGCTTAGTATTATTGATTTCTAATTGTTTGGTTTTATCTTAACTAATCTGAGCAAAAATCTCGGGGATAAATCTTAAAAGAAATCCATAAACAAGACGAAAGAACTGTAATCTTATTAAATACTTCATAATCTAACTAAATAGATAAATTAGGAAAAAATGAAAGACGGGAGTTGAAAGAAAATGATGGAAGAGTTAAATCTAAAGCTGTTCTATTTTTCGATTATACCCCTCAGTTGATCATTTTCTAAATAGTTTATAATTTGATACAATATTTTATTACATCAAAACCTAAATACTTGCACCCGAAGGGTGCATATATTTGCTAGTATGTATAAAAGTAATTTAAAAATTCTATTAAAAAAATGTTGTATTTATGCCAGAAAATAGCTTTTAAAAGAATAGAAAAATGCACTTAGTAATAGACTTGTCTAATTTTCTTGGTTGATAAAAAAAAACAAAAACATTATCATGTAAGTACTACTGCATGTGTTGTATAATATATAATGATTGCCTACTCTTTTATTCTACCAAGATTCCGAATACCAATCTGTTGACTGAACCTCTGCAGAGGGGTAAAATCCCTCAAGTAGGCTACCTGTTGGATGTGGGTGACCCATGATGCTTAAGGATGGAATCCTGGTGGCTGAGCTGTCTGACCTGCAACTCCACTTTAGCCTTTACTTAGGCTAGTCAGGCAGTTGGAGAGGCCACCTCTGATCAATTGGCTGGTCATGTCAAGCCATAGCACTTATGATTGTCACAACCCTATTACCTTTATGGTAAACCCCCATCACTTTTATCATATATGTGCTAGTGGCTGAGGGTCTTAGTGTCCTGGGTATGAAGTTAAACTGTATCTAATGATGAAGTTCCAATTTTGGAGCTCTTGGGAGTGTGGAGTACCTCTTCATTGCCCTTACTCCCAGGTTCACTTAGACTCTGAGTTGTAGTACCTGTTAGGGTCCCATCTATAGGTTAAATAGAAATAAATAAGTTTTAAAAAACATGTCTAAAAAAATTGTGCTTAAAAAAAATAATTTTTTTTTTTTGAATATCCATCAAAAATGAAAAAAAAAAGTCTTTGGCATAAAATAACCCCACAAGGGTTGACATACTGTAAACCTGATACCAATAAATTCAAATCCTAATCTTTTTGAAATTTTTACTACCATTTCATTTTAGATCCAAGTTGTATTTCTGTTTCTACTGACTATTAAGTCAACTTTTATGTGCTTTTTATTGATTTCCAGATTTTGTATCTAAAAGTAAAACTATTTTTTAAAATATATTTTCAGGATTTTACAGTATTTGGTGGTAGTTTGTCTGGTGCCCATGCTAAAAAGATTTGTAAGGTATTGAAAAATTACATTCTTATTTATTAAATCTTATTATAATAGAAATTTATATTTTTTTGTCTGTCTGTAACTGAAACTATATTACTACTCCAGTCACAATTCTCTTAGTTATTTACCTCACATTCTACATGATTCTATTTTTATTTAAGCCTCAATTATTAATACTGTTGACCACATATACTAATAACATGCAATTGTATTTATATATACAACAAAATAGTGGTTTACAGTGTGAATGGGATGTTAATTTGCATATGGATATTAAAAATTTTATTTTTAAATATGTGCTTTGTATTATTGATTTCTAATAGTTTGGTTTTATTTTGATGAATATGTGCAAAAATCTCGGGGATAAATCTTAAAGAGAAATCCATTCACAAGAAAAAATAACTGTAATCTTATTCTTTACTTCCTACTTTAACTAAATGGTTAAATTAGTAAAATTTAGCTATGAAAGATAGGTATGAAGGAAGAGTAAGTTTCAGTTATTCTATTTTTCTATTATATCCCCCTCTGTTTCAAATCTTTTTATCTGCATTCTTATTTAGTTTCATTAGCCTTTCTAATTTAATATATTTTATTACATTTAAAGCTTAGATACTTGCACCTGGAGGGTGCATAGATTTGCTAGTGTTAATAATGGAAAACTAAGTAAAAATTTGGCTCGATAAATGTTAAATTCTGAAGCAATTGAATTCCTACCTATCTCTATTTTGCATTCATTTGTTTCTAAGCTCCACTGCATCCTTTACAGAGGGGTAAGATTGCCCCAAAAGAATTGTCCTGGTGAGGCTCCAGTTCTGGAGAGTGAATGTCTATTTACCTATGTTGTATTTTGGTATCTTTAAATTTATAATTTATTTTATTTGGTTGTCTTTAAATGCAGAACACTGTTTTCATTTGTAACTGATATTCTCTTGTTGATGTAATTTTTATCTTTGCAAAAAAAATACATTTCTCATAAAAAGAAAAAAATTATTAGTTTAATTCATTGTATCCGCCCTGTCGGCTGAGGTGTTATAATGCACCAACTGCACGTCTGCAGAGGGGTAAGACTGCCCCAATGGGGCCACCTGTTGGCCGTGGGTGGCGACCCGTGATGCTTAAGGATAGAGCCCAGGTGGATGAGTAGTTCATGACTTGCAATACTCCACTTTGGCCGTATCTTGGGCTAGACGGGCGGTCGGAGAGGCCCCCTCCGATCAATCGGTTGGTCATGTCAAGCCCAAGCACCTATATGATTTTCCCAACCTTATTGCCCTTATGGCAAGTCCCAACCCCTCTTTATCATATGGGTGCTAGAAGGCGGTGACTGAGGGTCTACATGTCCTGGGAATGACGTTAAACTCTATCTGATGGTGAGGTTCCAGTTCTGGAGGTTTGGGGAATGTGGAGCACCCCTTCATCACCATTGCTCCATGGTCCACTCTGACCCGGAGTGGTAGTACCTGTTAGGGTCCCATCTATGGGTTGAATAGAAAAACATGAGTTGATAAACAAAATTGTATTATCCATTAAGAATTGATTTAATTCAAAACTTTATCGGCATTAAATGACCCACTGAGGTTGATATGCCGCAAAAAAAACCAAAACAAAACAAATAATTCATTGTATGATGTTAACTAATTTGACTTATCTAATATAAAAATATATTTAACATTTTGAATTTTCTAATGTATTTGTTAATTTTCATGAATTTTCTTTGTAAAATACTATTTTTTAAAATCCACTGCTATTTTCTATTTGATCAGATTATGGATCAAGCTATGTTGGTTGGTGCTCCTGTAATCGGTTTGAATGATTCTGGTGGTGCACGAATTCAGGAAGGTGTAGAATCATTGGCTGGTTATGCTGACATTTTTCAGGTAATCATTTTTAAAAAAAATATTTTATTGGTACCTCCATTTTAGAAAGTATATAATCTTTTAATCTGTACATTTTTACTTCAAATATTTTCTTTTGAAAAATGTAAAGGTAATTTATGAGGAAGTGTGTCCCGGTCTCCTGCCTCAAAAATTGCTGCCCGGTGACTATTAAAATAACGACCCCAGCTATGGTGTTACTTGAAAGAAAACAACAGCCTTAGGACGTTAAATGTATTTTTTTTTGGGGGGGGGGCTTCTCATTTTTGTTGTAATTCTTATTTATTTATCAAACAAAGTAAAAAAAAAAATGAACAAATTGAGGTAGATAAACAAGAATTACGACTAATTACGATAAATAAACAAGAATTACAACTAATTACGATAAATAAATAAGAATTACGACAAATTACGATGAATAAATAAGAATTACGACAAAAAAGAGAAGCCCCCTCCCCCAAATACATTTAACGCCCTAAGTTGGTTGTTTTCTTTCAAGTAACACCATAGCTGGGGTCGTTATTTTAATAGTCACCGGGACGCACTTCCTCATAAATTACCAATGTACACATTCTACTAGATTATTTATTATGTTGAAAGTAAACAATTTATAATCATTAAATTTTAGAACATTTTTTTTTATTTGAGTGTTTTGATTGGATTTTGGTTAGTGATCATTCTGTCTATTCAGGTGTAAAATAAAGGTGGTTAGAACTACAAGGGTGATTCAAAAAGTAATACCATTTTGTTTAGGACAGGTATAATTACTAAAAAATAAAAATTCTGTTGACTGTTCTTTGAGCCACACCAGATTTCACTTCCTCGTCACTGGAATAATGTTTGCCTCTCAAACCCTCTTTCATGAGGCCCCATGACAGAATTTTACAGGGCAGGGATACATGCTCTCATTCGAAGGTGGAACATTGCAATTGAGAGAATTGGTGACTGTGGAGAAGTAGTGATGTGATCTACAGAGGACCAACTTCACTTTGATGTATGATACATGTTCCTGTATTGGTAATTATACCTATCCTAAACAAAATGGCATTACTTTTTGACTTGCCCTCATAATTACTATATGGTCATGAAGTTAAAAATGTAAACAACTGCATGTTATAATGCTAAAATATCATAAAATGTGTTCTTAATTGTGCTTGCGCATTATTTGAAATGAACTTAATTGTTATTATGAACACATTTTATGATATATTCGTGTTAAAACATGCAGTTGTATTGATTACGGTGAAATGAAAATGGCAGACCAAAACCTGTGGCTTCCTCAAAGTGAGATAAACAAGGGGAGGTTACTCTCATTTATGTAGCTAATGTTCAGATTACCGAATTATTTAGGAAGAGAAATGACTACTTGTTGACAAAGTGAAATAAGTATATAGTGCATGATTGGAAATTATTTAGATTAAAACTTGTTGAATGTTTATCATTTATTTTCCTGCTGATCAACCTGATAAATTCTTGGGTACACTCTAACGGCTACATATTTTCATTTATAAATATTTGAGAATTTAAAAGATACTTTACCACCTTTTTTAAACAGTCCTTATGAAAAGACACTGAAAGAATATTGTATTCACTTTTTGCTTTTAAACTTTTTAATGTTAAGTTTTATTCATGCAAATTTCTACTGATTGTAATAAAAAATTCTTGTTCATTTTTCAATAACAATATGAAAAACAGAAGAGATAAAACCAAAACTTATCAAAATATTTAAGAACAGAATACAACTGGGTTTATCAATAATAATAAAAAATTGAACATTTTATTTTACAGCGTAATGTTATGGCTTCAGGTGTTGTCCCTCAAATATCTGTTATAATGGGTCCTTGTGCAGGTAAATACAATATTTTATATTTGCTTTATTGTTGTTAATGATATTTGAACAGTATATTCAGATGTTAGATTTGATTAAGTATACTATACCCCAGACAAAATGGTAGGAAAAATTTCTCTTGATTACCTTCAGCTGTTTTTTATGCATACTGCCTATAATACAGTGGTTCTCAACTATTTTAGTACCGTGTCCCACTTTTTTATCACAAATTTCTTCATGTCCCCCACCCATTAATTGTTTAGTATGACTAGCATATATATGCACTCTCCGAGTGCAAGTATTTAAGTTTTAATGTAATAAAATATTATATCAAATTAGAAAGACTAAGGAAACTAAATGAGAATGCAGATAAAAAGATTTGAAACACAGGGGGTATAATCGAAAAATAAAACAACTGAAACTTACTCTTCCATCACTTCCGTATTTCATTGCTAAATTTTCCTAAGATAAAACCAAACAATTAGAAATTAATGACACTAAGCCCACATTTATTAAAATCTGTTTTTTAATATCAATATGCAAATTAGCCTTCCCGCTCACACTGTAATCCACTATTTTGTTGTAAATATAAATACAATTGCATGTTATTAGTATGTAAATATGGTCAACAATCTTAATGATGGAAAACAATTTTATTAATAATTGAGGTTTAAATAAAAAATAAAATCATGGAGAACGTGATGTAAATAACAAAGGGAATTGTGACTTGAGTAGTGATATAGTTTCGGTTACAGACCGACAAACCCACAATCTTCATTATAATAAGATATAACAATATCAGTTTTGAAGAAGTATAATATAAGAAATTGTATCTTTCAAATAAAACTAAAGGGTTTAGCTTAAAATTTAATCAAATAAAATCCTTTTTATAGTGTGTATAATTGCGGGGAAGGGCAACAAGTCAGAAGCCAGGCATATAGCTGGTGCCAGATGCACAATAACATTAGTGAGTGAACAATTGACTAGTTTACACAAGCTGTTGTGCTCAGCTAGGTTGTAATTACAATTTTTACCTATATACAGTAAAATTAAAAATAAAAAAAAAATGTTGATATTACTATATTTTTCATATTGCCCCCCTATTATTATTGAATTGCCCCCCAGTAGGACATAGGCCCCACATTGGGAATCACTGCTATAATGTATCTAAAGCTGTCTCTTTTTGTTATGTTAGTAAAACTAGCCAAAAAAATGTGCCTTCCTTGCACAAGTATTTAAGTTTTAATACAATTAAATACTGTATTGAATTAGAAATTCTAATGAAATTAAATACGAATACAAAAAAGATTACTTATTTTTACTTTATTTTAATTGATTTAAATATAAAATTATACATAGAATTGTTTTTAATACGTTTGAGAATAAAACAATAATAGAAATCCAAGTAATTATTTATTAAATACGGTTTTATTAAAACTGGTATGCAAATTATTAAAACCATATACTATGTAAATATTTATTTCTTAATGATATATAACACACATTGCAACATTTTAAACACGTTAATAATATGAGCTGTTTTGAGGCAAATCTATCTCGGCTAGACCTTGATAGACATTGTTAATAAAAAAAGATGCTAATTAAGATTAAATAGTAATTATTTAATAATCATTGAGAAAATAATGTAAATAACTGAGGGAAGTGTGACGTTGGGTGTTATGTAGTTTCGGTTACAGACACATTCATACAATCTTCATTATAATAAGATTTCTTGCTAAGTTTGGTTCTCTGCCAATTGTCCAGGATTTTCTAAAGTTTTTATGTTGTGTGTGTGTGTGTGTGTGTGTGTGTGTGTGTGTGTGTTTTTTTTTTTTTTTTTTTTTTTTTCTTTTTAGAGAAATAGGCAAAAAGAGCTTTCAAATAATTTACCAAATTATGATATAAATCAGCAATGCATATTCACAGACAAAAACACTGGGATTTGAGTTTTGAGGCTGTATACTCCCTATAGTAAAATTCTTATAAATTTGCTGTCAAATATTGGATTACAGTCAAACTTATATCAATAAATAGCATAGAAGTCCAAAACAACAGTATTTAGGGTTTCCCCCCAAATAATTCCAAACAAAATCAAATTTCTCATTTTTCTTTTTTTCATAACATTTCTTCCAATCTTCTACAACTTTAAAAATACACTCCTCAGCAAACCTGGCTATCAATTCAGCTATCTAGTAAAAGGTCAGTCATCACATAGGTGATTCCAAATCTCTAGGCCTCATTACAGTACTTTCTACCCATAAATACAACACAATTATCAAATTACCATTTTTATCAAAAACAATTTTTCCTCTGAACATTAAATTATGATTTCAGATTATTTTTCTCTAAAACAATATTTCCTAAAAATAAAATGTTTATTTAACTCCAGTCTTTTCCACTGTGTTAATCTCAGTTCATTTTAAATCGTATTTCAAAAACAACCTCTCTAAATAATAATTTGTTTAATTTCATTCATTAGTATAAAGCCACCATCAATCCTCTGCCGGGGATTTTTTTTTTCAGTGGTCACCAAATCTACCAAAAATAACATTTGTCTGATTGTTTGCTGAAAAATAATTAATTTCATTCATTGATAAAGTGAATTGCAAAAAAAAACACCTACCTTTTATTGTAATTAAACAACTGAAAAGATTTCCTTACCACATAGCAGTGAGTATGTGAGTGTATGTCTAAACTAAACAAACACATATACATTACTCATTGCTTTACTTAAAAAAATTTTTTTTTTAAATCGCATTTAGTAAATTGAACATTAAAGTAATTTTAGAAGTTTTTATACAAAGAATTTTGTTAAATTTAAAAAATATAGAGTAAAAAGAGAATTTATCTCCCTTACTGTTCATTAGATCATAACTGAGGGTCCAGTGTATAGATTGGAAATCAAACCATACCATGATGGAACCCTTTGTTACTCCCAATTTGGTGCTGTTATAGTAGTATGTGGCCTACCTTTTTGATTCTGTTATGGTATGTGGCCTACCCAGTTTGAATGTGTCCTACCTCAGTAAGAGTATATTTATAGATATAAGTAGTAAGCAATTTATTGAAACTAATTATTTTTCACATATATTCAATTTCAAGAAATGCAATTCAGTCATAAACTGTATATAGTAATTAAGAATAATTATAAAAGAATTTATCCATAATTTACATGAATCAGAGATTTAATTCTAAAATATTCTTAGGGGTAGGGTTAGCAGTTATTATTATAACCTTATAATATGCTTTTTATGGTAGACCTCATACTATAAGAAAGACATAATTTTGTAGGCCACATTCAATAATGGTACCCCCAATTTTTATCCTAAAAATCATCTATTAAACAGGGTTCTTTATAATTGGTAAAGGTCTTGGAGTCTGTGATGTGCAAGTAAAACATAGACAGAATTGACAGACAACTTTTGTATTTTCTATATATGATATAGCTTGTTTTCACCCAGTTTTGTATTTTTAATTTAAATGAAAAATGTATTTCCAGGTGGAGCTGTTTACTCTCCTGCATTAACAGACTTCACTTTTATGGTTAAGGTAAGTTTGTATAGCCATTCTACTTAAATTTTCTTCATATAATGATTTATCTTACATAGATTACAATATTTTGTGTTTTACTTTTTTATTTTTGTGCTCTCTCTCTTTAATACTTTTATTATAACATAATTTAAATGTGGGTTTTCATTAATAAGTTTAATATTTTACAAATATTTAATGGAATGATGTTTTTTAGGATCCAACCCTTTGTGACTGGACCAAATGCAATAAAAGTAGTGTTTATACATTTGGCTATTCTATTGATTACATATACAGTTCTTATTCCCAAAATATGTTAAAATAGAAAATGATTGGTTAAATCGAACTTAATGGACCTAAATTCCATCATCGTATGTCACCCCACCAAAAGAAGAAAAAAAAATACCAAAAAACAGAGAATTAACTGAATCTAATGAAATTTTCAGTGTTGATATATTAATGAATAAAATATATAATTGAACTTAACTGACCTAAATTCCACCATCATATGAAAGAAAAAAAATACCAAAAATCAGGGAATTAACCAAATTTAATGAAATTTCAGTGTTGATATATTAATGAATAAAAGATATAATGCACCAGTTATTTTATTTAAAATCTTACATTTTTTCAGGTCAGTTAACTTTGAACCACATATCTTTGAGGTGTAACACGGATTCTCAAAGATACGTAGTTCAAAGTTAACTGGCCTGAAAAAATGTAAAAGTTTTTAAATAAAATAACTGGTGTATCATATTTTATTCATTAATATATCAACACTGAAAATTTCATTAAATTCGGTTAATTCTCCTTTTTTTTTTTTTTTTTTTTTTTTTTTTGTGGGTGACATACAATGATGGAATTTAGGTTTATTAAGTTCGATTTAACCAAATGATTTATATGCTATATGGATACAGTACAGAAATAATTTCTTTTTTGTCTGAATTTTTGAGATGAGGCTTGATAAATTCACTCTGAATTGTCCAGTTGGACACATGGCACAAATTGATATAAAGATTGAGTTAATATAATTCAAAGTGACAATCATCTCAAGATTCTTGTTTACTTTTTAAGCAAGGATTTAATGACCAAATTCTAAAGTGTTACTTATATAAATTATTTCAAATTTTCAAACATGAGTAATTCTATCTTAGAGTAAATATGAAAAAGGTCTTACATACTAACTTAAGGTTGCATTTAACATAGTGCTAATGTCTTTGGGAAAGGTATGCATTCAAATATTCTCCCTCCAGCTATGAACAAGTAGGTCATGCTGGTCTCTTTAATATTCAATACGGCAACCGGTCTGAAAGAAGGAAAACTCTGAATTCAAACATTAAATTCCACTTAAAAATTGACCTTGTGTCACATCCTGCTTTTGCGAATGTATTGGGAAATACATACATCCCAACTTATAAAATCTGGCAAAAGTTATAGAATCACCACACTTAAAAGATGTTTATCCAGTTTTTTTTTGTTTTACTTTTACTTCACAGCAAAAATAATTGTTTAATAGCTGAACATTCTGGCTTCATAAATTATATTCTTTAAATAAATTAGATGAAATTATTTAACTTAATCACATATTTTTCCACATCAAGTGTTGGAAAAAAATTATGGAATCATCTTATAATTTGCATTTTTAAAACTAATACCACTACAAGTCTTAATATTCTAATTAATGTGAAGTTAAGAGACTGCATGTAGACTTAACAAGCTATTTGGTCTGTGATGTGAAAGGAACTTGAGCACACCTATTTTGACCAAAGATGAAAAAACTGCCCCCCCCCCAAAAAAAAAATGGAGAGTTAAATCAAGGGTGTTCAATATTTGTTCTACAAGAAGGAAGACAAAACACCTTTTTATTGTTTTGATTTGGTGTGTACTATGCCAGGTAGATATTTGCTCAGCTTAGATGTTGCACAAGGCCAGAAGTATGGGGCATCCTGTGAGAATCAAACTCACTAACAATGGTTTGCGAAAACCTAGCTAGTTAAATCATTACACCACATAAGGTACCATGTTGGTATGTAGGTTTTCATATCACTCTTTTTACATGGACTATAACAAGAGAACTGTGAATTGAAACAATAGAAAGGATTCTAAAACTCCTTTGGTAAGGATATATGATATGTAGTATGACAAAAATGTTATTTATTCCCAGTTAGCTCTGACTAAAATTTGCTATAAGTATAAACAAAATGGATACGCCCTGTCAGCTGAAGCGTTAGACTGCACCTCTGCAGAGGGGTAAGACTCCCCCAATGGGGCCACCTGTTGGCTGTGGGTGGTGATCCGTGATACTTAAGGATAGAACCCAGGTGGTTGAGCAGTCCATGACATGCAATACTCCACTTTGGCCCTTAGGCTAGACGGGCGGTCGGAGAGGCCCCCTCCGATCAATCGGCTGGTCACGTCAAGCCCTAGCACCAACCCTATTGCCCTTATGGCAAGCCCCAAACCTTTTTATCATATGGGTGCTAGAAGGCAGTGATTGAGGGTCTACATGTCCTGGGAATGATGTTAAACTCTATATTATGGTGAGGTTCCAGTTCTGGAAGTTTGGGGAATGTGGAACACCCCTTCATCACCATTGCTCCCTGGTCCACTCTGACCCAGAGTGGTAGTACTTGTTAGGATCCCATCTATGGGTTAAATAGAAAAATGTATTTTTAAAAAAAATTGATTATCCATTAAGAATGAATTTATTTCAAAACTTTGTCAGCTTTAAATGACCCACTGAGGTTGATATGCCATAAAACAAACCAAGCCAAACAAAATGGATAAATTATACAAGGAAATTAAATCGGTAGACTGTGGAAGGCATCAAAGTTTCAGTGTAGAAACTCAAAGAAATATGACTTGAAAATACAAAACAAATAAAAAAAAAATAAGCAGAAACAGGAGTCAGTATTGTGGCAAATCTGTAGGAAAGCTGAATAAAATGGGATTTACATACAAAAAGCCAAATGTAAAAGCAGCACTAATCCCCCCCCCCCAAACATACCAAAAAAAACAAGGTTACCATAGGTTACAGAAGTAATCTTGGAGTGTGGTGTATATATGAATGTTATATTTCACTAATAAAATTATTTATAACTTTTTTGTATAATTGAAAAAAAACAAAAAAAAACTTGTATGTGTGTGTTTTAAGATGACATATAAATAAATTTTAGATATGATATTTTCTAATATATAATGAAAATTGGACTGGTGTCTGTTCATGCTGTAAAGTACTCTATTTATATATATATATATATTTTTTTTTTTTCAATTTTTTTCAGGATACTTCTTACCTCTTTATCACAGGACCAGATGTTGTAAAGGTAGGAGAATTTATTTTCTAAAAATGATTTTATTAGGTAATATTTTATACATAATGCTAAAAATAGACAATTTTTAAAAAACTTTAATGATTTGCTGTCTCAGTTATTGTAAAAATATTCTATGTACTTTTATATAAAAAAATTGTTTTTCAATTTGCATTTAAAATCATATTTATACTTCACAAAAATGAAGTCTAAATTACATGAATTATATTTTACAATTTTATTTCTTTTTGAAGGGTTCTTCACTAATTATTTTATTGATAGCTTTATTCGACCTTATCACAAAACTGGGTTGATATATTCCTTAACTGTTAAATCAGAAAGCATGAGGTTTGAAATAAAGAAACCGTTTCTCCGCAATAAAACCAACTCTAATAATAATATTGCATTAGTGTATAATTATTGCAGCATTTTTCAACAAATTTGTTTTAAAAAAGCTGCAATAATTATGCACCAACTCAATATTAATGGTAATCTGAACATTAGCTACATAAATGGGAGTAACCTCCCCTTGTTTCTTTCACTTTGAGGAAGTCTTATGTTTTGGTCGGCCATTTTCATTTCACTGTAAATTAATACAACTGCATGTTTTAACACAAAAATATCATAAAATGTGTTCTTAATTACAATTAAATTCATTTCAAATAATTCACAAGCACAATTAAGAACACATTTTATGATATTTACGTGTTGTATTGCAGTTCTATTGGTTCGAACAAATTCGTATTTTCAGTGTAGATTTATGGTGAAATATTTATGGCTGACTAAAACATATGGCTTCCTCAAAATGAAATAAGCAAGGGGAGGTTACTCTCATTTATGTAGCTAATGAATAGATTTATGGTGAAATGAAAATGGCTGACCAAAATATAAAGCTTCCTCAAAGTGAAAGAAACAAGGGGAGGTTACTCTCATTTATGTAGCTGATGTTTAGATTACCATATCAACAGTTCTTTCAATACATTTTGTAGTTAGAAACAACACAACAAAGTGATTTTGAAATGAATTGAGTCAATGCTATAGATATGTACTTTATTATGGTTAGACTTTTAAAAATGTTTATCTTTTGTATGTAAAGATTTTAATGAAAATACAACAGTTTATTTAGCTATTTAGTTTTTGTTGTAACCTAACAAAAGTTACTAAATGAGAAATAACCAAACAGGTTGGAAATAAAATGGAATCTTTTATAACATTAACAAAATATAATACTTGCCCGCAGCATGAAGAAAGGTAAACCACTGCTAGTGGTATAAAACTACTCAGTCAGCATAATACTCCAAAATTTGTGCCGAACGAAGGTATTAGCCAGCATACATTTGTAGTACGTATTGCAGTCTATTCGGAGCGCAGCTGCAGAGCAGGGCACATTACATATACCTATTTAGTGCAGTGAAATTTGTGTTGGTAAAACGAAAGACCAACCGTGTCAAAGTCCCTAGTCGAAAATAAGAATCGTCCCCACCATCCTCTGCAGTGGTGAAGACCACATACACACTACATTACAACTGTTCAGGAGTTATAATCTTTTTTTTTTTTTTTTTTTTGTTAATATCTGAATTATCTAAGTGAGAAATTTCTTGCTTATTAGGCATCTTAAAGTTTTTTCAGCATGAGCAGTTTTGTTGTATTCGTTGCTTTGAATGGAAAATACAAGTTTTGTTTAGTGATTGTTGCAGTGTTGCCAAGATTGGTTGGTTGTTTCTACCTGAGATTGTCTTTGAAAATGGTTAATTCAAGCTAATTTAATTTCTAAAATTGTTTTATGCATTTAAAAACCACATGTGAAATAAAATAAGGAAATGTTCTGAACTAGTTATTAATGAAAAAACATTTACTTTTATTAAATTTACTAATTTTTAAGAAAACGGATAGTTTTTTGTTGTTTTTTTTTGTGTGTGTGTGTGTATATATATATATATATATATATATATATATATATATATATATATATAATCCTCATCATTGTTGTGCTGACAGCACTGATTCCCTTAACTATCTCACACCATTCGTCCCTATCAGGTCATCAAATTGGCTTTCAGTGTTCACACACACAGTTGTTGCTGGTCAGATGACACTGGTGTGTCCATGTGTAGGAGTTCTCAGGATAATGTCACTTATGAATTCATCCTTACTTCTCCAACAGTGCCCAGCATGTCTTATTCATCTCACTTGGATGGTTTGTGTGATAGGAAGTAAGTGGCCATATAGCTACTGTTTTGTGGGATACAGCATCCTTGTATAGTTCCTATCTAGTTTTTTTCTCTAAGAGCTTTGAAAAATTCTGAGAGGTGCAGCCATACATTAGTACTGATGTAGCTACAGCTTGGAAGAATTTCTGCTTTTGTATGTATAAGAAAATAATGTATTTTAACAGGGTTGTGGAGTCAGTTGGAAGCAATTTAAGGGGTCACTGGAGTTGAAATCGGAGTTGATAAAGCTATACCGACTCCGAATCTAGTTGAATTTGCACTTTATACGTGCACGCTCTTTATAAAAATTATGGTTTTATATTCATTATGAATTAATTACATATGAGTCTGAGTTGGAGGTGCCAAAAATAGGAGTCGTAGTCAAAGGTTTTGTGTTCTGACTCCAAAGTCCTGTATTTTAGAGTAATTAAGGGAAGTGACAATTATTAATTATTTATCTATTCTTTGTATCATATTTTTTATTCATCTATAAGACTTGAATTTCTTTACTATTTGTTTATTTATATTACATTGGTAAAATTTCTTTATTATTTTGAATAAAGAAATTTTAAAATTCATAAGATAACATATAACTACATTGTATTTTATTTATTTCTAAACTTGACACCACTGACTGAGCTTTATTTATTTACTAGAAGTGGCTACCCAGTGTCACCTGGGTAGGGGGGCTAAAAAAGGTGGTCTTGCCGATCTATTATTGTTGAATCGCGAGTTGGATCCTCACAGGATGCTCCATTAAAATCCCTATGTAAAAAAGACCTTGCGTTGATCCAAACACTCTGAAAAGAAAATTAATGTCTCCTATTTAAAATACTAATTGCAAAAAAAATTCCATGCTGTTATTTAAATTTTATTTTTTAATTATCTTCACAAATATAAATTAAATCTTCATTATTTTTGTTCAAAAAGCAAAATCTGGTGATAGTGAATGTGTATATATATTTACTTTGTTATCAATTGTTTTATTTTCTTAGTTTCCTCCGGACATACATACACATAAACTGCCCTTTATATATGTACTAGCAGCGGCTACCAGGCATCGCCTGGGTAGAGGGGGATTTTTAAAAAGTTAGTCCCGCAGATCCATTATTACTGAATCGTGAGTTGAATCCTCGTGGGATGCCCCATTTAAATCCCTATGTAAAAAAAAATAGACCTTGCATTGATCTAGCTACTCTGAAAAGAAATGTTAATGTCTACTATCTAAAATATTAAATGAAAAAAAAATCCATGCTGTTATCATTTGAATTTATTTTTTAATTATCTTCACAAATATTATTATATAATCTCTATTATTTTTGCTCAAAAACCAAGTCCTGGTGATATTTGATGTGTATATATATTTACTTTGTCGTCAATTGTTTTATTTCCGAAGTTTCCTCCGGACATACAGATTCACACAACTGCCCTTTATATATGGATAGATAGATAGATAGATAGATTTATATTTTAACATTATAGAAAAATACTTTCTATATTGCTATCTACATTTTTCTTTTGATTTAAAAAAATTTGAATATAATTTATTTCATGACCGTTACAGTACACATCTTTTCTGTGCATTAAAATATAAAACTGTGTTGTATTGTCAAGGTGGAAATATTACACAGAAGAAGGGTGTGCTTATTAAGCACCGGCATCCGGTGCCAACAGATACATACAAAACAAAGAACAAATAAGTATAAACAGTTAACAAGACAAAACTTATACTAAATAGAGGAGGGTCAAATGCAGTATACCCAATGCAGTAAAGTCAGTCTTAATATTATTCAGCTTGTTAATCCACTTTAATTGTAGGCTATTTTAAGGCTATGAGCCAGTCCATCTGGTTGAGAGCTGAAGGGATGCTAGCTACTTTACAACACTATATAAGGCTAAATTATTTTTGGATGAATTATAGGTGAATGTATATATGTTAATTTATCTATTTCTTTTTATTTATCATTGTCATTGTTTTTATAAGTTTTCTTTACTTTATCTGTAGAAGTGTCTTGAATTCTAATGTTTATTTTTTCCATTTATTTTTATAGTTGATTATTGTATTGTCTCTTTAAACAATTTTTATTTATTTAAAAAAATAATATTAGCATTGTTATTAATAATGGATCTTATCTGACTATGGTATATAGTGCATTCGGTTTAACTCAATTGGTAGAGCATTCGCCTAGGAACCACAAGGTTCCGCGTTTGATACCTGGCCTTCGCCAACTCAGTTCATGAGTAAGCACAGCTTGGATCTGTGCAGAAGCTGATGGTAGGTGTAGTACTCCATCTTTGGTGCAAAAACAATCTCCCTGGTCTATTGCTAGTGAAAAGGAGATAGACCCCTTGCTGTCCAGCTGATATGGACAATAAGCCACTCTGCTGACTTTACTTTTTACTTAGATATAATGTGGAAGCTCAGGGTGTAATGGTTAAAGTAATAGGAAATGGACTCATTGACCTAAGTTCAAATCCTGGACAAGGCTGTTTGCATTTCACTTATCCACTTGGTAATAATATTGTCTTGGTGGAGGGGTAAATTTCTCAATAGGACAAGTCGTAAGAAATGGACTTGTTCGAATCATGGACGAGGCTGTTTGCATTTCACATTGTATTACCCTTGGGAAAAGTATGGATCCAACTACTCTCCCTCCAGCTATGGGTAAATAGTAGGACAGACTTGGTTCTTAAACCATGATTAGGTAACCAGTCTAGGAGAAGAAAACTGAATTCAAACCTGTCAAACTCTGCTTAAGAACTTGATTTTGTGTCACATCCTGCTCATACGGAGAGGTTGGTAAATGTTTGTTTTTTTTGTTTGTTTGTTTCTAAATCATGGGGAAAAAAATCATCATAGGAGTTTGTGAGCCACTTGTCCCTTTCTTTGAGAAGGAAAGCTCACATGATCAAAACCCTACTAGTGTTGAATGGTCCACCTTTATAGTGCAGTACTGCCTGGAACTTGTAGTACTGGAGATATATAACTGGTTGTACAGGCAAGTTCAAATTCCATGACAATAAAACATGTGATCTCCATCATCATTTAGTCATCTTGATCCGGCTTGTCACTGGATATCAGTGTTGTACAAGTGTGTAGCATTATCATAAAAATGTACGGGTATCTCTTCAAATCCAACTGCAATGGAGGAATAATGATGTGCAGGTTTAATAAGCTGGGAGGACATAGTCATGAATCTGCATGTGAGTGATTCAATTTCCATCTAACGGTGCTGTATTATTGAGTATCCATTAAGAATGAATTTATCTAAAAAAATTTTGTCAGCATTAAATAAACCAGGTTGATATGGCGTAAGACAAACCAAAAAAATATGAAAAAATGATCTTGGTTTCTTTCATTCTTAAATTAAACTCTTCCCATAATGCAATAGCTTTATAAAGTTTATAATAATATTTATCTTATTAAATAAATAGAACCATGGCTATTTAAAAAAATCCTTATCGTTGATATTATCTTAGTAGGGATTAAAAAATCTGAAGAATGTGTTGCACCTATAAAATAAGAATAAATAATTTAAACCATTAATTTTTTGGCAAGGTTGTGAGTGTCTGAGCCCTTACTCTACGTAGCACTGCTTACCAAGAAAACTGGTAAGGGTTTGGAAAAGGTAACCCAAACAAATGCCTGTTTAGTCATGAATGCTGGTCAGCAACCTGTGGTTTAATGGCTGTTCATAAGAGCAAGAGAAAAATGAAAAGTAAATATGCAATCAAGAAATATAGATTCAGGATAGGAATGTAGAATGTCAGGGCTTGACCGTCAGTGGTCGAGCAACCCTGAATGGCGCAATAGTGAAATAGTTCAGTCCAACATTGACATTGATGCACTCTCAGAAACCGATTTGAGAGATGAGGGTCAGTTAACAGAAACAAGTGCTGGATGCACCTTCTTCTGGAAACGTAAGTCAAAGGGTGGTAATTGAGAGGTGGGGATGTTGAATTTTGCCATTTGTGCAGAGTCAACCAATCAAGTAGAAAAAATCTCATGGCTTTTGTGACCGAATCATGCGTCTTCGAGGATTTTTTTTTACCATGCAACCTTTTCATGGCTATCCTTTCTTTTTATGCTCTTTCTCTTAACAAAGAGGAATATATCAAGATCTTAGATTGTCCATAACTTTGATTCCAAATGCTGACAAAATCCACCTCCTCCTCCTCCTGTGATTTCAACACCTGAATTGGATATGATCACAAGACCTGGGAAGCAGGTCTAGGCAAGATCAATAATAATGGTCTTTGCTGCCTTCAGCTTTTTACTGAATTTTAACTCATTTGCAACAGCATTTTTCATCATAAGGTTACTTGGATAAACCCAAAATCCAAACATGGGAATATTCTTGAATACATTATCACCAGGATACGAGACCCTCTGGATATTTGCGCTGTTCAAGTCATGTAGGGTGCTGATTCTGGGACAGACCATATGCTCGTATATGGCAAATTGAAACATTGGTTATTTCCTATAAGTCTAACATGAACAAAGGGGAACCACTCTTGACTGATAAATCATTTATTTATAGACGGAGTTAGGGTTTAGGGTTAGTTTAATGGGAAAATAAATAAATAATTTATCAGTCAAGAGTGGTTCCCCTTTGTTTATGTTAGACTTATAGTAAATAACTGAAACATTGTATCAGATCTGGGGGGAATAAAAGTTCCTAAACATATTGATGTCAAATTTGAAGGACTCTGCTGTGTGTGGAAATCTTCAAAAAAGCTATTGGGGAAGTAGAATTTGATGGAACTTGGGATCATTTTAAACCCAAGCTCTACAATGTCGGAGCTGAGGTTCTTAGTCTCAGGGAAAGAAAACATCTGAATTGGTTTGATGAAAATGATCAGCAGATCACTAAACTCGGGGACGAAAAATATGTTGCACCAAAAATATCTCAGTGCATCAGATAAAGATAAAAATCTTTACTGCAGTCTCTCAGGTGGGTAAAATCCTCACCCTAGCACAAGTTATACCAAATGAAAAACCAGTGGTGGTCAGGTATTTCAAGACTTGAAAGCACTATACCAAATTGGTATAGTGCTTGGTAACCGATTGTCTTTGGTCTTTAATCTTCATTTGTGGTATCACTCAAGTCTCAGGATAGTTTTTCTCTCTTTAAGGATCATGATGGTATCATGAAATGTTGCACTTCACAAATCTTTTACAATTCATCAGTTATTAATGAAAATGTCCTTAATTAATCTGTCTCAAAAGGATATTATCTTTAAGATGATGGACCATTCCATTATTGATGAGATCCAAAAAAACAAATAGATAAAATGATACTGGGAAGGTACCATGTCTTGGCGGTATTCCCATTGAGATTCTTGTCACAAGGTTGCTTGCAGAAATCCATTGTCTGATATCAGATGTCTTGTTCGGTGCTCCTGTCCCCTGGTCTGGGTTGATGTTATTTTAATTTCATTGTTCAAAGGAAAGGGATCCAAACGCATATATGGAGATTATAGAAGTATAAGGCTGATTGAAGCAGTTTCAAAACTTTTACTTAATTGGTTAACTCAATGGATATGACCCTTTGTTATCCCAGAAAGTCAATGTAGTTTTAGATCAAGTTGTGCTACAATAGACATGATCTTTTTTTTTTTTTTCATTATTGTTAGCTTTTAATGGTATTTTAATGGTATGTTCTTTACTTAAAAACCATCTATGCCAATGTTTGGGGTCATCATTATCTCTGTTGATAATTCAGCTTTTTCTTTCTGTTTATTGGATTGCAAATGAATATCAGTATTACAGGTTATTTGAGATGTTGGTATATTCACCAAGGGAAAATCCTCTTGTCATTTTTGTTGAGAAAATTTATCAGAAGAATAGGTACAAAGATGGATAATAGAATATCTTTGTAGTAATAAATCAACTGAAAGTTGAAATAATAGGCATATTTTTTGCCTGTTATATCATTGATAGTTGTTGAGTGTTTTATATATTTCTTTGATTCTACGGTTGTAACAGTCTTGAAGCTGCTTACTGTATTTCAGAATTATTGTGTCCCTTATTTTTGGTCTGCATTGCATTGTTGGTTCATATTTGATATTACATGATCTGTAATGATGGATAATTGCTATGTCTGGACTTACCTTGGTTACTGTCAAGTTATCTGAGATGGGTTTGCTTAGATGATGAATTCCCATTTCAAATACTCTATCTGCTTCAATCATCATTTTGGTACGAACATTGCTTATTGCTTTACTGCGTTCAAGAAGCTGCAAGTAAGTAAGTTGTTGGGATGGTTCAGGCAATTGCCATGGGTCAAAAAAAGCACTTTTGAATGAAAATCCAACCGATTGAGCTGCATTTTCCGTCTTGTCTTTTATTAAGGCAATCATATCTGACCAGTTGTATGCATTGCGTGGAATGATAAATTCATCCAAATCCAAGAAGATTAAGTACTTAAAACTGGCCATGTTCCTGTAAAGGCAATCTTGAATGGCTAAAAGTTGGCCATGGTACCAGATAGAATCTCCTACGACTATTGATGGTAATTTCCACTGAGTCATGCTTACCAAATTTAGTTTGGCATAATAGTTGAGTATGAAACGCACGCTACTGGATACATTTTGGAGATAAAAATGAAAATGTGAAGCTCCAAGAATTTGTGATAATTCAAAAAATTGGACTAGTTTGGTCATTGGAATTGTTCCAAATAAAGGCGGAATACATATTCCAAAGTATTTTTTGTTTACTTTTTTTGCAAGTGAAATTAAATCTAATTCCAAGAGGTGTGTTGTATTGAAGTTTGGATTTCCCACTGAAATAAATACAGTCTTTGGTAATTGTAACCAATTTGGCACATGGCATGAATAAATCCGACCCTCAAATTTCCTTCCGTGGTTCTCACACATTTTGTATTTATCAGCATGTGACGGGAACAAGTAAGTTCCTTTCTTGAATGAGCACAACAACTGTCGATTGTCATTTTTCTCTTGAAGTGTTATTAATCTTACTAAATGTGAACCAAGTCTGTGATCATAAAAGGCTGAAAGAATAAAAATCCCAGAAAGATTTTGAAAACTCCCTGAATGAGTCACATGTTTTTTTAAATCATTTTCATTGGTTGCTTGTTTCTTCATTGCGCTAAAGACATTGGTTTTATTGTATTTTATTTTCATTTTGAAATAATCTTTTGACTTTGATGTATACATGATTTTAGTCATTTTCATATTTTTTTGCTTGTTATTTTTTATAATTTTAATTTCCTGTTCTTTAGTGTCTTCATTTTGCTCTGCAAAATATTTATCAAATCTTTCTTTTAATGTTTCCGAAATTTCAATATCTGTGAGATAGGAATGTAGCAAAATTAATATTACGCAATATATTATGAAAACTATTAACAAAAACAAATTATATCTCATGATTATTCAAAAAAATGTTATTTACTTATTGATTGAATAAAAAATGACTTAATCCTCGTAGAATTAAGATTGAAATATATTTGGAGGAAAAAAAAAATCTCTAAGTAGCTATATTTTCAAATGATATCGATCAGTAATTGTTGCGAAACTTTTTAAAACAATTTTTTTTTTGCGTATTATCTTTCGCTTAAGTTTTTTTTTAATAATGATATTGTAATTTTTATTACTCAAAACAAAAAAAATTTAATTTAAATGGACAAATTATTTCTAAAATTTTTTTTTTAAGAAATCACATTTTGTAAAGAAAATAAAGTTAAAGAATAAAGTTTTGTTTTTTTTCATCCAAGAACGACTGACCTGGTTACTCCATATACTTGTGCCGACCCAAGTTTATTGAATTTGTTTTTCTTTGAGTACCTTGCTAAAGTGTTGTTGAAAAACAAATATCTCAAAGGAAGTTTTTAGAAATAGATGCGGTTTCATTTCTTCTCCTTCATCTTCTCATTTTTAATTCATCCTCTTGTAGCAGAAGTCCTGTATTTTTGCTTTTTATTCCTGCTTCCGTCTAAGGATTATTTATACCAATAATACATGATATCAGAATACTTGCAACATCGGCCGAGAGAGGTGGGAGGGCCGATGCCGAGATTGAAGAGTTTTGGTACTACTACTACTACTACTTCAGTTAGAAAGCGGGGTAATTTTAGTAGGAATTTTATTTCCAGAAGTAATCTACATAAAAAGAATGTTAGTTTCAGATCTATTAATAAAAATAGAGAACATCAAATTGCAAGTGTGGCTTTACAATGTGTATAATGGAAAAGTATTAAATTCAAATCAATTTCATGTTAACTTTAACTTACCTTTTACAAATTTTAAACTTCACGGTTTTGTTGAATATTCATACTTTCTTGGGACAATTCTTTAGTATTTTTTAATATCTTTGTTTTGTACTTCTTATATTTCCACCTTCCTGCTACCTTAGTCATTGACATTTTTTAAAATCTGAATTTTGTTAAATTCTGTTCATTGTCGATTTTTTTTCTTTCAAAAATACAAAAAAAACAAACAAGCAAAAAAACCCTGGTTTAACCCCCACCCCACCCTACTGGTAATAGAGGCCTGTTATTTGTTTGAGGAAATATTTTTTCGTCGTATCGAGGAAGATTTTTTTACTACGCCATTTAATTTTTAATATTAGTGTTTATTATTGTAGAGTTTTAAAGAAATAACTGGATAGTTCTTTGATTCAAATTACTAGAAACAGTTTATTTACAAAACAATCATCTGGCGCGTTTTTTAGGGGGGGGGGATAGGAAAAAGGTAAATTACTGAATGTGCTGCATTAAAGATAAAAAGATAAGATAAAAGCATTAAATCTTTGTATAAATAGGCAGCATATATTTCTTATTTTACTACTACTCACATGTACAAATTGCTGTGCATCCATTTTATATGTTTAACATCAGAAATGAAGTCATTAGTAAAACACTATGTATGCTCGCCGCCACTCGAAGTGAGAAAGCGTCGTGTTGTAATACCATTTTTTTATTTAAAAAAAAAAAATTGATAGAATAGAAATAATAATTGAAATTCAAATATAACAAAATTGATTTAGACTATAATCTCCACTGATTCAGCTTTTTCTAAGGAAAATTTCGAGATATATGAACATTAACAATCTATAGAATTGATTTGGTTTGTTTTGTTTTACGGCATATCAACATTGGTGGGTCATTTAATGCCGATAAAGTTTTGAAATAAATCAATTCTTAATGGATAATACAATTTTTTTATAAATATATTTTTCTATTTAACCCATAGATGGGACCCTAACAGGTACTACCACTCCGGGCCAGAGTGGACCAGGGGGCAATGGTGATGAAGGGGTGCTCCACATTCCCCAAACCTCTAAAACTGGAACCTCACCATCAGATAGTACCGAAAATCGGAAAATAAAATGAAAATAAAAACTTTTAGTTTTTATTTTCATTTTATTTTCCGATTTTCGGTACTTATTTACTACAAAAAAAAAGTTTCGATTTTTTTTTTTTACTCATTTCGATAATTATTTAATTGGCTATTATCTTATAAAAGAAAAGAAAAGAAAAAAATATCAATATTTGTTCCGTTTAAAAGCGGGAGGGCGCTAAATTTCCAATACAGTTTTCGACAAAAAAAAATGTTTTTAGAATCTAATAGTATGACATTTTAAACTTAACATCATGCTGCTCATATTTTAAATGAATTTTTATGTATCATAGCAGAAATACCTAATTAAATCAGAAAGTTTTGTAATAAAATAACTGATGCATTATAAAATTCATTCATTGATAAATCAATACTGAAAATTTCATTAAAATCGGATAATTCCCTGATTTTTTAAATTTTTTTTTTCAGTCGCGAGTGTTAAATTTATTTTGTAAACACGGATTTTACGGCAACTCAGGACGGCCATCTTAAGATATATTTGATCAAAATTAACCGAAAAATTAGTTTTAAATGTATTAAAAATAACTTACATGTGTAATATTATTTTGCCTTTTTTTAATATTTAAAAATTTTTTTTTACTGATGCTCATTATGTTACTACTTTTTGACTTAGACACAAATTTGACCTTAAATAATCGATTTAATTTTAATTCGTTTTTAAAATGAAAAGCAGACGAATTTTTGGGTATTCCTAAAAATACGCACCTGCTAAAGTACCTTTTTTTTTTTTTTTTTTCTTTAATCGGCTAATTATCGGATTTTAATAAAATTCTGAGTATTTAAAGAAATACAAGATAAAGTTTCTTTTAAGACATTTTTTCCTCAAAATTCTGAAGACGTTGTTTTGTTGTCCTGCACTTCTCAAACATTTTGTTAATTTGACTTCGTTAATGAAAGTGCGTGTGAAGGAGTTTTAAATATTTAAAGATAACTCTACGGAGAAATAAATTTTGTTTACATTTTTGAACCATAAGACCTTTAGGCACCCCTTTTGTGATCTCGATTCGTTGGGACATTTTTTTCCATTTACACCGTCAAAATCCGGTTAATTGTTAACAGGCGATTTTTAATTTTTTTTAATTATAAAACTAACCCTAACCCCTAACAAACAAACCAGATTTTGACGGTGTAAATGAGAAGTGTCCCTGTGAGTCGAGATCACCTAAAGGTCATATGGTCCACATTTTTTATAACGGTTTGTGTATTTTGTTCATACGGATATCTAAATATTTAAATTCAAAAAACGGTAAAATATGTTACAATATTGTTTTTTTTATTACTTTATTCGTTTTCGTAGCTTAATCGTCTAAGGATGTAGTTAATAAATGAGAAAAAAATTAATGTTAAATTTTCTTTTCTTTTTTTAAATAGTGGTTTGATATCCGTAGATTAAAATCTTTCATTCACTGCACGTGACTGGCATTTTGTTAATTAATGGAAAAATATGGAATAAATAAATTTCATTAGATAAGTATTTTTTTATCTAAATAATACTTTGTAAATCTTTTTCTTTTTTTTATGGTGGTTTTTCGTTGGGCCATATTTTTATTATGGAGGCCCACAATTGAAAAGAGTCACTAAAAGAACATAAACCTATTCCAATAATTGATCAACTTAAGAAACTGCGGATTATTGCGCTTCTAATCATCAATACTATTAGAAGAGCAGCATGCATCGCTTGTAATAATATTTCCGATAAAAGTGCGTGTTTTTTGTACAATGCTTATTAAATTAGAAAGAGTAACGAAACTGAATAAGAACGCATATAAAAAGATTACACTTATTTTTTTTTTTTTTTTTGTCTATATAAAATTATACATAGGATTGCTTTTGATACATTTGAGAATAAAATAATATTAGAAATCAATAACACCAAGTAATTATCTATTAAACCCAGTTTGCAAATTATCCACATCATACTATGTGTAAATCTTTATTTCTTGGTGATTGTAGGATTTTAAACGCATTAATAACATTGGTTGTTTTGAGGAAAATCTAACTCAACTAGACTTTAATAGACATTGTTAATAAATAAGATGCTCATTAGGATTAAATGATAATTATAATAATTGAGAATATAAGATAAATAACTAATGGAATTGTGACGTCGGTAGTGACAGTTTCGGTTACAAAATCTAATTTAATTTCCTGATTTGTCTACAGATAACACCACCCAGTTAGAATGCATTCACTTTAGCACACTTTTTGTCACTGAAAGTAATTTTGTATAGTTATTTCAATTTTAACTCAAAGATGTTCTTAAAATTTATCGAGTGAGGGGAAACATGAAATGATTTTGATTTCTAAAAAAAAAAAAAAAAAAAAAAGGCAATGTAAAGATTCGTGCATATTCAAATAACTAAAGAAAAAATGTTTGTAGAACCCAAAATTTACGTGATTCAAAGTTGTTTTAATTAAAACTTTCAATTTTCTAAGCTAAAAAAAATATTAGGTTTTAAAAGTAAAATAAGATTTTCGTCGTGGTCGTACTTTTGTTTTTATCAAGATTTGTGGGCGTTTGTATTTTTTGTTTTCATAAAAAATTGTGGGCGTGGCTAATTGGCTGGACTCTAGCGTGAGGCAGTTGATCGTACCAAAAAAGTATTACCGGTTATTTCAAATAACAAAGAATTTTTCATGGACTTTCCTAACAAAAGAACATTTGAATCGCATTTCCCAGCAGATATCGCGAACACCTCCGATATTTTCGAATTTTCACACCTCCATTTATTTACATAGCAATTTCTTTTATTTGTAATCAAATCTTTAAAATAATAATTCCAGATATATTTTTGTAGCTGTGAATTTATTTATGAAATTGTTTTTGCAGTAAGTGGAACGTGACAGATCGCTCAAAACACACAGGAATTTTCAATTGAGTCAATGTTTCCATTTCATGAGTTAAATTCCTATGTAAATACAAGGGACCGAACATTTATAAACATAGTGGTGTAATGGTTAGCAAGCTAGTCTCTCAGATCCATTAATACTGAAAAGAGTTCGATCCTCGCTGGATGCCCCATACTTGCGACCTTGTGTTACATCTTACCCATGGCAAACAGGTTCGGAAAATACCTTAGGCATCCCATCGTGGGGTAATGGTTAGCAAGCTAGTCTCTCAGATCCATTACTACTGAAAAGAGTTTGGTCCTCGCTGGATGCCCCATACTTGCGACCTTGTGTTACATCTTACCAGTGGCAAACAGGTTGGGAAAATACCTTAGGCATCCCATCGTGGGGTAATGGTTAGTAAGCTAGTCTCTCAGATCCATTACTACTGAATAGAGAGTTTGATCCTCGCTGGATGCCCCATACTTGCGACCCTTGTGTTACATCTTACCCGTGGCAAACAGGTTGGGAAAATACCTTAGGCATCCCATCGTGGGGTAATGGTTAGTAAGCTAGTCTCTCAGATCCATTACTACTGAATAGAGAGTTTGATCCTCGCTGGATGCCCCATACTTGCGACCCTTGTGTTACATCTTACCCGTGGCAAACAGGTTGGGAAAATACCTTAGGCATCCCATCGTGGGGTAATGGTTAGTAAGCTAGTCTCTCAGATCCATTACTACTGAAAAGAGTTCGATCGTCGTTGGATGCCCCATACTTGCGACCCTTGTGTTACATCTTACCCGTGGCAAACAGGTTGGGAAAATACCTTAGGCATCCCATCGTGGGGTAATGGTTAGTAAGCTAGTCTCTCAGATCCATTACTACTGAATAGAGAGTTTGATCCTCGCTGGATGCCCCATACTTGCGACCCTTGTGTTACACCTTACCAGTGGCAAACAGGTTGGGAAAATACCTTAGGCATCCCATCGTGGGGTAATGGTTAGTAAGCTAGTCTCTCAGATCCATTACTACTGAATAGAGAGTTTGATCCTCGCTGGATGCCCCATACTTGCGACCCTTGTGTTACATCTTACCCGTGGCAAACAGGTTGGGAAAATACCTTAGGCATCCCATCGTGGGGTAATGGTTAGTAAGCTAGTCTCTCAGATCCATTACTACTGAATAGAGAGTTTGATCCTCGCTGGATGCCCCATACTTGCGACCCTTGTGTTACATCTCACCCGTGGCAAACAGGTTGGGAAAATACCTTAGGCATCCCATCGTGGGGTAATGGTTAGTAAGCTAGTCTCTCAGATCCATTACTACTGAATAGAGAGTTTGATCCTCGCTGGATGCCCCATACTTGCGACCCTTGTGTTACATCTTACCCGTGGCAAACAGGTTGGGAAAATACCTTAGGCATCCCATCGTGGGGTAATGGTTAGTAAGCTAGTCTCTCAGATCCATTACTACTGAAAAGAGTTCGATCGTCGTTGGATGCCCCATACTTGCGACCCTTGTGTTACATCTTACCCGTGGCAAACAGGTTGGGAAAATACCTTAGGCATCCCATCGTGGGTAATGGTTAGTAAGCTAGTCTCTCAGATCCATTACTACTGAAAAGAGTTCGATCGTCGTTGGATGCCACATACTTGCGACCCTTGTGTTACATCTTACCCGTGGCAAACAGGTTGGGAAAATACCTTAGGCATCCCATCGTGGGGTAATGGTTAGTAAGCTAGTCTCTCAGATCCATTACTACTGAATAGAGAGTTTGATCCTCGCTGGATGCCCCATACTTGCGACCCTTGTGTTACATCTTACCCGTGGCAAACAGGTTGGGAAAATACCTTAGGCATCCCATCGTGGGGTAATGGTTAGTAAGCTAGTCTCTCAGATCCATTACTACTGAAAAGAGTTCGATCGTCGTTGGATGCCCCATACTTGCGACCCTTGTGTTACATCTTACCCGTGGCAAACAGGTTGGGAAAATACCTTAGGCATCCCATCGTGGGGTAATGGTTAGTAAGCTAGTCTCTCAGATCCATTACTACTGAATAGAGAGTTTGATCCTCGCTGGATGCCCCATACTTGCGACCCTTGTGTTACATCTTACCCGTGGCAAACAGGTTGGGAAAATACCTTAGGCATCCCATCGTGGGTAATGGTTAGTAAGCTAGTCTCTCAGATCCATTACTACTGAATAGAGAGTTTGATCCTCGCTGGATGCCCCATACTTGCGACCCTTGTGTTACATCTTACCCGTGGCAAACAGGTTGGGAAAATACCTTAGGCATCCCATCGTGGGGTAATGGTTAGTAAGCTAGTCTCTCAGATCCATTACTACTGAATAGAGAGTTTGATCCTCGCTGGATGCCCCATACTTGCGACCCTTGTGTTACATCTTACCCGTGGCAAACAGGTTGGGAAAATACCTTAGGCATCCCATCGTGGGGTAATGGTTAGTAAGCTAGTCTCTCAGATCCATTACTACTGAAAAGAGTTCGATCGTCGTTGGATGCCCCATACTTGCGACCCTTGTGTTACACCTTACCAGTGGCAAACAGGTTGGGAAAATACCTTAGGCATCCCATCGTGGGGTAATGGTTAGTAAGCTAGTCTCTCAGATCCATTACTACTGAATAGAGAGTTTGATCCTCGCTGGATGCCCCATACTTGCGACCCTTGTGTTACATCTTACCCGTGGCAAACAGGTTGGGAAAATACCTTAGGCATCCCATCGTGGGGTAATGGTTAGTAAGCTAGTCTCTCAGATCCATTACTACTGAATAGAGAGTTTGATCCTCGCTGGATGCCCCATACTTGCGACCCTTGTGTTACACCTTACCAGTGGCAAACAGGTTGGGAAAATACCTTAGGCATCCCATCGTGGGGTAATGGTTAGTAAGCTAGTCTCTCAGATCCATTACTACTGAATAGAGAGTTTGATCCTCGCTGGATGCCCCATACTTGCGACCCTTGTGTTACATCTTACCCGTGGCAAACAGGTTGGGAAAATACCTTAGGCATCCCATCGTGGGGTAATGGTTAGTAAGCTAGTCTCTCAGATTACTACTGAATAGAGAGTTTGATCCTCGCTGGATGCCCCATACTTGCGACCCTTGTGTTACATCTTACCCGTGGCAAACAGGTTGGGAAAATACCTTAGGCATCCCATCGTGGGGTAATGGTTAGTAAGCTAGTCTCTCAGATCCATTACTACTGAAAAGAGTTCGATCGTCGTTGGATGCCCCATACTTGCGACCCTTGTGTTACACCTTACCAGTGGCAAACAGGTTGGGAAAATACCTTAGGCATCCCATCGTGGGGTAATGGTTAGTAAGCTAGTCTCTCAGATCCATTACTACTGAATAGAGAGTTTGATCCTCGCTGGATGCCCCATACTTGCGACCCTTGTGTTACATCTTACCCGTGGCAAACAGGTTGGGAAAATACCTTAGGCATCCCATCGTGGGGTAATGGTTAGTAAGCTAGTCTCTCAGATCCATTACTACTGAAAAGAGTTCGATCGTCGTTGGATGCCCCATACTTGCGACCCTTGTGTTACACCTTACCAGTGGCAAACAGGTTGGGAAAATACCTTAGGCATCCCATCGTGGGTAATGGTTAGTAAGCTAGTCTCTCAGATCCATTACTACTGAATAGAGAGTTTGATCCTCGCTGGATGCCCCATACTTGCGACCCTTGTGTTACATCTTACCCGTGGCAAACAGGTTGGGAAAATACCTTAGGCATCCCATCGTGGGGTAATGGTTAGTAAGCTAGTCTCTCAGATCCATTACTACTGAATAGAGAGTTTGATCCTCGCTGGATGCCCATACTTGCGACCCTTGTGTTACACCTTACCAGTGGCAAACAGGTTGGGAAAATACCTTAGGCATCCCATCGTGGGGTAATGGTTAGTAAGCTAGTCTCTCAGATCCATTACTACTGAAAAGAGTTCGATCGTCGTTGGATGCCCCATACTTGCGACCCTTGTGTTACATCTTACCCGTGGCAAACAGGTTGGGAAAATACCTTAGGCATCCCATCGTGGGGTAATGGTTAGTAAGCTAGTCTCTCAGATCCATTAATACTGAAAAGAGTTCGATCGTCGTTGGATGCCCCATACTTGCGACCCTTGTGTTACACCTTATCCGTGGCAAACAGGTTGGGAAAATACCTTAGGCATCCCATCGTGGGGTAATGGTTAGCAAGCTAGTCTCTCAGATCCATTACTACTGAAAAAGCAAGTTCGATCCATAATTGCGACCTTGTGTCACATCCTACCCGTGGCGAACGGGTTGTGTATATATACCTACTTTTTATTTAACAATCAATTAAAATTAATCTTTACTCTGCATTTTGAAAACAAATGACTGAATTTCCTTTCACAACGAGATCCGTCTTTTTGAGGGCTTATGAATAACAAAAAAAGGGGCCCACAAAATATCGTAAATTTAAACACCTTTGAACTACTAGAAATAATAGACCATATGACCTTTAGGCACCCCTTCCGCAATCTCGACTCCCAAGGACACTTTTCTCATTTACACCGTCAAAATCCGGTTGTTTGTTAGGGGTTAGGGTTAGGGGTTAGTTTTATAATTAAAAAAAAAAAAACCCTCTAAAAATCGTCTGTTAACAATTAACCGAATTTTGACGGTGTTAATGGAAAAAATGTCCCCACGAGTCGAGATTGCAAAAGGGGTGCCTAAAGGTCATATGGTCCGAAATAATTGCATGATTCAAACAATTCTAAGCAGCCTTTTGTGAGCTCTATCAAATTTGATCGAGTGACAATAATCTGAAATTAAAAATTGATAAGCTGGTATTGCTCCCACTCAGTTAGAAGCGTGTGATGCAATGGTTACCATCGTAGGAAATGGACACGGCGAAACGACTTCAAATCCTGAACGCGGCTGTTTGCATTTCACATAATGCTAATATCCTTGGGAAAGGTACGAATCCAACTATTCTCCCTCCAGCTAAGAATAAATAATAGGGCGGACTGGTCTCTTTAACCTTGGGTTTAGAAGAAAAACTCTGAATACAAACCAAAAGGGCTCTCTTCTCGTTAGTCAAGACTACTTTAAGAGTTCCTCCTCCCCAGTTGAAATTGAAAAAACGTAATCAACCTATTCACTTTACAATAACTATTGTCTAATCAGGCATTTCTACATTTTCACTTTGATAAATGTTATTTTTATAAAATCTAATAGAAAACTCTTTTTATTGACAATACACTGCATTTCAGTTATATTTTTCCTTTCTTGCGTGTCATAATAAAAGAGGAGGGATAAAAAAAAAGTAGTCTTGCAGATCCATTATTGTTGAATCGCGAGTTGGATCCTCACAGAGTGCTCATTAAAATCCCTATGTAAAAAAAGATCTTACGTTGATCCAGACACTCTGAAAATAAAAATGAATGTCTCCTATTTAAAATACTAAATGCAAAGAAAAAAATCCATGCTGTTATCATTTAAATCTTTTTTATTAATTATCTTCACGTATATAAATCAAATCTTTATTTTTTTTCTTCAAAAGCAAGATCTGGTGATAGTGAATGTGTAATATATTTACTTTGTCATTGTTTTATTTTCAGTTTCCCCCGGACATACATACACAAAATGCCCATTATAGATTATCATTTTATCAAAGTTCATGTTCAGGAAGATGCAACATTTCAGTTATCACGTATTTTAGCCTATCAACTTGTTTTAACAAAATCTAATTGTTATTAGTGTTGATATAAAAAAGGGAAGAAAACAACATTTAAAAAAAATTTTTTTTAGATAGAAATAAAACCTGGTGTTAGAAAGTGATACCGATTACTTTTTCCCCCTTTCATGTTTTTCCCCTTTCATTTTATTGAAATGTAAGGTAAGGAATTTATTTCATGTCGTTACTATGGGGGGGGGGGTGAAGCAAAGATAAAAGAAAAATAGATACTAAGAAAGTTAATTTTAACTACTGTTAAAAAATAATGCTGTCAACTTTATTTTAAATTTAAAGGTGGGGTAAATAAAAGGGGATATAAATATCTAAGTTTAACTAATGTGAACAAACCTGAGAAAAAAGGTCCTTCGTACCGTAATACCTTTCTTATTACAATGTAATGTAATGCTTCTTAGAAAATTAATAAAAAATCACAATAAATAAACTCCAAATAACATGTTTAAAGTATTAGTTTTAAGATTCTGTATATTATTTTTCCTTTTTAATGTAGAATTCCCAGCTGATGGTTCGTCTTCGACCGACAACGACGAATTCGCCTTTTAGTCGGTTCAACTTGTAATTCTCACTTATTTATGGCCAAATCTTTAAAATATTTATGATTGAAAAGAAAATAGGATTTCCAAATATGTATATTTTGTTTTTATCCATTATTTTTTACAGGAAGTTAACGCAGAAAAATTTATTTTTCCTTTTTTTCTTTTTCCTTTTTTTCTTTTTCCTTTTTTTCTTTTTTTCTTTTTTTCTTTTTCCTTTTTTTTCTTTTTTCCTTTTTTTCTTTTCCTTTTTTTTCTTTTTCCTTTTTTCTCTTTTTTTCTCTTTTTTTCTCTTTTTTCTCTTTTTTCTCTTTTTTTCTCTTTTTTCTTTTTTTCTTTTTTTCTTTTTTCTCTTTTTTTCTCTTTTTTTCTCTTTTTTCTCTTTTTTTCTCTTTTTTTTCTCTTTTTTCTCTTTTCTCTTTTTTCTTTCAATTTTCTTTTTTTTTTTTTTTCCTTTTTCTTTCAATTTTCTTTTTTTTTCTTTCAATTTTCTTTTTTTTTCTTTTTTTTCTTTTCTTCTTTTTCTCCTTTGCAAATACAAAGTGGTTAATCTTTCTTTATTAATATTCTTGAAATTGAACAACCAATCAGTAGGCACATCAAACTAAAACTAAAATCTTTTTTTTATATTCTTCAACTTGTTGAAGAAAAATACTTTGATCATAAATCATCATCATCATTAAATCATGCTGACAGCACAGATACCCTTAACTCTTTCCCCATCCGACTCTATCATTTTACGCTCCTGGCAGGTCCTCAACTCGGCATCCAGTGTCAGCTCATAGCTGTTGTATGTAAATCTTTGCTGATCGGCCAACACTGGTGTGTCCATATGTAAGAGTCTACAGGAGAATGTCACTTATGTTCGTCCTTACTTATCCAGCAGTGTCCAGCATGTCTTGTTACTCTTACTTGGATGGTTTGTGTGATGGGAGGTAAGTGGCCGCATAGCTGCTGTTTTTTAGGGTACTGTTTCCTGGATTTGTTCAAAACAGCACGCAGCATGCTTGTGTAGTTCCCATCTAACTTTTTTTCTTCAAGCATTTTTTTGTCAAAGTTCAAGCCATACAGTTTTACTAATATGCCTACAGCTTGGAAGTATTTGTGAGAAGTGCTAGATCATCTTCATAGTCTGCATCTTTGATAGTTTCTGTAGGATATGATCTGCTTCTTACCCTTTTTAGTGTGAAACCATTTTTCATCATTAGGTCTAATGATGTCCGTAGTACATATTCTAGGCAGATTATAAATAGAAATGATACTGTTGTGGGGTTTTAAGGGGTCAAATAAGAACAAAACGACGGGTAACAAATGTAGGAAAATGTATTAACAAAAGAGTAGACAATTACAGTACAGAGAAGTGGGAATTACGTCCGACAAATAGTTATGAGCTGACTCGCATTGGCTTACTCTCAAGCCATAATTGTCCCTGTTACTTATAGTAACCGTCGGCACATTCCATTAGTCTATAGGGTATATCATCTATAACAGATACTAATGTATCTTCTTGCAAGACTCTTGCTTGCAACAGTGTCAAAGAAATCTTTGTGACCATCGAGTGAGCGAACCATTGTTTTCATGTTTTTGTAGAGTATCATTATAGCAGTAACATTTTATTTTTATTTTGGGATAGCTATATGTTAGAAGTAGTTTTTTCATCTTTCCTCTATCTGTAGAGTCAAATGCCTTTTGATAATTCTCCAAACAATAATAGTTGCTTCTTAATTTATGGCTCGTACATAATCTACATAGTACATAATCTAAGCAGATTATGAATAGAAATGGTGTTAATGTATCTCCTTGCAAGACTTCTGCTACAATGTCAAAGAAATCTGTGTCACTGTTGGATGAGCGAACCTTTGCTTTCATGTTCTTGTAGAGCATCATTATGGCGGTAACAGTTTCTTTTAGGAGACCATATGCTTGTAGTATTTGTTCTATCTTTCTTCTGTGTAGTCAAATGCCTTTGATAAATCTACAAACAAAAGTGTTACCTTGAGATTTTTTGCTCGTACTCCTTCAATGAATAGTCAGAATCTGAGAAGTTGTGCATCAATTTCTCCTAAATCTGTTTTGATTTTTCTTAAGAATTTTCTCAACTTCTGGTCAGATGCAATTGAGAAGCATAGCATTATAAACTCTTAGCAGCTATGGCAGTAAGGGTTATACCTCTGTAGTTCTTAGTGATTCCAAGGTCACCTTTCTTCAGGAAGGGGAGGATGCAGCCTTTCATCAATTTCCCTATAGCATAATCGAAGAAGTACATCTTCCAATTTTCTTGTCTTCCATACTTCGAGGGGTATTTTGTTGAGGACTGCGGCTTTTCTACTTTTTATTGTTTTTAGGACATTGTCAAATTTTAAAGAATTTTCTTGACTTCTGGTTGAATCCAACAGAGAAGCAGGGCATTATAAACTTGAGCATCTATGGCAGTAAGAGTTATACCTCTGTAATTCTTAGCTATTACAAGGCAGCCTTTCATCTATTTCTCTATTGTATTATGTTTATATACTGTATTGCATAATCAAAGGAGTATGTTATCAAATTTCCTTATCTTCCATACTTCAGGAGGATGTTTTCTGCTTTGATTGTTTTTAGAGTTCAAGTTAATCTTCTGTAAAGTGTCTTAATTTGATGTCTAGTTGGTCATTTGTAATATCTTGGGTAGTTTTGTCTGTGATAATGTATAATAATTTTTATTTTTTAAGATAATTATTAAAAAATAACCTAATTTTTAATATAAAGTGAATTTTAGGAATTAATACCTATCTTACATTTAAACTTTATTTCATTGGTAATTGTTATTATCAGTTTTAATAAATAAAAGAAAAACTAATTACAAGCAAGATTAAAATATACAAAAAGGATTTAATTTCTCTTTAATTTAAAATAAGTAAAGTTGGCAGAGTGGCCTATTGTTGGTATCAGCCGGACAGCGAGGGAATCTATCCCCTTTTTGGTAGCGCTAGACCAGGGAGATGGTTTCTGCTGAGGTGGGGCACCACACCTATCGTCAGCTTCCCCACTTTACCGCACAGATCAGATTGCCAAAACTGTGCTACTCATATGCTGAATTGGCGGGTATCGAGCCAGGAACCTTGCAATTCCTAGGCCGGTGCTCTACCGACTGAGTTAAAACCGACCCCTTTGACATACAAGAATTTATTTGGAACAATTCATAGAATATAAATTTAAACCACCCCTTTGACATACAAGAATTTATTTGGAACAATTCATAGAATATAAATTGAAATCAAAACTATTTCTTCCTTACCATCTCGGGGGGGGGGGGTTGTATTTATGGGAGAATCTGAAACAATGGTTGGTTGTAGCATATGATTATATAATTCCTTTTAATACTCTTGAATTATAAATGATGCATGTTAAATTTTAATACAATGTTTTTATTTCCTAAATTTTAATGTTTTTTAAACACTAAAATTCTCAGAAATAATTATAAGGAAATTCTAAGAATTTATCTTTTCTTTTTTAAATTCTAGTCTGTTACCAACGAAGATGTTACACAAGAAGAATTAGGTGGAGCAAAAACACATACTACTGTATCAGGTAAGATACCTTGCTTTAAATATTTTTTTTCAAATTCATGAAAGTTACTAATGTGTAAAGAAATAAAAAAAAAATAAAAAAATATATATAATATATATCAATAAATAAATAAAGTTAATAAATAGATAAAAATAAAAAAGAAATAAAAAAAGAAAATTAAGTAAATTAAAGAAAAAAAGAAAAAAGTATTTCAATATTTATTATAAACTAGAGCGTTACTCATTGTATGATAGTATTTTAATGCTATGAATTTCCTTATGGTATTGTTGATGATATTAAGGTTTTTTTTTTTTATGAGGTCAAGGATAGAACCCAGGTGGATGAGCAGTCCATGACTTGCAATATTCCACTTTAGGCTTTTCTAGGGCTAGACAGGTGGTCAGAGAGGCCCCCTCCGATCAATCGACTGGCCATGTCAAGCCCTAGCACCTATATGATTGCTCCAACCCTATTGCCCTTATGGCAACTCCTAATCCTTCTCTGACCCGGAGTGGTAGTACCTGTTAGGGTCCCATCTATGGGTTGAATAGAAAAACATGAGTTGATAAACAAAATTGTATTATGCATTAAGAATGAATTTATTTCACAACTTTGTCAGCATTAAATGACCCACCGAGGTTGATATGCCGTAAAACAAAATGAACAAACCAAACCTTTTCAAAAAAAAAATTAACTTTCTTTTTAGGTGTTGCTCATCATGCATTTGAGACTGATGTTAGTGCTTTATTAGAATTAAGACATTTCATGAATTTTCTGCCACCAAGCAACATGAAATCAGCTCCTGTGAGAAAATGTGAAGACCCACCGTGAGTAAAACATTTTTTTTTTAATATATATTTGTAAGATATGAGTAAGATGTTGTTTTTACATCTTATTATAATGGAGATTGTGTGTTTTTCTGTTTGTAACCGAAACTATATCACTACTCAGATCACAATTCCCTAAGTTATTGATATCACATTCTCCATGATTTTATTTTTATTTTAACCTCAATTATCAATAAAATTGTTTTATATTATTAATACTGTTAACCATATCATCATACTAACAATATGCAATTATATTTATATATACAACAAAATAGCGGTTTACAGTGTGAACGAGAAGGCTAATTTGCATATTGATATTAAAAAATCAAATTTAATAAATATGTGCTCAGTGTTATTGATTTCTAATTGTTTGGTTTTATTTTAATGAATATAAGCAAAAATCTCTTCAATAAATCTTAAACGAAATCCATTAACAAGAAAAAAATAACTGTCATTTTATTCTTTACTTACTCTTTTAACAAAATACTTAAATTAAAAAAAAAACAAAACAATGAAAGACTAGAGTGATGAAAGAGTAAGTTTCAGTTGTTCTGTTTTTCGATTATACCCCCTCTGTTTCAAATCTTTTTATCTGCATTCTTATTTAGTTTTATTAGCCTTTCTAATTTAATATGATATTTTATTACATTTAAACTTAAATACTTGCACCCGGAGGGTGCATATATTTGCTAGTACAGATAAAATACAGAACACTGAATGAAAATGCAATACCAGGTTGTTGGAAATTAACAAGGTTTTTTTTAAACCCCGGGTAGAGAATGCTTCTACCCTAAAAGTGTAGCTCAACCTGATGAGTATGTGCGTCTTGACCGCACAAATCCCTATCCAAAAGTATCCTGACCACTTCCAGGTTCCCATCAGCCTTCTACTAATCAAAGGGAGTAACTCTATTTTCATTAGGTCTGGAACCTAACAGATGTTCATAAATGACTTGTAAACCTTTAGGTTAAAGAGTGCTTATATAATTTATAAATTAAACACTTGAATTAATAAAGAAACAATAATTGATTTTTTTATTAATGCATTTTTCATGTACACAATTAAAAGAAAGAATTATGAATTCAATTATCAAAAACTAAAGACCAACTCCTTATACAACTGTCTAGTGTGTTTTGTTTCAAATTTTCTTTTAAAATATGAATTCAATTATCAAAAACTAAAGACCAACTCCTTATACAACTGTCTAGTATGTTTTGATCTTTAATAAGTAGTCAAAACTTTCAGTTAATTTTTTCTCTTTTAATCTAGAAATATAGAAATTTTCATTATTCTTACATTTGAGGTGTTAATTTAGTGTTTATACAACTAATTGTAAAAAAATTTAATAATGCTAAATAATGTTTATGGTAAATAATAATTTTTAATAATATTTAAATGTAAAAACATTTAAGTGTTAATTTAGTGTTTATACAACTGTCTAGTGTGTTTTGATCTTTAATAAGTAGTTAAAACTTTCAGTTAATTTTTTCTCTTTTAATTTAGAAATATAGAAATTTTCATTATTCTTACATTTGAGGTGTTAATTTAATGTTTAAAGAATCTACTTGTCATTTCCTTTAATCCTAGCCCAGAAAATGAAAAAAATAATAGTTGAATACATTTTGTTTTTGTTTGTTTAAAGACACCGATTAGTGCCCGGCCTGGATACAGTTGTACCTTTGGAATCCACTGCTGCTTATGACATGAAAGATGTCATTCTTGGAGTAAGTCATTGTTTTTAATTTGGATTTTCATTTTTAAAGTAAAAGTGATTAATTAATATGCTAGTACTTACCTATGTGTGTCTCACTTTCACCACCCCCTGATTTGGAGAAGCTTCATAGTTGGGAGGTTTGTTTAGTTGGGGGTATTAAAGTGTGACACACAAACGTACAAGAGAGAGGGGGGAGAGGCATTCTAATCTGTTTTAATGAAAGATGCATGGGAGAGAAAGAGTGTGTGTATTATCATACTGTGGTATATCCACAGGTCCTGTTAGTTATTATTATTATTATTCCTCCTAAAGTTGTTTTAACCCGTGAGCTGATTCTTTTTGTCGTTACCACAGTGTTTCAAATAATCCATTCTGCAATCTTCAATATATTTGAAAAGAAAGGTGATCCTTTTTTGACAAGAAGGTTCCTGAGTCTGACAAGAAATACCTGGCTGAAATGTTGTGCAGATAACAATAAAGATGTGGACAATAGTCTGAAAATAATCCAAATAATACAAACTACTAGATATGTTAGCTTAATTTGTAGCATAGTGTCTCTGTAGTGTCATTAATTCAAGATGGTTGCTGCTCAGATTTTTAGTTTGGCTATTTCCACTACATTTTGTAAGAAGCTATTAAACTGTATGATGTTAGAGATTATCTTGTTGGAGGAACTAATGTTTTAAAACATTAAATGCCTCCTTTAACTCTTAACATCCTGTTGAGAATTTTCTAAGTCCAGAGCCAAATTCCTATAAAGATTTATAAAAAAAATGGCTAAAAATTACATTTTCATTTCAAGTTGCCTGTTATTTTCCTTAAATCAAAGACTTCTAAATGTTTAATATTACATTTAAACAAAGGCTATCATTTGGGCAGATTAGGAAAACAAATGTGACTTCTGGCCAGGCGGAATGAGGTGGTATAGGATGTTTTAAATACCAAAAATTGTGTCAGTTGTGTGTTTTATTTAGACATGAAATTTTCTGTGGGCTGTATAAGTAACTAGCACAAACCTACTTGCCCCTCCGATCAGTTGGCTGGTCATGTCATGCCCTAGTACCTATGTGATTGTCCTAACCCTAATGCATTTATGACAAACCACAACTCTTTTTATGCTAGAAGGCAGTGGCTGAGGGTCTTTCATGTCCTGGGTATGATGTTAAACTCTATCTGATGGTGAGGTTCCAATTCTGGAGGTCTAGGGAATGTGGAGCACCCCTTCATCCCCATTGCTCCCAGGTCCACTCTGACCCAGAGTGGTATTCCCTGTTAGGGTCCTATCTATGGGTTAACTAGAAAATTTGTTTACAAAAAAAAAATGAGTTTAAAAAAATTTCTTCCAAACTATCGCTACAAATCTTTCAAAATTTTGCCAGCATTAAATGACCCACCAAGGTTGATATGCCATAAAACAAAACAAATAAACAAACCTACTTGACTTTTGGGGGTCAGTAGATGGTTCTTCAGAGCTTTTTACCTTTATAAAAACATTTTACCATTATACATTGATATTTTTAGTTACTAAGTTTCAATGTAGTAGAACGGTTATATCCATTTGAATTGTATAATGCATAGAAATAATGAAATCCTGGTATCTTTGGTTTATAAGATGACTAATTTTTTTATAAAAAGAAATTAAGGATGTACTTATTTATGAGCAGTTTTGTATATTTTGATCTGGTTTATATGCAGTTGTTTTTTTTAGTTGTGCTATATAAATTAATGTTTATTCATTTCTTGTTCTTTTTTAATAATTTCTCTTTAGATTGTAGATGAACAAGATTTTTTTGAAATTATGCCAAATTATGCCAAGAATATTGTGATTGGATTTGCTCGGATGAATGGACAGACTGTTGGTTTAGTTGCAAATCAGCCTAAAGTGGCAGCAGGTAAGTTTTTTACATTATTTTGAAAAAAGTTTTATATGGAAATCTGGAGTTATTATTTACAAATACGTCTTTGCATTTATAATAGATTTTATGTTATAGTTTTAATTCAAATGATTTAGTAAGAATAGCAGTTTAAATGTTTTTTGTTTGAAATAAATCTTACAATTTATAGATGCTTTAAATGATTAAGTTTTTAAAATTTAATATCAAATACATTCTGATAACAATTATATGATACATGAAATACAATATTAGAATTATATTTTTTATATTTCAATTTCTTCATCTAAAGTTGACAAATATTAATTTATCTGAAGTTGGAATCTATATTTATTAGACATAATTTATATTCATCTCATAATTCTCTTGATTGAATCTATCTTTCAGTCTGCCCTGTCGTCTGGGGCGTTAGAATGTACTGACTGCACCTCTGCAGAGGGGTAAGACTCTCCCAATGGGGCCACCTGTTGGCCATGGGTGGCGACCCGTGATGCTTAAGGATGGAACCCAGGTGGATGTGCAGTCTATGACACGCACCACTCCACTTGGACCATTACTTGGGCTAGAGGGGCGGTCGGAGAGGCCCCCTCCGATCAATCGGCTGGTCATGTCAAGCCCTAGCACCTATATGATTGCCTCAACCCTATTGCCCTTATGGCAAGCCCCAACCCTTTTTATCATATTGGTGCTAGAAGGCAGTGGCTGAGGGTCTACATGTCCTGGGAATGACATTAAACTCTATCTGATGGTGAAGTTCCACTTCTGGAGGTTTGGGGAATGTGGAACTCCCCTTCCTCACCATTGGTCCCTGGTCCACTCTGACCTGGAGTGGTAGTACCTGTTAGGGTCCCATCTATAGGTTAAATAGGAAAACATGAGTTTATAAACAAAATTGTATTATGCATTAAGAATGAATTTATTTAAAAACTTTGTCGCATTAAATGACCCACCGAGGTTGATATGCCATAAAACAAACCAAACCTATCTTTCAGTATATCATCTCTGTTACAATCCATTAATATTTAAATATTTTCCATTAGTTATTTTTCTTTAACTTGCCCGAGACTTATGAAGAAAAATATTTAAATCTTTTTAAAAATAACTTTATATTCTAGTAGTTTTATATCTGGAGAAAATATAATTATCAAAATGTTCTTTCTTTCTAGGTTGTTTGGATATCAATGCTTCAGTGAAAGGTGCACGTTTTGTAAGATTCTGTGATGCATTCAATATCCCTCTTATTACATTAGTAGATGTGCCAGGATTTTTGCCAGGTAATTTTTGTTTGTTTAGAAATATTTTTTGATGTCAGATGAAATTAACACTTAGAGTAAAAATAATGAGTTATGCATATTCTTAAATATTTTTATTATAATAGCTAAATAATACAAGATTTCTTTAAATTAAAGTATTTACAGTTTTGAATATTACACAGTGATTTAAAAGTATATTGGCCTTTTTCTTTTTGCATTTAAAGTTTTTTAATTTTTTTATATTGCAATATAGATCCAAAATAACTATACCTGTTCAATACTTAATTGGGTGACCACTTAAACAACAGCAGATACTGTAAACAACCCGAGTATTGAAGTAAGTCAGTCAGTCTACTATTGGTTTGAACAATGTGACTGGCCAAGCACTACTGAACCAGTGTCAAGACAACTGGTACTTATGGGAATTCAGAACAGTCCACTCATGCATTTGGGTGATTCCATTTCCTGAGTCCTGATTGGTTTGTATGATCCTCTGAGGCTCCATAAATTCTGCCATTTTGCAGTAGTCTTTGCAGCAAACCAGAATCGTATTTGAGTTACGATTGCTTGCTGTCTTGTCTTGCCAATTCGACGGTAATTGGACTTAGTATGATTATTCTACACCGAGTCCTTTGTTTATCAAAAATGATTTGACTCAACATTAAATGATCCAAAAATGTTGATATGCTGTAAAACAAACAATAACAAAATAACTATAATAAATGTTAGGAGGCACTCGGTGTAATGGTTATCAACATAGGAAATGGACATTGCAACTCAAGTTCAAATCCTGGACAAGGCTGTTTGCATTTTACATAGCGCTAATACTCTGGAGAAACTATTTTCCCTCCAGTTATGGGTAAATAGTAGGGATGACTGGACTCTTTAACCTTGGTATGGCAACCAGTTTAGGAGAAGGAAAACTCTGAATTCAAATCTGTTAAACTATGCTTAAATAATTGACCCCATGTCACATCCTGTTAGTGCGGAGGGGTTGATAAATGGTAGATATAATAAATGTTATTATTGAAGCTAGATTGGCTATGCTGAAACAAGGGGTCTCATCATGGTGTAATGATTAGCCAGTTAGTTTCACATAATCCATTACTACTGAATAGCGAGTTTGATCCTCACTGGATGCCCCATACTTGCGACCTTGTGTCACATCCTACCCATGGCGAACAAGTTGAGTAAATACCTACACTTGTTTGTACTATCATTATGTGATGGTTACCAAGCTAGTCTCGCAGCATCCATAACTACTGAATAGCAACTTTGATCCTCACTGGATGCCCCATACATGAGGACTTTTTTTTTGTGGCTATAAAGGCTTCAATTGAGAGCTACTTTAAAGTGGAGATCCCTCGTGTTAAGCAGAGGCTGATCCTTAGTGAAGAATCCTTTGGTAGTTCCTCGGTGTCTCTTAGTATTAGGTAAACTCCTTGTGTTGAGCAAAGTCCTTGGTTGCAGGTTCGTTTGTCAATGTCCAATATGTGCAAATGAACAGCTTTCAATATCGACAATTAAATAGTTAACTAACCACATATATTCAAACTGTTGATTGGCTGGTTTTAATCCATGCACCCATACTGAGTCTATAAGTTTAAGTGGTGGATTCTAGCACACCTTATATGCCAAAATAATCCAACACCTACCCATGCGTTAATAATTTTTGATATGCTGAATCATTTTATTAGTGTTTATTTTCTGTTTTTCTGTTTTTATTTTTACTTTTTAGCACATGGAAATGATATCTAAAAGTAAATTTAGATACAAATTGGTTTTGTCTAATAAAAATGATAAAATGGCAAAATATTGTAAATATTTTTTTTTTCTTTTTTTAGGTACAAGTCAAGAATATGGTGGTATCATTAGGCATGGTGCTAAGTTACTCTATGCCTTTGCTGAAGCAACGGTTCCAAAAGTGACTGTGATCACAAGAAAGGTAAACCACTATTTTAGTTTTTAAGCTATCATTCATTATAACACTGTAAGATTTATATAAGATAGGTCTACAATATTAAAATGGGGGTACGTGGCATAATGGTTAGTCGTAGAAAATTGACTCATAGACCTGAGTTCAAATCTGTTTGCATTTCACATAGCACTAATGCCCTTGGGAAAGGTATGAATCCAACTATATTCCCTCCAACTATGGGTAAATAGTAGGGCAGACTGGGCTCTTCAGCTTTGGTTAAGCAACCTGTCTAGGAGAAGGAAAACTCTGAATTCAATCCTGTTAAACTCCGCTTAAGAAATTGACCTTGTGTCACATCCTGCTCGTGTGGAGGAGTTGGTAAATATGAATATTAAAATCTTTTGAAAGATTGATTTATTATTTTAAAAATTTGAAGGAAAGCAATCAATCAATATTTTTTATTGATTTTGATCAATTGTTTCTCAGCAGAAAATTCCACTTTTTTTTTTCCATTTTTTCATTTAGAATTCTTTAGCATAGGGAATATCACAACAAATTCTCTATTTTATTATAAAAACTTATATTTCAATTTTTAAGAAATATTTTTTTTTTTAAATAAAATCTTATTTTAAAAATAACTTTAAAAATGTTCTTTTGATGCTTTATTTATATAATTTTTGTATATAATGTTTACATTTATTGTAACTAAACATTTTTGTTCCTTTTATTTCCTCTTGTATCAGGCTTATGGTGGAGCCTATGATGTTATGAGTTCTAAACATTTACGTGGAGATATCAACTATGCCTGGCCAACTGCTGAAGTTGCAGTCATGGGAGCTAAGGTAAATGAAAAATTTTCTTTGGACTTATTTTAGCATCATATATGTTTTTGTATCCTTTTTATCTTTATAAAGTAAAATAAGATTATGATTATTTCATACATGCCTTACGAATGTGCATCAATGAAAACCATGGGTAGCAGCATGGTGGATGAACCTGATAGGAAATGGCAAGGATCAAACGGTTCAGTCAGGAAAATATTGCTAATCATCTCTAAGGGTAGTGTCTATTGATGAGTTAACAAATACCTGTGTTGTCAGCGCCACCTGATGATTGTGATTATTTTACAGTAACTTTTATTTTATTTTAATTATGATTTCTAGTTTTAAGATTTCATTTGCAAAAGTTTTGAATTAATTCATCACTTATCTTCTAAGTGGTAGTTCTGTCTTTATATGCAACTAGCAAAAGTACCCAGTCCATGACTGGACTATATATAACGATTGGACCAAAAATAGGCGAGAGATTCCTAGCTGAACAGCTTAGACTGCAATTTTGTTCACTAAAATTAAATTAAACTGCTGGTATAGCTATAATAGAAAGCAGGCAGTGAACAATATTTTATTATTAGCAGCAACTGGTATACGGATAGTTTCGCAAATCGGTTGATTTTTGTTTAATTAATTGATTATATCCCTTAATCAGTAAAAATCAATAATCACATTTAGCGTGTTTCTTAGTTAGAAGGATTTTAAGGTGTATGCAAGATTTTGAATCTGAGTGACGTCCCATTTCAGAGTTATACGGCGACACGTACATACTAAACTTCCTTTTATATATATAAATTAATAGAATTATTTATTTTACTAGTAAATTTGTGTGTAATCAACTTGCTAATTTTCCTCAAGAAACCATTAGAAAATTTGAACAAATTCTATGATTATCAGTCAGAATATTTTACCCATGAATATAAATTATGAAATCAATTTCGAATAAATATTTCAATGGTTGTTAGTCTTGAAATATTTTGCTGGATGTGATCAATTTTGTACTTTTGAGCCTTTATCATGATAGCAAACTCAAAAGTACATAATTGTATTCATACAAAACATTTTTTTTTATTAATTAACCTAAAGGAAAAAGATTTTATGCATGTTTTATCAACAACTGCTTATTATTTTATCTGAATTTTTGTAATGAGGCTTGATATGTATTCTTTTGATTTTACAAACTGTTGTCCTCATTTTTATTTTGAAATATATATGCACAACATTTTGCCCATGATAACCTCTGGCCTTCTTCAGGTGTTCCTTGAGTAATCTGAACATTAGCTACATAAATGAGAGTAAGCTCCCTTGCTTGTTTCACTTTGAGGAAGCTGTATATTTTGGTCGGACATTTTCATTTCACTGTGAATCTACACTGAAAATATGAATTTGTTCGAATCAATACAATTGCATGTTTTAACGCTAAATATCATAAAATGTGTTCTTATTAACGATTAAGTTCATTTTGAATAATGCGCAAGCACAATTAAGAACACATTTTATGAAATTTTCATGTTAAAACATGCAGTTGTATTGATTTGAACAAATTCGTATTTTCAGTGTAGATTTATGGTGAAATGAAAATGGCTGACCAAAACATACAGCTTCCTCAAAGTGAAACAAACCAGGGGAGGTTACTCTTATTTCTGTAGCTAATGTTCAGATTACCGTTCCTTGTAATTCACTGGGATAGACTGCTTTCACTCTGCTACAAGTATCAAGACTTTTTCTATCCAAGCATAGCAATGATTCAACTTGGGAAATCATTTTAAAAGATACTTTTAAAAACATTCTACATACATAGGAAATAATTTTAAATAAGTTGAATCTTTGCTATACTTGGATAGAGTCTTGACACTTGTAGCAAAGAGCTGATAGATTATAAGGAACACCTGAAGAAGGCCGGAGGGTACAACAGCCGAAAAAATGTATATTTCACAATAAATTAGTCTATTTAAGTGAAAGGAAATTAAACTACTATCTCATCATTTTGTAGTTGAGTATCATATTACAGGGTGACCCAGAAAAAAATCAGAACCCAAATTATTTATTTATTTTCTCATTAAACTAATCCTAAACTCTAACCCTAACTCCCTCTAGTTGAGTAACATGATATTACAGGTTGACCCAGAAAAAACAGAACCCACAAATTTAGTAATAAAACTGTTAATTTTAACTAGGGGTTTAGGGTTAGTTTAATAGAAAAATAAATAATTTGGGTTCTGTTTTTTATGGGTCACCCTGTAATATCATGTTACTCAAATAGGAAATAACCAATTTTAGCTTATTCCTTTGAAAATTACAAAAATCTATTTCATTTATCTGTACTAGTTTAATTTGTATATTTAATCAATATTTTAAATATCTATTTTTTTATTTTTAGGGTGCTGTGAAAATTATTTTCCGTGGTGATGACAATCAAGCAGAAGCTGAATATGTTGAAAAATTTGCCAATCCATTTCCAGCTGCTACAAGAGGTAATTTTTGTAATATTCTGATTCTTTGAAATTTTAATGTAGTAATATTTGTATTCATTCCTGCAGGTACTGCAAGAAACCTGAGTCCTTTGTTAATCAAAAGGACTTGATTCGGCATTAAATAACCCAAAATGGAATATGCCATAAAACAACACAACCAATCAACCATTCCTGTGTTTTTAAGCTTATTCTACCTTTCGTGTTGTGCAGATGAACAGTCACAGTTAATTAGTATATATATATCAATTATGAAATAAATATTTTTAGAAAAAAACAGATAAATGATGTTATAATTCGCTGACAGAAATCTGTTTCAACCTACAAAAGTGGTACAAACGAACGTTAGTGTGTTGGAGATGAAATTTTTTTTTTTTTTTTTTTTTTTTTTTTTTTTTAAATTTTGAAAATGCATATTCTGTTTTAAAAATAAAATAAATATTTAAAAAAAAAAAAAAAAAAAAAAAAATTCCGGCTCTGAACACTAATGTTCATTTGTACCACTTTTGTAGGTTGAAACAGATTTCTGTCAGCGAATTATAACATTTATTTGTTTTTTCTAAAAATATTTATTTCATACTGTCAGATTTACTTCCATTCACTTTTTATATATATCAATTATACACCTATTTTATCTGTAGGAGTGTATGTACGAGGGCGTGTCAAAAAGTAATGCCCTTTTGTTTAGGACAGGTATAATTACTAACATCAAAATGAAGCTGGTCCTCTGTGGATCACATCCAAACTTCTCCACTTAGTCACCATTTCTCTCAGTAGCAATGTTCTACCTTTGAATGAGAGCATGTATCCCTACCCCATAAAATTCTGTTGACTGTTCTTTGAGCCACTTCTTCACTACAGATTTCACTTCCTTGTCGCTGGAATAATGTTTACCTCTCAAACCCTCTTTCATGGGGCTGAAGAGAGGCAAACATTATTCCAGTGATGAGGAAGTGAAATCTGTAGTGAAGAAGTGGCTCAAAGAATAGTCAACAGAATTTTACGGGGCAGGGATACATGCTCTCCTTCAAAGGTAGTCACTGTTTCTCTCAATAGCAATATTCTAAGTGGAGAAGTTTGGATGTGATCTACAGAGGACCAGCTTCATTTTGATGTACGATACATGTTCCTGTGTTGGTAATTATACCTGTCCTAAACAAAATGGCATTACTTTTAGACTCACATTACACTATGAATATTTCCCATTTTTGTTTGGTTGGTGTATTTTACCATTCCTCTTCAGCAGAATAATGAAATTTTAAAAATCAATGATCACATTTTTGGTCAAAATGAGAAAATTCAGATTCTTTTAGTAATAAAATAGTTCTTAGAAGTTGACCACCGTCTGTCAAATATCTTTATCCGTTGACCATTCCACTTGCTTAAGTGGACAATAACGACTAGAATACTGATGCTTTTAACAATTTAAAAAGTTTAAACACAATATGTTGAATTAAAGTCAGAAAACAGCATAGCTCACGTGACTTTCGGAAACATTTTTTCACGCTCAGAATTACCGAGGCATGGAATAAACTGCCTGCATCCATTATAGGCTACCAACACACTGCATCTTTCAAAGCCTCTATGCTTCCTGTAATCCGCAAACACTATACCTGATACCCCCTTCACACACATACATGTATAATACATTATTCTATGTACTAGACATGAGACTTTGATGAGTTGTGGTGCACCTGAACACTGTACACAATAAATTTCATTATTATATTATTATTATTTACATTTAAACAAATTCAAGTTTTTAGTCAAATCCTAAACAAAACAAAATTAAGAAATTTAAAATGAAAAACATTGATATTGTTACAAAAGTTTCTTTTATTTCATCAGCCAAAGAGATTAAAAGAATACATTTTAGAAAAAATATGTTTGGTAAGAAATTTAATAATGTTTTATAAATAAGGCAACAAGTGCTAGTTAGGAAAAAGGATGATCAGGACTTCATTACGCTCTTTATTCAATCATTTTAATACATTCTAAAAAAAAAAAAAAAAAAAAAAAATATGAATTAACTGGACAATCAGTGAGTAGAAATTCACCATTTTGTTCCGAGTTTTCTTCACTTCTAAACTATCATTTTTATTAAGCTGAATAGATATAACTTTTTAAAATAGTTACAAATTTTCATTTTGTATATTTTCAGGTTTTGTTGATGATATAATTGAACCTAACACAACACGTCATCGAATCTGCCAGGACTTGGAAATGTTGTCCAATAAGAAATTAATCAATCCCTGGAAGAAACACGCCAATATTCCTTTATAAGATGATCATCTTATTTGTTTTGCATTTACTTTTTGATGGAAATTTTATATATTTTTAAATCATAATAATTTTCTATTTTATTATATTTTACTATTGTTTATCAGAGGTATTGGTATTTTTTTTTTTTTTTTTTTTTACACTTTCATAGATTTATTAATTTCAAGGAAAAATTTTCTAATGTAGAAATATAGTTATATTTTGTACTGTTTAATGATATACATTCAATTTTTAGTGCAAAAATTTAATTGACTACTTTAATTTATAATTAAATTTTGTTAAAGCTAAATGTAGCTTATACTGCTTTGCACACAATTTGATATCAAAAACTAAGAAATGTAGGCAATACATAGATTCCATAAAGTTTCATATAAATCAGTTGAATAATTTCGGCACTTATTAAACCACACTGATTTTAAAATCAGTTTGTGGAATGCAGTTTAAATAACACTGATTTTTATAAAAGGAATGACTATAATAAACAAATTTGTAATGACCTTATTTTAAACTGAAATGCAATTGTAAAAGATTGATAAAATGAATAATGATTTTCACAAAAGTAAATGTTTATAACTAATTAATATTGGAGAAGTGTTAGACTAATAAAGAGAAAGTGTACCTTTGGTAATGAATATTAAAAAGAGTTTTGTAAATCTTTATTATCAAGCTTTACTTTTTGAGTAAAACTATTTGAACTTTTATTTAGCATAATAACTCTTATTCTTTCAGAGAACTAAAATATCAAGCACTAAAAAAATTGATTCTAATCTTGTTTAAAAAAAAAAAAAAGTCTATCTCCATTATCAAGACTAGAGGTACTGAAATCTAAAAAATATTTTTTTCTAGGATAATTATCTAATAATAGCTAATAAATTCTATAAATATGAATTCCTAAGAATAAATATATTTTTAAAAATTGGTTTGTGTTACACATTCAGGCATTTCTTCTAATGTTCAATAAAATCTGATTTTTCATAACTGTTTTGTATAGTTGACAATTATTGAATAAAATATTTACCTTTTTTTCTCAAGGGTGAATTGATTTTCTACTGAATTAAGTTTTCATTGAAAAAGGGCATGTCATCTCCAACTGTGTTGAGTTAGGAGAGTGTTCTCTCCAACTCATGGGTCTTTTTTATAATTTTCTTTTTTGTAATGCGTACGTGATCATTAAGTTAAAATTAATATCGGATGATTTTGTTACCCGTGGCATTCCGATGACAATGCAGTTTTCTATTGACGTAGATATTGTCATCAGAATTTAAACATTTCCAAACTAATTTTCTTTCTATTCTCTTTTGTTTACATAATTCAAAAACTTAACTCATAACATACAATTGTAAAACTAATTGTTTAAGAAAACTTAATTATTTTAATTTTATTCTATTCCACATGCACGTAAAAATATAGGTGTTAATCCTATAAGCATGAAAAGCAGTGTAATATGAATAATAATAGAAGTATTTTTCAAATTGTCATTTCTACTAATACAATAATAATTTTGATTTGTTTATAAAATATATGTAAAGCAATGTATAATTTCTGGATTGTTTTTTTTCAGCAGAAGTCAAATAATTAAGATTAAAATATTTTTTCGTAAATTCAGATGAGCAAACTTGGTAAATAAATTTTTTGGGCCTTTTTTTTTTTTTTTGCAAACTGATTTCACTTCAAATTGATTTTTTAGCGGGGTTTATGTCTTCATTTTAGCAGGGTTTATGTCTTCATAATTATCATATTAGATATCTTCTCTCCATTGATTGAATGCTGGTCTAGGTAAAGACTCAGAATAAGTATATCCATTATGAAGAGATAAGCCTTCATGTGAAATAGCTTCATATTCCTGATGTGTGTCCACAATCTGTACATGGAAAGGACTTCCAGGTACGTCTATATCCGACCATTTTACTTGGATTATGTACAGCCCAGTCTCAAATGGATCATAGTGACAGATTATTTTACGATCTCTCTGGCTTTCACGAGACATATGAACTTGGAATGCACCTGAAATAGAAAAATATTCAATTTAAGTATGTATATAAACTTTTTATTTATCAAAACAATTGTCTCATGAATTTAGTTAAAGTTGTGAAAAATGCTAACATAACAAAATTTCATTGTTGTAATGTACAATGATATTTGTCTGAATTTTGAGATGAGGCTTGAAATCAAAATGATACACATCAAGCCTTATCTCAAATCTTCATATTAAGCTTAAAATTCTTTTTAAATGCTAGCTAAATAGAATTTTGGTTAGTTGAATCTAAACTTATTACTTCCATTTAATGCACAAAAATCCCACCCACACACTAAATTGTAAAATTTAATAGAAGACAATGAAAAAAAATTATGAAATCAAAGAGCTTTTCTTATGAATTTTATGATGAAGGTAGCAGTTTATTTCAACGCACCAAAATCTGTCGGCTGGGGCGTTAGAATGCACCGACTGCACCTCTGCAGAGGGGTAAGACTCCCCCAATGGGGCCACCTGTTGGCCGTGGGTGGCGACCTGTGATGCTTACGGATAGAGCCCAGGTGGATGAGCAGTTCATGACATGCAATACTCCACTTTGGCCCTACTTGGGCTAGACGGGCGGTCGGAGAGGCCCCTCTGATCAATCGGCTGGTCACGTCAAGCCCTAGCACCTATATGATTTCCCAACCCTATTGCCCTTATGGCAAGCCCCAGCCCTTTTTATCATATGGGTGCTAGAAGGCGGTGGCTGCGGGTCTACATGTCCTGGGAATGACGTTAAACTCTATCTGATGGTGAGTTCAGTTTTGGAGGTTTGGGGAATGTGGAGCACCCCTTTATCACCATTGCTCCTGGTCCACTCTGACCCGGAGTGGTAGTACCTGTTAGGGTCCCATCTATGGGTTAAATAGAGAAATGTATTTATAAAAAAATTGTATTATCCATTAAGAATGAATTTATTTCAAAACTTTATTGGCATTAAATGACCCACTGAGGTTGATATGCCATAAAACAAAACAAACCAATGCACCAAAATCTGCCATTCAAATCTTCTCGAACACAAAGTACTTGATGGGATCCCATGCCACATCAGACTTGCACCCCTCTCACCAGAAGGTGAGAGCTCTTCTGAGGAAAGTGTGAGGTTGATCCAGGTGGGATCATCCTCGCCAGAATCATCTGCAGACAAGCAGGATTTGCCACACCGCTGCCAGGAGCCTGGCACAAGAGAACATTGTGATCACCGAGAAGGTCCCTGGTTCATTCCCGGGTTTCAGCACCACCAAACTCTGGTATCAACCTAATGTACTTTGATTTGCTGAAATAGCTTGATGAAGGTAGCAGTTAATTTCAACACACTAAAAGTCTGCCGTCTCAAACACTTCACTACATTTTATCACAAGTTGATTTACAATTGAAATCTATTTACTTAATTACAGCTGGTCAAATAGAAAGGTCATTTAATAAATAAGGATTATATTTTTGACAAAAGCAAAAAAAATTTTTTTTTTTTTTTTTTCTCCAAGAATTTTTTTACCATAAATGTAAACTCTGCATTTTGGAATTGGTTTATAAGTAAAAAAAATTGTTTTTTTTTTTTTTTTTTTTTTTTTTTTTTTTTTCTTAAATATACTATATGTGCCTTCTCCATAAACTGCAATATTCATTTTTACACATTAAATTGTTGCATTTTTACCTTTCTTAAAACATTTTTTTTTCTTATTTGGTACAACAGGCATATGTTGTACATATAAAATTATCTGTCTTACTTAGGATAAAGATATTTTTTTTTAATTCTCAAATCATTCTATGTTTTAGTTTAAATATTTTAGTTTTAGTAAAGCATATTATTTTCAAAATATATGAATTTATATGGAATTATAGAAAATAGCATTTGAAAAATAATTGAATGTTTTAGTCATTTAAAGAAATTATTTCAATAAGATATAGTAAAAGTAAAGTTGTCAGGGTGGCCTGAATTCAGTATCAGCCAGTCAGTGAGGGAGTCTATCACCTTTTCCCTAGCACTAGACCAAGGAGATTGTTTGGGCATCTGAGGTGCAGCGCCACTCCTACCATCAGCTCCTCACTTTACCGCACATATCCATGTGCTACTCATACGTTGAGTGGGCGAGGGCCAGAATCGAACCAGGAACCTCAAGGTTCCCAGTTAATCTTGCAAAAATATTTGTTTTGAGGCTATTCAAAATGGTAGCAAATCAGGGTGCTCAAGGCTTGAACAGAGGTCTGTCATCAAATTTTTGTTTGTTTTTAGTAAAAAAAAAAAGATGTTTACAAATGGGCTAAACATGGGTTTGCCACCATAAATCTGAGTCAAAAAGATAATCCAAACACACTGAATCTTTGATAAAGAAAAAGTTCCAGGTGCAGTAAAGATGATGCTGATAGTCTTCTGGGTCATGAAAGAATCCATCACCATTGATTTCATTGAGAAAGTGCAACTGCAAACAGTGCTTCCTATTGCCAAATCCTTATAGAAAATTCACATTATTTATTGAATGACCCTTGTATTTTCTAAAATAGGTTTATATCTTAATATTAAGTAAAAAAGAGATAAGACATTCTTTGTATATGTTTTCTTTAACATATCATACCTTTAGGTCCTCGTATGCGTACAGTGAGTTTACCAGCACCTGCTCCATCTGTTTCAACCAAAAAGTGACTCTGAAATGTTGCAAGAATGCCATGTTCTACACCAGGTCCACTAACACGTACTTTGCTGGCATCTGGCAGAGCTCCAATCTTCAAAACGTAAGGACTTCCTGTAAAATAAAATTGGATTATCAGCGTTAATTATTTTGACCAGCAAAAAAAAATAAATCGCCCTCTGGGTGGCGTAAAAATTAATTTTTGAAAGTTATTGCCTAAAGGGGTAGAAGTCTTTTTTTGGGGGGGGGGGGGAAACCTGCAAATCATACTCAAAATCCCATGACCCACAAAAAACAGAACCCACAAATTTTGTAATAAAACTGTTAATTTTAACTCACATTAGGGTTAGTTTAATGGTAATGAATAAATAATTTGGGTTCTGTTTTTTTCTGGGTCACCCTGTAATATCGGGATTTTTTTTTTTATTTGCAAGTTTTACTTTTTTTTTTTTGTTTTTTTAATACACTCAATTCTACAAAATTTTATTAAAATTGAACAAATATTTAGAAAAAACTCTTATCTCGATTTTATTGACATCCAAAAGTACATAAAAGGATTTTTTTGCCAAGCTTTTTTGTAAAAAAAAAATTTTAAAAAAATGTAAATAGATCTTTGAAATCTTATATTTTTTGCTAATAGACATAAAAAAATAGTTTTCCTGTCAAAATTCAAATAAATGTTTTTTTTTCTAATAAAATCAAGTTCACAGTTAAATTTATATTAATTCAATCAAGGTTGTTCTTTATTCTATGTATTGACGATTTTCAGTAATGTGACGTAAGCAGTGACATAGTTTCGGTTACTGACAAATGAATGTAGCTCAAAGCAATGATTTGCTTTCTATCATTACAAGCTCAGTTACAAAATAGATTATTTTTTCCTTGATTGATCCTAAAATTTTGGGTTTTGAAAATGTTTTAAATTGTTAAATCATTCTGCTCTTCCTCTTACATGATGAATTGAAAATCAATTAAAAGCTGCTTTATCGCATTTTTGACTAAATTTGGACTTTCTCCACCAGACAAGAGGAAATACATAAAAAAGATCCAGGATAAAGCTCTAACCGCACCAGCGTGGATATGGCAATCCCACAGTGTGACAGCAAACCAACAGTCTGGTGGTATTGTGAGATACTGCTGAGGCGCTCTGGGTTAGTGATAGTGATGCTGAGGCACCGAAACGATGCCTGAACCCAGAGTCATCATCTGATGAAGGGTTTGTCGGATGCAATGATACTGTTTAAACAGCAGTCGTATGAAGTTATAAAAATGAATTTCCTCATTCTAGTAACATATGGGTATGAAAAGCAAAAAATCTGTTGAAATATTTTTTATTGTATTAAAAAGGTTTGTCTTATCTATATAAATGTTTTTAATTTTCAGCAAATCTGGAATATTGGGTTAGATAAAAGTTTTTCATTTGATCTTTATTTTAAATTATGAAAATTAAGCATAAAAAATGTTTAATTTTTATAATTAAAAAAAAATGATTGACAAATTTGTTTACATTTAGAAAAATGCCAAAATAATTGCTAATTTTCTTACAGAAATTAAAACTTTCCTCTTAAAATTTATTGATTCAGAGTTAATTTTTGAAAATATTATTAAAATATAACATTTATCAGAATTGTAATATTTTTCTTTTTGCTAAAACATTCTCATGAAATAATATTGCTAATTTAGTTTTCACCAAAAATTTGTTTAAATTTACAAATCTGTTATTTAAAAAAGAAAATGGGTACGATAATAGTATGTGGCCTACAAAATCATGTCTCTCTTATAGTATGTGACCTACCATCAAAAGCATATTATAAGGTTAATAATAATAACTCTTAATCCTAACCCTATTTTAGAATTAAATAGATCTCTGATTCATGTAAATTATGGATAAATTTTTTTAAATATTCTTAATTACTATATACAGCTTATGACTGAATTGCATTTCTTGAAATTGAATATATGTGAAAAATAATTAGTTTCAATAAAATTTACTCTTACTGGGGTAGGAATATTCAAACCGGGTAAGCCACATACTATAACGGCACCAGAAAATGGTATATGATGAAAAATTATCTTGCTGGAACTGGTGTTATGAAATTTTAAATTTAAACAAATTTTTGGTGAAACATAGTAAGTCCAGTCATGCTATTATGTTTACTTTTGGAATGATAACTTTGGGAAAGGTATGAACAAATCATCGCCCCCCCTCTCCCAGCTAGAGATTAAACAGTACCACTACTGTTCTTCTACAAGAATGGCTTTGGTATTAAATAACCCATGAAGTTTGATAGCAAAAAGGTGATAGACTCCCTCGCTGTCTAGCTAATACCAATAATAGGCCACTCCGTCTTTGTTTTTTTTAATTTAAAAAAAATTAAAACACCTTCTTTCCACAAATTAAAAAAAAATTTTTAAACAATTAAAATTAAATTGAATTAAAATTTAAATTAAATTAAAATTTAAAATTAAAAAAATATTTTAAAAAACATTTAAAAAAATTAAAACACCTTAATTCACATAATTAACATTTTGTTTTTATGCAATGGTAAATATTTGTAATAAATAAATAAAAATTATTCAACTAGTAATTCTTACCTAACACATTCTCTCCACCATATTTGATTTGTAAAATGTGTCTTCCAGGTTCTTGAGGTCGAACAGTTAATTTGTAAACTCCATCATGGTTATCTGCCAATTCACAATAGGCAGTTCGTGTTGGTCCCATGCAGTGAGCAGTAAGTTCACCTGAAATAACAACCATCATTATTAGTTTAGGTGAAATTATTACTTAGAATTTTAGAATAGTTATTTAAAATGGGGTTAAATTGAACTTAACTGACCTAAATTCCACCATCATATGAAAGAAAAAAAATACCAAAAATCAGGGAATTAACCAAATTTAATGAAATTTCAGTGTTGATATATTAATGAATAAAAATATAATGCACCAGTTATTTTATTTAAAAACTTTTACATTTTTTCAGGTCAGTTAACTTTGACCACATATCTTTGAGGTGTAACACAGATTCTCAAAGATACATGGTTCAAAGTTAACTGACCTGGAAAAAATGTAAAAGTTTTTAAATAAAATAACTGGTGCATTATATCTTTTATTCATTAATATATCAACACTGAAAATTTCATCAAATTTGATTAATTCCCTGATTTTTGGTATTTTTTTTTTCTTTCAGCAGGGTGACATACGATGGTGGAATTTTTCAGATTCAATTATAAATGCTGGAATTATTTTGAATTCACACAGCCATGCACAGTCTATAAGTTTAAGTTGTGGGCTCCATCACACCTTATATTACAAAAATAATTCATATTCAGTCTTATACTTATAAAAACAACTGATCTGCGTTTATAATATGTTATATTAATTATTTGAACATTGAACATTTATCTCAAAGATATTTCCAAGAAAACTTTGAACAGAATAATTTAAATTGGATTTTAGAAAAATAAGTTTTAAAAGAAATCATTGTTTCCATGTTACTCACCAGGTCCAGCTTTTCGTGTATCAATATTGACTTGAAGTTCCTTGCCTAAAATTCCTCCTTCAAGTCCTTCTCCAGTTACATTAACTTTCTGGGGCTGAGCAGCTGCTATTACACTGACTTTGTAAGGAGAACCTTTCAACTGTCGATTATTCCAGGTAATATGAAGTAAGTAACCACCTGGTATAACTGGTGTGTACGTGCACCTGTAACGACCATCTCCAAGATGCGTTTTAAAAACGTCAATTTCTGAACGAACTCCAGTCAAAGTCACTTCAGGTTTACCTTCAATGAGAAATGCCAAAACAAATTTGAATGATAAGTTATATTTTATAAAAAAAGAAAAGACAGGTCTATAAAAATGTGAACTTTGAAGCCTTTAAAAGCTTGGTTGAAAAAAATTTCTGGGTTCATCAACATCATTTATTTTGTGGCATAAACATATGAAATTTTCTTTTTTGACCCAAACTACAAGGTTCTAGGTTCAATAACGGCCCTCACCAACTCAGCATACGAATAGCACATGGATCTGTGTGGTAAAATGGGAGGCTGATGGTAAGTGTTGGCACTCCACCTTAGATGCATAAACAATCTCCCTGGTCTAGTGCGAGTGAAAAGGGAATAGACCCCCCCTTGCTGTCTGGCTGATACCGACAATAGGCCACTCTGTCGACTTTACTTTTACAAGGGTAATCCCCAAAGTAAGGTCTTCAAAGTGCCGGGGACATAGGGAAACTTTTTGTGTGGCTATTGGCAACACTGTTGTGTTTGTTGTGCATGAACCTGCCCCTGCGCACACCTCACTGCAATGCTCAGTCTTGGCTTGGCAATGTTTCTAATGAGCTCCAAGTTCACACAGTTATTCGGTTTTACAATGCAAAAGGCATTAAACTGATTAAAATTCATTGTCAATTATGTGTATGGTGAATCGTGCAACATCTGCAAGTGGTGTAGGGAGTTTTCAACAACGATGAGGTTCAATGCTTCCTCAATATGGCGGCAATCTATTATGACATGGGCATACAAAAACTGCCACAGTGCCTACATAAATCCAGCAACTGAAGTGGCGATTATGTAGAAAATTGATACATGTTGAAACTTTGAAATGATGTAAACGTTATTGATAATAAACAATAAACATTTCTGTGATTTCTAAATATTTTGGGGTTATCCTTGTATATAGAATTTAATTTCTGACTTGTTAAAAAAATAGTTATAACTAGATTATGACATTGGAAATTTTGAAAATTTTCGTTAAAAATTAATAACTGTTCTTTTTAAAACATCAGGGAAAAAAATCAATTCTTATTGGAAAAGTTAGGGATTATCTTCCCTTGGCACCAGGGAGCAAATCAATCAATACCATAGATTGGTGCCCAAATTGAATTCCATAACTAGTCACTTGTAGTGTTGAGCACACGGCAGCAAGATGTATAATTCCAGTTGCTCCCAAAACTTAAAAGGCACTCAGCAGATAAGTCTTGCAGCAAACGTCATTAAGTTTGCTATTTGTACCTTTCTGAATATATGTTTTTATCTTCATTTGCTTGTTGTCTTCTTGATCCGAATTTAATTGCCTACCTGGGAAAATATATGGTGCCTGGCAAAAAAGATCATATTCTGTTTAATTAAACTATTGTCAATTATATAGAATAATTATTCTATTTAATTTTGAAAAGGTATTGCTTAACTCACCTGGTCCTGCCTTTCGATCCATCTATGAAGAATTCAGCTTCTTCTCGAACTGCTGCTTCCTTCAATCCTCTTCCTGATAGTGTCACCTGACTGTTATCATGAGTTATAGTTGGATTTTTTGAAACAGCATAGCCAAGAAATGGAGCCCCAACAAGCGGATGTTCAGTCCAATATACATTAATCAGGTGATTGCCTGTAAAAAAGAACAACTTTATAAATTTCATTGACTGAAAAGGAAATGATTAAATAAATTTTTCCTATCAAATATTTTATATATATATATATATATACACACACACCCAAAGTAAATTTTAAGTAGAAAAACACAGAAATCTCTAGAACAAAAAACAAATTTCAAACACACACACCTAACATATCAATAACATAAGATTGTGGAACGTTATATCATTTTTTTCTCAATTTTTGCGCGCAAATCGCACGTGCAAGGATTGAAAAAAATAACATAGCGTTCAACCGTTATTACACAGCACAATTATAATAGAAAAGTTGCAGAAACACACACAACCTATCAAATATCAGACATATTCTGCCAAAATAATTCAATGCCTGAAGAAGACAACAGATCAGAAACACGTGTTGCATATGTAAGATAAAAAAATAAAAAAAATTTTTTCTGAGAACATAATACATTTTGCGGACCTTTTTTTATAAAATATTGAATTTTTCCCCGTTGGAACCAGAACAACATTTTTATATATATATATATATATATATATATATATATATATATATATATATATACCAACCCCACGCACAAGTAGGATGTGACACAAGGTCAATTTCTTAAGTGGAGTTCAACAGGTTTGAATTCAGAGTTTTCCTTCTCCTCGACCGGTCGCCTAACCAAGGTTAAAGAGCCCAATCTGCCCTACTATTTATTTATAGCTGGAAGGAGAGTAGGATTCATACCTTTCCCAAGGGTATTAGCACTAAGTGAAATGCAATTACCACATCCAGGATTTGATCTCAGGGCAATGAGTTCATTTCCCATGACTTTAACCATTACACCATGTGCTTCCTAACCATTACACCACATGCTTCCTATATGGTATATTTATTGAGTTATATATATATATTTTAGTTATTCGTACTAGTTACATCAAATACAAAATGCAGCAACTGAAGTGGTGATTATGTAGAAAAATAGATAAATGATGTTAACATCACTGACAATAAAGAATAAACGTTTCTGTGTTTCTAAATATTTTAGGATTATCCTTGTATATAGAACTGAATTTGTGACTTGTTAAAAAAATAGTTATAACTAGATATGTTTTGCAAAATTTCATTAAAGAATTAATAACCGTTCTTTTTAGAACATCTGGAAAAAAATCAATTCTTAATTGTGTCTAATTAAACTAGTATGTAGATATGGCCAATAGTATTAATAATTATGTAACTCTGTAACCAAAACTACACACCTCCGATGTCACAATTTCCTTAGTTATTTAAGTTATATTCTCAACGATTATGAAATAGTCATTATCTAATCTTAATTAGCATCTTATTTATAGACAATGTCTCTATTAAAGTCTAGCTGAGTTAGATTTGACGCAAAACTGTCCATATTATTAATGCATTTAAAATCCTGAAATATGTGCTATATGTTTCTAAGAAATAAAGGTATACATAGTATATGGTGGGAATAATTTGCATAATGATTTTAACAAAACTGGTTTAATAAACAATTATTAGCTGTTACTGATTTCTAATACTTTTATGTTATTCTCAAACTATTAAAAGTAATTCTATATATAATGTATAATCTATATATGGAAACCAATTAAAATAAGTGTAATATTTTTATATTCATTTTTATTTAGTTTCATTAGTCTTTCTGATTTAGTATATTATTTGATTACATTAAAATTTAAAAACTTGCACTCATCTCGCTTTTTCTCTAAGTTTTTGGTTAAAGTCCAACTGGTTCTGCTATACAGTAGCACTGACACAGCTACAGCTTGGAAGAATTGTTGCTTTATCTTATCAGAAAGATCAGATTAAATTTGGTTTGGTTTGTTTTATGGCATATCAACCTTGGTGGGTCATTTAATGCCGACAAAGTTGTGAAATAAATTCATTCTTAATGCATAATACAATTTTGTTTATAAACTCATGTTTTTCTATTCAACCCATAGATGACCCTAACAGATACTACCACTCCGGGTCAGAGTGGACCAGAGAGCAATGGTGATGAAGGAGTGCTCCACATTCCCCAAACCTCCAAAACTGGAACCTCACCATCAGATAGAGTTTAACGTCATTCCCAGGACATGTAGACCCGCAGCACCCATATGATAAAAAGGGTTGGGGCTTGCCATAAGGGCAATAGGGTTGGGGCAATCATATAGGTGCTAGGGCTTGATGTGACTAGCCGATTGATCGGAGGGGGCCTCTCCGACCGCCCGTCTAGCCCAAGATAGGCCCAAAGTGGAGTATTGCAAGTCATGGACTGCTCATACACCTGGGCTCTATCCTTAAGCATCACGGGTCGCCACCCACGACTAACAGGTGGCCCCATTGGGGGAGTCTTACCTCTGCAGAGGTGCAGTCAGTACATTCTAATGCCCCACCAACAGGGCAGCAGATTAAATTTGCTAACTACAAACTTGTGTATTTATAATGTTTAATTACATCAAGACTGTATAGGATTTCCTTAGATATTAAAATCAATTTGCCCCCCCCCCCCAAAAAAAAAAAATCAAATCAAATCAGTTAATTTTGATGTAATCTGTTTTTCTCCTAGTATTTACCTATACTATAACAGAGATGCTGATAGGTACGCATCCTGGGCCCTGACACACAAAAATCTAAAAGGACTCAGTAAAATCATATCCATGTGTCCCAGTGCTTTTTCTTTCTTCCCCACCATTTCAAGCTAACTGTAAATACATTTCAATAGTTTCTTAGAAATAAATTACACAGGATAGGTTACAAGATAGGAGTTAGACTGCTTTAGTTGATTCCCAGATCATAAATAAAAATCCTACAATCTATTAAGAAATTTTAGTTGGGATCCATAAATTTTCCCGGGGACTCAATTCAAAGCAAATATTTGCATCCCAGGATGTACTAAAATAAAAAGCTATCAGCATCACTGCTATAAGTATTTTTAATGAAAATATATATTAAATTACCTTCTACTTTGGGAGTAAAAGCCAGTGTATTTTTCCCATCACTTGTTGCATCAATATGTACAGGTAACCATTCTTTATTTGGATCTTGAACTTCTGCTGTCAGTTTACCTGAAAAATAAAACCAAAAGACATTAACACAAATATTTGTATCAAATATAAAAATCTGACAAATGATTTCAAAATTAGGTAATTATGAACTTTAGTTGGCCAAATTCCTAGCATAAAATTGTGCGTGCACATTATCTCCCTTAACAAATTTGCTTGTATAGTTTTTCTTCTGAGATTTTCTTAAACAATTGAATGAATAAAAATACATTTCATTTTTATCGACACATTTTTGTTTGTTTGTTTGAGAAATTAAATTTTTATTTCTCAAACAAACAAAAATGTGTTGATAAGACAGTGCACAACAAAAATATCATAAAATGTGTTCTTAATAACAATTAAGTTCATTTCAGATAATGGCACACACAATTTTATGCTAGGAATATGGCCAACTAAAGTTCATAATTACCCAAAATTATGTACTCCCCCCTCCTTTAGACAATGTAAAATAGTAGCCATTTCAATTTTACAATGGGGGATAAATAAGATTTTATTAAGAATTGCGTTTGCAATTCAACCCAAAACTTACAAATCAAGTCACATTCTAGGTTTAGTTTGGTTTCTTTGTTTAATGGCATATCAACCCTTGCGGGTTATTTAATGCCAATACAATCCTTATAGAAAAACAGCAGTGATACTATTTAACCCACAGCTGAGAGGATGAGGGGGCTCATACCTTTCCCAAGGGTATTAGTCTAAAAGTGAATGCAATAGCACTTACTATAATGTTGCAGACAAGCACTTTAACCCCTATGCCATGAGGACTCCCCCAAGTTATGTTATATACAGTCACTGGAAGAATACGGACATATGTATATATAAAAATATAAAATTGTTTGTGTGTAGACTGAGTGTTGGCAGCTAAGGTTGCACATACACCAGAGCCTTTGGGAGTTCTGACTGCAAGCGATCTCGATCCTGATCTCGGTCTGCCCAACCCAGATTTCTAAGGGCTTTTTATAATTGTTCAACTCACAGGGTCATGCCTCTTTGATCGTAACACCTATGCCGTTTTTCTGTAGACACACCTCCTCACCCACACAGCCTGTTTTCATTGGTTATGGGCTACACCTTCATATTTTCTGTGCCTACGCAGTGTCAAATGTACACTTGCATTTTCCAGGTGCCAAAGGTTAGTTCAATACCATATCCTGTTTTGTTTTCAGGCCCATGTTTGACACCATGCATTTTCTGTGTGCAGCCCTGGTTCCAGGTGCAAACTCATTGACCAGGCAATATATTACAGTTATATTCTCTAAGAATTGTTGAAATTAACTCATCACAAACTGTGATACAATTACATAGACATCACAGTTCAGAATTTTAAAGTATCTTTAAATTACATTAAGTCACTTAGAATATAAACTACCTAATTTGATCTATCATTAGAATAAAGTTTACAAGGAGTTTATTTACTTACAATTTACTTGTTTGAATTTTTGAGATGAGGACAATAGTCTGAATAATCTAAATATAGGGTGCCCCCCCCCCATCAAAATAAAAAATCAGAATTTGTGTTCGTTTTTTTTTTTTTTGGTCATCCTGTAATACAAATTATCAAGCCTCATGAAATAGTATTAGAGTTTAGTCGTACCTGGACCTGCTTCCGAAATATCAAAGGGGATCCTCTTCACCTCATCAACAACAAGATGGACATGATCATCAGAATCCATGAAATGCTGCCAGCCTCCAACAACACGCACTTTTCTTGCATTAACAATTTTAGGATGAAATGGGCTGCCTGTAAATCAGGAAATAATTTCATTTGTCGTGTTTGTCAAATAAAGAAAAAAAGTTGATTTAAGAAAATAACTTTGTTTACTCCAGGTTAAAAGCATGGTAAGAGTAACCCAAAGCTGAAATTTTTTAGACCTTATTTTTCCAATGCTGCTATCATTGGAGAACAAGAAAAATTTTGTTAAATGGACCAAAGTCTGGTCCATGACATACTGGACACTGTTGAAGCAGTAATGGACCAAAGCCTGGTCCATTACTGCTCCAACAGTGTCCAGTATGTCTTGTTCGTCTTACTCACATGGTTTGTGTGATAGGGGCAAGTGGCCATACAGCTGCTTTCTTGTGGAGTGTTGCTTCCAAAACCGTGCTTTTAACCTGGACTAATTTGGTATAATATCTAATATAATATTTTCTGAGGCACTTATAATAGAATTTATAAGAATAATATTTATAATAATAATAAAATAAAATAAAATTTAATAATAAATTCATAATAATAATATTTATAGTAATAATATTTATATCTAATATAATATTTACTGAGGCACTTATAATAAAACAAATATAAATTATTTAAAATATAAATTTTTATTTAAGTATTGGATAATTCTTTTAAGGAAATCTGAATGTAATGGATTAGAATTTTCGTAATTTTTTCAATTTTAGGCAACCAATAAATAATTTAAGAGCGCATTTCACTTACCTTGGATTTCTTTGTTATTCCACTTTACTTGTACGTCATAAAGACCAACTTCAACAGGAACGTAAGTTACAGTATAGGTACCATTTGTCTCAGGATCGATATTACACTTTGCTATAGAATTGGGACCTGAAAGTGTTGCAATAGTATACCAATTAATGTCAAATACACGAATGATACATCATTTTTTTTTATAAGGCTTGATGATTGAGAAATAAAAATAATTTTCAAGATTTAAAAGATGATTAGTTAATTATTGCAGCTTAATTTATGAACTGTTTTATAACCAGTAATTGATTGCAAAAAAAAAATTTTACCTTAAATATTTTACTTTAAATATTTTTACTTTAACTCTTAACATCCTATACCACCTCATTCCACCAGGCTGGAAGTCACATTCATTTTCCTAATTCGACCCAAACGATAGCCTTTGTTTAAATATAATATTAAACATATTTAGAAGTCATTATTTTAAGGGAAATAACAAGTAACTTTTAATGAAAAGGCCATTTTTAGCATTTTTGATAGATCCTTATAGGAATGGGATAATTCTCAACAGGATGTTAAGAGTTAAATATTGGATTTGTCCAAAAAAAATTATATTTATATTATTAAGATCTGTTGTTTTCATCTTTATTGTTATATACACAACATTTCAGCTAATGTACTCTCTGATCAATATCCAATCATCTGGAGGTTCAATCCTGACTGAAGGCAAAAATAACATAGAATACTTAACATAGCTTAACACTTAAAATCCTACCCCAGAAAAGTTTTGTTTGATCTTGGTACAGAGATTTGTTTTCAACTGTATTCCATAACAAACAGACAGACAGACACCACAACTATAGTATAAGATTTCTTGTCAAAAATATTTATAACTGGTTCAAATATATATATATATATGATTTTTAGATATTTGTTTTTTTTAGAAGCATTGTTGAATAAAGTATATATTATATTTTTGCTTGAAGGCAATTACAATGCATGTATCACAAAAATTCGATACTTTTTTTTATAGAAAATGAACTTGACAAGTGTAATCCCGGCAAAGGATCGCTCGGTGTGTAGAACATTGTACAGACTGTTTCGACTTTATTAAGTCTCATCAGCGATGTATACTAATGAAACTTAATAAAGTCGAAACAGTCTGTACGATGTTCTACACACCAAGCGATCCTTTGCCGGAATTACACTTGTCAAGTTCATTTTCTATAAAAAAAAAATTTTTATGCGATACATGCATTGTAATTGCCTTCAAGCAAAAATATAATATATATATATATTTTAAAATTTTTATTAGTACTAGCAAATATATGCACCCTCCGGGTGCAAGTATTTAAGTTTAAATGTAATAAAATATTAGATTAAATCAGAAAGGCTAATGAAACTAATTAAGAATTCAGTTAAAATAGGAAGTAAAGAATAAAATTACAATTATTTCTTCTTGTTAATGAATTTTTTTTAGGATTTATTGAAGAGATTTTTACTCATATTCATTAAGATAAAACCAAACAATTAGAAATCAATAATACCAAGCACATTTTTATTAAAATCAGTTTTTTTAATATCAATATGCAAATTAGTTTTACGTTTACACTGAAAACTGGTATTTTGTTGTATATATAAATACAATTGCAAGTTATTAGTATTTAGGTAATGCCAACAGTATTAATAATGTCAAACAGTTTTATTATTAATTGAGGTTTAAATAGAAATAGAATCATGGAGAATGTGACGTAAATAACTAAGGGAATTGTGACTTGAGTAGTAATATAGTTTCGGTTACAGACAGAAAAACACACAATCTCCAATAAGATATGATAATTATCACTTTTAAAAGAAACTTACAGAGTCTATTTCATATCATTGTAGCAATTTAATACAATACATGCATTGTAATTACCTTCAAGCAAAAATATAATATATATATATATATATATATTTTAAAATTTTTATTAGTATATGATAATTATCACTTTTAAAAGAAACTTACAGAGTCTATTTAATATCATTGTAGCAATTTTTTAAAAAAGAAAAGAAAACTCACCGTCAACTTGAACAAATAAATCTCCTTTAAGTCCAGATGCATCTACATAAAATGTTGCTGGTTTATCTTCTTCACCTTTGTACATTCCATCACCATGAGCTGTGGGCATTCCACCTTCCCTGATCTCTTGGATTATTGGTGTTCCTGAATATACAAAAGTATCATCAATAGTTGAATTCATTTACATCTTACAATATAAACACTTTCTGCTACTTTTATATTTTCTATGGTTAAAATTGATCTCCAGTAGAAATATTATCAAATCCTGAAATTAATAATGAAAAGAAAACATCATCATCTCTGGAATGATGAAAATAAAATAAAATTTTTAAAATGCCGCTCAGTTTCGAACATTGAGAAATGTTTTATAATATGAATAAAATCTATTTGTTTCTCACATGAAACTTTTGCCAATACATTGACCAGATAAAATATACATGGTAATCATGAACTTTGGTTTAGTAAATTCCTACCATAAAATTATGCTTGTGCATTATCTGAAATGAACTTAATTGTTATTAAGAACACATTTTATGATATTTTTGTGTTAAAGTATGCAATTGTATTGATTCAAAAAGTTTGTATTTTTTTTTTTGTATCGTACGATAATTCAAAATGTGCTCTTTAAAAAATTAAGTTCATTTCAGAAAATGCACAAGCATAATTTTATGGTAGGAATTACTAAACCAAAGTACATTTTGAATTATCATACGATATAAACAAAAAAAAAACAAACTTGTTCGAATCAATACAACTGCATGCTTTAACACCAAAAATATCATAAAATGTGTTCTTAATAACAATTAAGTTCATTTCAGATGATGCGCAAGCATAATTTATGATAGTGCAGAGGCAGACAATTGCTACAGTAGGAATTTACTAAACCAAAGTTCATAATTACCATATACATTAGGTTGTTTATATTATGGGCATAGAAAAAAAAAATGACCCCCCAAAAATTCTAAAAACAAACAAACTTGTTCTGCATTAAAAACTTACATGATCCCTATAAAAAATATAGATGCCATTTAAAAAGGGTGTATATGTAATATTATAAAAAATCATTTGCTGAATTTTAAAAGACTGGAGTTATAATTACATTTTTTGTTTTTACAAAATTATCCTGAATAAGGGAAATGTTGCTTCCTCTTAGAAAATCCAAAATCAGATTATTTTAACAAAAATTAAAAGAAATTATTTTTTCCCCTTTGTCTTATTGAAAAATAATAAAAAGTATTATGTGAAAAGTTTGAATTCATTTTTAATGATCAACATTTTTTCACGCTCAGAATTGCAGAGACATGGAATAAACTGCCCGCGTCTGTTGTAGGCTGCCGAAGCACTGAGTCTTTCAAAGCCTCCATGCTTCCTGTAGTCCACCGACACTATACCTGATGCCACTCTCCACATACATATGCACACATGCGCACACATACATGCATATTACTACTGTAAACTGTTCATGTTCCTGACACTATATTATTCTGTGTACTTGACATGAGACTTTGATGAGTTGTGGTGCACCTGAGCACTGTACACAATAAATTTCATTATATTACCTATTTTTATGATCATACCTGAAGGAACGATAAGGACATCCAATTGTGGGGTAATGGATAGCAAGCTAGTCTTGCAGATCTCTTACTATTGAAGAACGAGTTCTTACTTGCTGGATAACCTATAATTGTGACCTTGTGTCACCTTCTTACCCGTGGCGAATGGGTTGGGTAAATACCTACCCGAAGGAACAAATATTTTCTTTCATTTTCTGAATCTATTCACAAAGGAATTAAATAAATAAAAATTCTATTATGTTATTATGTTGAATAAAAACTATCATTTTCATAGACTGTTTTGCTTTATGTGATCAATTCCAAAATGCTTCAACAATGAATTGACAAAAAGCCTTTTTTCATGATTTATCAATTTAAAAAAAATCTTATGCTTTTCATGCTAACTTCAAAAGATCTCCAATTTTTATATATTTACCCAACCCCTCCACACATAAGCAAGATGTGACACAAGGTCAAATTGTTAACTCCTTTACAAAGTATCAAAAAGGGTCAAGAATGAATATGTTTACCTAACCTCTCTGTATGAGCAGGAGGCAACAAGTTCAATTTTTAAGTATAGTTTAATAGATTGAATTAAAATTTTTCCTTCTCCTAGACTGGTTGCCATACTAAGGTTAAAGTGTTTGGTCTGCCCTACTGTTTACTCATAGCCGGAGAGAGAATAGTTGGATTCCTAACTTTCCCAAGGGTATTAGCACTATGTGAAATGCAAATAGCCTCATCCTGGATTTAAACTTGGGTGTCCATTACTTCAACTATCACTATTACATGATGAACACCTTAAATTTTTATGGTAGATTATAAATACAAAATTAAACCCCTGCAATCAAAATACCCTGTTTTGTTTGATTTTTTAAAAATTGCTGTTCAGTTACTAACTTTTGTCATTCCAAGAGGGAAGTACCTGTAAAATTTCTCTCTCCTCAATTAATTTTCCAGTGACTTACATCTCAAAAACTTATAAATAATATGTACATGTTTGGCAAAAACATTATACACAGAGTATTTATTGCAAAAATATTCAAAGATTTATATAGATGTGTAAAATATTTCAAAAAAATTTAAACCTCAAATTGAGGATGATTTGAAATTAAAACAATTTCTTTCTTTTTTTTTTTTTTTATTACAAACATAATTTATTAATATTAAAAAATGGTTCTTCAATCTTTTTCTTTCAAAAAATTTAATAAAGTCAGTTTATCATTACATTTAATGTGATTTGGTTTTTAATAAAAAGTGGATTATTCATACCCATACCCAGTTTATTATAAATTAATACAAGAATTATATACATAACTAGCAGAGCTACCAGGCATTGTCCAAGATTTCAAAAGTTTAAAATAAGTCTTTTATCGATATTTATATAAAGATTCATAAAAATTTCTTTTTCTACATACAATAATAAATCCATAATATGAAAGCGATATAATGAACAAAATAATAAATCCATAATATGAAAGTGATATAATGAACAAAATAATAAATCCATAATATGGGAGTGATATAATGAACAAAATAATAAATCCATAATATGGGAGTGATATAATGAACAAAATAATAAATCCATAATATGGAGTGATATAATGAACAAAATAATAAATCCATAATATGAAAGTTATATAATGAACTCAATGAACAAAAAATAAATCCATAATATGAAAGCGATATAATGAACAAAATAATATGGGAGTGATATAATAAACAAAATAATAAATCCATAATATGAAAGTGATATAATGAACAATAATAAATCCATAATATGAAAGTGATATAATGAACAAAATAATAAATCCATAATATGGAGTGATATAATAAACAAAATAATAAATCCATAATATGAAAGTGATATAATAATAATAATCCATAATATGGGAGTGATATAATGAACAAAATAATAAATCCATAATATGAAAGATATATAATGAACAAAATAATAAATCCATAATATGGGAGTGATATAATAAACAAAATAATAAATCCATAATATGAAAGTGATATAATGAACAAAATAATAAATCCATAATATGGGAGTGATATAATAAACAAATAATAAATCCATAATATGAAGTGATATAATGAACAAAATAATAAATCCATAATAAGTGATATAATAAACAAAATAATAAATCCAATATGGGAGTGATATAATGAACAAAATAATAATAAATCCATAATATGGAGTGATATAAATAACAAAATAATAAATCCATAGTGATATAATGAACAAAATAATAAATCCATAATATGGGAGTGATATAATAAACAAAATAATAAATCCATAATATGAAAGTGATATAATGAACAAAATAATAAATCCATAATATATAATGAACAAAATATAAATCCAACAAAATAATAAATCCATAATATGAAAGTGATATAATGTGGTGATATAATGAACAAATAATAAATCCATAATATGAAAGTGATATAATGAACAAAATAATAAATCCATAATATGAGTGATATAATAAACAAAATAATAAATCCATAATATGAAAGTGATATAATGAACAAAATAATAATCCATAATATGGGAGTGATATAATAACAAAATAATAAATCCATAATATGAAAGTGATATAATGAACAAAATAATAAATCCATAATATGGAGTGATATAATAAACAAAATAATAATCCATAATATGAAAGTGATATAATGAACAAAATAATAAATCCATAATATGGGAGTGATATAATAAACAAAATAATAAATAAAACAAAATAATAAATCCATAATATGGGAGTGATATAATGAACAAAATAATAAATCCATAATATGAGTGATATAATGAACAAAATAATAATCCATAATATGGGAGTGATATAATAAACAAAATAATAAATCCATAATATGGAGTGATATAATAAACAAAATAATAAATCCATAATATGTGATATAATGAACAAAATAATAAATCCATAATATGGATGATATAATAACAAAATAATAATCCATAATATGAAAGTGATAATGAACAAAATAAATCCATAATATTGATATAATAATAATAAATCCAAATATGAAAGTGATAATAATGAACAAAATAATAAATCCATAATATGAAAGTGATATAATGAACAAAATAATAAATCCATAATATGGGAGTGACATAATGAACACAATAAACAAAATAATAAATCCATAATATGGGAGTGATATAATGAACAAAATAATAGATATTTATAAAAACAGAAAAAATTAACTCTGTAAAGTGAAAAATAAAGCAAAAAAAAACAAAACAGCAACAAAAATACAAAAAAAAAAAAGTTTTCTTTCAGGAAGTAAAAGAACAAAGATATAAAATAAATTTTCCCACAAATTCTCTGTCATGACAATGAAATAAAAGCATCACTTACCAATTGACACACCTGCTTTTCCCTGAAATCTGTCTTTAGTAACAAAATGATTCCTCAGTACAAGTTTAATATTAGAGTTTTTACATTGCTGGTTCTTCCCAGGAAGAGTAATAAAATTTAAATTTGGTTTTGATGGAGAATATGGCCGATACGTTTGGTCATCCCTTGAAAAAGATATAGATCTATCTAAAACATATTTGGAATTTTTATTAGCTGAATGGTTGCTTGGGAGTTTACTTGCATTTTTTGTTGTAGAATATATCACATCATTTCGAAGGTCTTGGAATTTCGAAGAAGATTTTTGTTCAACATGAATATTCTTAGAACTTGTCTTTGCCTCCCAGTGTGTAAATAAATTATTTCTCTCTTTATTTGTTTCCCTTGTTTCTAATCTGATGGGAGATTTTGTTTCTTTAAAAGTGTTTTTGTCCTCTGAATCTAATATGGATACTTTCATTGAATTTTTGTCTAGAATGGAAACGTCTTTTATATGATGTGAATGTTGAACAGAATGTATGGAGTCAAAGGTTTCTGTTTGTTCAGCTGTTTTCTCAGGTAGAATTGTCTGTATTTTACCAAGTAAGTTTTTTCTCTAATATCTTGCGCATTTAATATGTTTATGTTAGAATTTTGATTTGAAGATAATTTATGAGGAAATAAGGAATGTCTTTGATGAGATGGATTATCAAAAGGTAAGACTGAAGTTCATTCTGATTATTATCCGATGATAATGCAAAAAGATCTTTTTTTTCTTCTTCTTCTAATATATTGTCAATAATTTTCACAGCATCACGTTCTTCATTAGAAGAGTTATCTTGTAATCGTTTTTGCATTGTATTTTCCAGTATTTTTCGAATCGATACAATATTTGCAACGTTGTCAAGTGATTGAGAAAGTCGTCTGCTACCAAGTTGTTTACTTGGGTTTTCAATTTCAAAAGGAATATCTTCTAGACTTGATGTTTTTCTTCTTTTTAAGAAACTAGCAAGTTCTTCATAAAGCTTATCATGGATATGTTCAGAATCTGTAATGATACCGTATTTTCCGATGATCGCCTGTGGAAGATATCTGTATTGACTGAGATTCTCTTTAAAAATCTGTTGTTCATTTTCAGAATTTGGCAATGTTTTTCTATCATTTGATCCGAAAGAATAGCTGAAGTTTGATTCAAGAATTTCATTTTTTTCAGTTAAAACTTTAGATTCTTCCCAGAATGCCGATTTCTTTTTGCTGATTAAATTATTTAATCCACGTCCAGCCATTTTGTAAAAAACATTCAACTCAACACTGATATTATTTTAAAAAGAAACATGCTGAGAAATTGGCTGGAAACTCAATTTCTTTCTTTCATTGTACAGAGAATGTAAAAATTCATAAAAATGTATAAAATTAAGTAATGGTCTGGAGTATTAATAATATTATTTTACATAATGATCAAATAGGTTAAAAATATTAGTTATAAAATGATGTTTTTAACTGAAATCATCAAAAATTATAATAATTTAACCAGGAAGAATTTTGAATTAAAATAAAAACCAGATAGTGTTATATTTCATCTTTAAGTAATGTTGCTCATAGATACATGTTTTAAGTACAATTATAAACAAATTAAGGGGCCTGTTTAGCTCAGTCGGTAGAGAATCCGCCTAGTAATCGCAAGGTTCCAGATTTAATCCTCGCCAATTCAGTGTATGAGTAGCACAGCTTGGGTAATCTGATCTGTGTGGTAAAGCATCTAGAAGCTGACGGGTAGGTGGTGCTCCACTTCAGCAAAAAAAAATCTCCCTGGTTTAGTGAAAAGGTGATAGACTCCCTTTCTGTTGGCTGATACTGACAATAGTCCACTCCACTGAGCAAGCAAATTCAAGTTCTCCTATTTTCACAGAATGTTTTTTTTAAATCCAGTTAACAGATAACAGAGGAGCTGTTGTCCCAAATTTTGGAGAATAACTTGAATATGTGTAAAATATAAAACCAATAGCAATGTTTCAAAAAGAGAATATGGTTGGCAGATTTATCAAAGTGGATTTATCTGCTGAGAGGAAGAAGAAGAAGAAGTATCATTGAGTAGTGGTAGAGCTAGTTTGAAAGCATTTGTTGAAAGTGTACCTGTTTACCATTGGAAAGAAAAACACATAATGGTGGTTTGGAGAGATTTTTTTTCTTCCTTCTCTTGTTCCATTTCTTTTTTCCCACCTGGTAGGAGTAATTGTGTACAAAGAAGGCTGAAGAATGTTAGTATTGACACAAATGGCAATCCTATTCTACAACTATGAAGCAAATTCTTAATAAGGATATATACACACATATATATATATATATATACACACACACACATACACATGTGTGTATATATATATAAGAGGTGTGTTAATTACTCACCTCCACTTAAGCCAATATTAAAATGAGACCAAGTGAACAAAATGAAACTGTAGTATAGATGTAAACATAAGAAAATGTCAAGTTCCCACCTATTTAAAGTAGGTCTTCAGAATTTTGAAAAAATCTGGGAAAATAAGATACAAAGAGGAAAATTGGTTTGTTTATTTAGTGAAAAGTATTCATTATAAGTTACAAGATACATTTTGTATTTGTTTATATTTTATTAAACACAAAATTCTTAAATTACAATAATTGATTTTGTGAAAATATATCTTATTCAAATAAAGAGTATGAATAAGTTAGATTTGCTTCAAAATCTTAACTAATTTTTATTTTTGAGAAATAGTGTATACTGAACTATCTTTTTTTTATATTTATTACTTTCATTATAGTCAAGTTAAAGTAACTCCATCACATTTAAGGGAATGGGCCGGGTTAGCTCAGTCAGTAGAGCGTTTGGCTAGAAACCACAAGGTTCCTAGTTCGATACCGGTCCTCGCCAACTCAGTGTATGAGTAGCACAGGGATCTGTGCGGTAAAGTAAGGAGCTGATGGTAGGTGTGGCGCTCCACCTCAGATGCTAAAACAATCTCCTTGGTCTAGCGCTATTGAAAAGGGGATAGACTCCCTCGCTGACTGGCTGATACCGACTTTAGGCCGCCCCATCGACTTACTATATTGAACATAATTAAAAAAAAGCATCTTAGATACGGAAAATAAATTAAACATGTTTGTGTTTTGTTTATTTATTCCCATTTTTACTTAAGTCATTCATTGGTTTCAACATTTAGATACTATGAGGATTTCTCCTGGCGTTTACTATTTATTAGTGAGAAAAAAAAAATTACATTTTATTTAAGTCAGAGAAAATAATTTTGTTCAAAATGAAAAACATTAAAAGCAAAATATTGGATAAAGGTTAATTCTTCTGACTGAGTTTACAGATTTGACCACACATAAAAATCTTTAAAATAATCCTCTGCCCTGTCTATATGGATTTAAGAATAAAATATATTTGAATGACTTTCTTTGTTAAAACTCTTAAGGTCCTATACCACCTCATTCCACCCAGCCAGAAGTCACGTTTCTTTTTCCTAATCTGCCCCAAATGAGAGCATTTATTTAAATGTAATATTAAAGATATTTAGAAGTCTTTGATATAAGGAAAATAACAGTTAACTTTAAATGAAAAGGCCATTTTTAGCCATATATTGATAAATCCTTATAGGAATGGAGCTCTGGACTTATAAAATTCTCAACAGGATGTTAAGTGTTAAAGAAAAGCATGGATTAAAAAATGAAACAAAAAAATGAAACAAAAAAATGGTTTTAGAATGGAGTTTGAAGAGTAATATGATATAAAAAGCAGGGAGTCCTCGTAACATTGTGGATAACGTGCTGGACTGCAAGATCATAGTAAGCGAATTTGAACATCAGTTGTGTTATTATGTTCACTTTCAAATTAATACCCTTGGGAAAGTTATGAACCTCCACTTCTCCCGGCTATGGGTTAAATAGTACCACTACTGTTCTTCTAAAAGGATAGGATGGCTTTGGTATTAAATAACCAAGAAAGAAAGAAAGAAAATAAAAACGTAGGAGTCTGAACCGTTATATACATCATAAAAGAGGTCACACAATGAAGAAAATAAAGCTTTCAATTTTATGAGAAGATAAGTAAATGCTCTGACAAATGTGAACTTGTTAAGAAATCTCATTTGGTTGGTATGAAAATATTTGTTGACATTCTTAGTAAAAGGAATTTTCTATGTTATCAATGCAATGAATAGCTGTCATAATGGACGCAGTAGATGGTCATAGTACATTTTTGGATAGTATGCAGTAACTTAGAAGGAAAAAAAACTGAAGAGTAAATATATTCATACATTTTTATTCTCCTGGTTTAATGATTACTTGATAATTAACCATTCTTAAATGATATCTCTTATAGACAGCAAAGAAGTTAGTTGTATAACATATATATATATATGGAGGCGCGTGGGCTAGTGGTTAGAGTCATGGGAAATGGACTCGTCAATTCGAGTTCAATTCCTAGTCGAAGCTGTTGGCATTTCACATAGCGCTAATACCCTTGGGAAAGGTATGAATCCATATATTCTCCCTCCAGCTATGGGTTAAATAGTAGGGCAGACTGGGCCCTTCAGCCTTGGGTAGGTAACCAGTCTAGGAGAGGAATAACTCTGAATTCAAAATTCCCTCCAGCTATGGGTTAAATAGCAGGGCAGACTGGGCCCTTCAGCCTTGGGTAGGTAACCAGTCTAGGAGAGGGATAACTCTGAATTCAAAATTCCTGAGGTCCGTCGTTGATTGGGTTTGTGGCAACCCTTGATGCACCAATTCTTTCCTATCGACTGTGCCAAAAAGTGTGGATGGTCCAACACAAGCCTTCACCACTATAAACAAATCACTGTGTGGGTGTTCATTGTGTGTGTGTGAAACCTCATGCGTCGAAAATCGATGAGAGAGTCCATAATATATATATATATATATATATATATATGTATATATATATATATATATAAATATATATATATATATATATATATATATATATATGTATATGTATATATATATATATATATATGTAAATGTAAGGTAATCCAAATGACTGGTAAGTAAGAGATGATTCTATTTGGGATCATCGAAATCTCACTGTACAACCATGTTGTATGCTCTTGTAGGTGCAAACATATATACTCATAAAAGGATTTTTATAAATCCCTGAGGAGAGCTCAATGTATAATGATCAATAAATTGAATTATATAAAGAGCAATATTTAACTTTCAAAGAAAGAAAAAATTAACAAACCATCATCCCATTATATTTTTATTTCGACCAGAAACTCAAAAAAATGAATCTAGTCTCATACAGGGAATCTCAAGAGAAAAAAAAAAAAAGAAAAAAATATATATATATTTGAATAATAGTAATTTTTGAGAAGTAAAAGTAAAGTAGGAAGAGTGACCTATTGTCGGTATCAGCTGAATGGCGAGGGAGTCTATCCCTTTTTAGTAGTGCTAGACCAGGGAGACTATTTTTGCATCTGAGGTGAAGCACCATACGTACCATCAGCTTCCCATTTTACCACACAGATCAAAGCTACTCATGCGCTGAGTTGGCAAGGACCGGTATTGAACCTATAACCTTGTGGTTCTGAGGCAGATAAACTGACCCTAAACTATAAATGTCTTCAGATTAATGAGGTCATTTGAGAATTCTGAAATTCTTTCCAGTTAGAATTGTAAATATTGAAATTTTCTACTCCAACTTTAAATCTGTGCACGTTTATCTGATCAAATCTACATTTTCTTGATAAAAGGGTTTCACAACTGGGTAATTCCATGTCAAATCATCCAGAAAAAATTAAAATTATCATTTTAATTTTTCTGAATTATGATAAAGTTAGACAATCCCCAAAGTTTGAGCTTCCAATTCTAAAAATTGGCAGAATTATGTCAATTTTTAGCTCTCCAAATTTGATGGGGTTGGCAAAAAATCTGGAGAGCTAAAAATCGACATAACTCTGCCAATTTTTGGAATTGGAAGCTCAAACTTTGGGGATGGTCTAACTTTATCATAATCCATACTTGGACAAACTTTCAGAAAAATTGAAGGGGGTGGGGACATGGCCTGGATGATTTGACACGGAATTACCCAACTACTTTATTTTTTAAAGAACCTTTTGTTAAATACACATTTACTGTATATATATATATATACATACATACATATACATATATATATATATTTACCAACATCTTTGCATGAGTAGGATGTGACACAAGATCAATTATGTGGAGTTAAATAGGTTCAAATTCAGAGTTTTCCTTCTCCTAGACCAGTTGCCATACCCAGTCTGCTCTACTATTTACCCACAGCTGGAGGGAGAATAGTTGGATGCACACCTTTTGCAAGGGTATTAACGCTATGGGAAATGCAAAAAGCCTCATCCAGGATTTGAACTCATCTCGATATGTCCATTTACTACGACGATAATAATTACACCACCACATACACACACACACACACACACACATTATATATATATATATATATATATATATATATATATATATAGTGCCTGAGTACCACTTTAATGTTTCTGTTGGAGTAGTATTGTTTCAGTAATTTATCCAAGAATCTTCAATACATCATAAAAAGTAAAGCTTTGATAATAATAACAGTGAAAAAATTATAGGTCTACTGCAGTTTCAATCATTGTGATCTTTTCATAAAGTAGGGTCCTGAAGATATCATTATGATTGAAACTGTATATATATATATAGTTAATTCTTAAATTATTTTAAAAACTGTCCAGATTGTGTACTAAAAGGGAGTAGCTATAATGGTAATTATAAACTTTTGTTTAGTAAATTAGGGTGTCCCAGAAAAAACAGAACCCACAAATTTTGTAATAAAACTGTTAATTTTAACTAGGGGGGTTTAGGTTTAGGGTTACAGTTTAGGGTTAGGGTTAGGGTTGAGGTTGGGGTTAGGGTTAGGGTTTGGGTTTTTTTTTCTGGGTCAATAGTATATACTAATAAGCTATAAGAAATAAAAATATAAAAAATATATATAAATAAACATATAAATTATATATATATATATATAAAATATATAAAAAATGTCTCATTATATATATGTTAATAAGCTATATTTTCTATATTACTAATAATAATTAATATTAATTTAAATCATTGATTTGAAAAAAATTTTAAATTTAGAATATTTACAATTTATATTTTAAGAATATTAAAAAAAAAAGAATATAAAAATATTGCATATTTAATGTATCATTATATATATTCTCTATTCATTTATTGCAAGTGTTTATATTTTATAAATATTATATTTGAGGGCTGGTTTAGCTCAGTCAGTAGAGTGTCTGCCTAGGAACCAGTAAAGGTTCCTGGTTCAATACTGGCCCTCGCTAACTTAGTGAATGAGTAGCACAGGGATCTGTGTGATAAAGTAAGGAGCTGATGGTAGGTGTGACGCTTCACCTCAAATGCCAAAACAATCTTCTTGGTCTAGCACTAATGAAAAGAGGATAGACTCCCTCACCTTTTGGCTGATACTGACTTTAGGCCACTCCGACGACTTTATATTGTGTGACTCCAGCTGAGTATATGAATGATTCATTCATTTTTAACTGGGTTGTAGATCAGCAACTTTTACTATAAGAAATGCATTGACCAATAATTTTTACTATCTCCTCTGATCATGAAGCTCCTAAACAAACTAAACACCCTCTCTAAAAATAATAACATTGTATTCACCTGGATACCAAGTCACATTGGTTTTGGTTTGGTTTGTTTTGTTTTATGGCATATCAACCTCAGTGGGTCATTTAATGCCGATAAAGTTTTGAAATAAATCAATTCTTAATGGATAATACAATTCTTTTATAAATACATTTTTCTATTTAACCCATAGATGGGACCCTAACAGGTAATACCACTCTGGGTCAGAGTGAACCAGGGAGCAATGGTGATGAAGGGGTGCTCCACATTGCCCAAACCTCCAGAACTGGAACCTCACCATCAGATAGAGTTTAATGTCATTCCCAGGACATGTAGACCTGCAGTCACTGCCTTCTAGCACCCATATGATAAAAAGGGGTTGGGGCTTGCCATAAGGGAAGTCACATTGGTATCCAAGGAAATGAAAAAGCAGACAAAGCCGCAAAAAAAGCACTTCAAATAGATATGAACAAATCTAAAATCCCTTATACAGATCTGAAACCAACCATAAACAAATTTATATTAGACAAATGGCAGAAATCATGGGACAATCAGACCCAAAACAAACTCCATGAAATACAAGAAGTTATTGGAGAGTGGCCGACAGGCCACAGAAGTATTAGAAGAGAAGAAGTAATACTCACCAGATTGCGTATTAGGCACACCCACATTACCCATTCATACCTGTTAAAAGGGGAGGATGCCCCAGTGTGCCCAACATGCTAAGTACAACTTACAACCAAACATATCCTTCTAAATTGTAACAGCCTTAAACATATCCGCACTAATTACTATCAAGCAAGAAACCTGAGGGACATCTTTAAGAATACAAACCCTGAAAACATATTAAATTTAAAAAAAAAAAACTACCATTTCAACAAGATATAACAAAACATAACCGAATATCTCCATAGAACCACTACTTTAAAGACTGAAATCCCAAATAACCTTTTTTTGGCATTAAATGACCCACAGAGGTTGATATGCCGTTAAACAAAACTCAAACTCAAACACAAATGCAAATGATTTTAATATAAAAATGAGATTGTGTTGTGCGACTCCAGCTAAGTAAATGAATGATTCATTCATTTTTAGCTGGGTTGTAGATCAGCAAGTTTTACTATAAAGAGGTTAACCAAAAAGAAGAAAAGAAGGGCAAACAGAAATTCAATCAGCAAAGTCTTCACAAGTCTTCATCATATTTAGTATGGAATGTTTTATTCTGACTTTGTTGAATTACCTGAAAAACCAGTGAACATTACCAAATTAGGTAAATAGAATTAGTTTAGGTGAGACAGCTTCTTATAAAGTGCACAAACATTTGCTACTCAGTCTACATTATGTAAACTGAATGATTGATGATTAAAATGTTTTATCACCAATTGTATAATAACCTCATCAATAAGATTTAAACTAAATATTCAATATTTGGCCATTAGACTGTGACTTTAAGATTTGCTTTTTGGATGCTTGAGATGTTTGGTTTGGTTTGTTTTGTTTTACGGCATATCAACCTCAGTGGGTCATTTAATGCCGATAAAGTTTTGAAATAAATCAATTCTTAATGGATAATACAATTTTTTTATAAATACATTTTTCTATTTAACCCATAGATGGGACCCTAACAGGTACTACCACTCCGGGTCAGAGTGGACCAGGGAGCAATGGTGATGAAGGGTGATCCACATTCCCCAAACCTCCAAAACTGGAACCTCACCATCAGATAGAGTTTAACGTCATTCCCAGGACATGTAGACCCGCAGCCACCGCCTTCTAGCACCCATATGATAAAAAGGGGTTGGGGCTTGCCATAAGGGCAATAGGGTTGGGAAAATCATATAGGTGCTAGGGCTTGACGTGACCAGCCGATTGATCGGAGGGGGCCTCTCCGACCGCCCGTCTAGCCCAAGATAGGGCCAAAGTGGAGTATTGCATGTCATGAATTGCTCATCCACCTGGGCTCTATCCTTAAGCATCACGGGTCGCCACCCATGGCCAACAGGTGGCCCCTTTGGGGGAGTCTTTGGGCGGTGCTTGAGATGTATGAATTATGTAAAAGCCAGAATAAATGGTAATCCAAAGGTCCAAAAGAAAAAAACTTTCTGGGGATTAAATAAAACTAAAATAAATTAAAAAAAAAAAAACCCAACAATCTCCCATGGACCTTCACCAGAAGAACCCTCTGTGCATGTGCAACAAAAAGGACTGACTCCCGATCCCTAAAAGAATATCTCGGCGATTCTAGTTTAGGCCATAACTGGGTCTAGTCGCTCCTACTAGCCAGGGAGATATTCCCTTACTATAGATGACTATGTCCAGTGAATAAAGCCTAAATCATAAAACCACCCTCTGTCTCTGTCCCTTTCTTTTTCGTTCCTTAAATTCCTTCCTTTTCAGCGTGACCACCAAATGAGATGGGGTTAAAAGAAAACCTGAGGAACACGCACCAAGAATATCCAGCTACATTGAGGTGAAGCGTCACACCTACCATCAGCTCCTTACTTTACCACACAGATCCCTGTGCTACATTAAACCTTAAAACACCCCAAACCTCTTCCAACCCCAAACTAGCCAAGCTATTATAACTTTTACCTTGTCACCAAAGAAAGATTTAGTCCATTTCTGATAGTTAATAAAAATAGCATAATATTCTAAGTTTGGATACTTTTCAGCTATTTCTGTTTTCAGTTGGCCTGACTGGGAATAGATTGAATCAATTGTCTGCTTCTCCAGAAGTTTATTGTAGTGAACTCTCTTCAATTCCCCTGATATTCATAGCAGGGTCATTCCATGTCAAAACACCAGCAAAAAGTTGAAATCTGCACCCACCGACACCGAATTACTTGAAATTTGGCACACATGTTCCCCTTCATGAGTTAGGAAAGTGTGCCAAATTATTTTGTCTTCATCACTTCAGATGTAAAAACAATCTCTAGTGCTAGTGAAAATGGGATAGACTCCCTTGTTGTCTGGCTGATCCTGACAATAGGCCACTTGAATGACTTTACTTTATTGTATATAAAAAGTAAAGAAAAGTCGACAGGGCGGCCTAAAGTCGGTATCAGCCAGTCAGCGAGGGAGTCTATCCCCTTTTCAATAGCGCTAGACCAAGGAGATTGTTTTAGCATCTGAGGTGGAGCGCCACACCTACCATCAGCTCCTTACTTTACCACACAGATCCTTGTGCTACTCATACGCTGAGTTGGTGAGGACCGGTATCGAAATAGGAACCTTGTGGTTTCTAGCCGAACGCTCTACCGACTGAGCTAACCCGGCCCCTTTATTCTATATAGTCCAATATATATTTTTTGTTTTTTCTAACTTATGTAGAAATTGCACATTAAAGCAACTAGCATAATCAAAATGTTGCAAATATTTTTCAATGCTTATTTTGGTTGGTTGGTTTAATGGCATATAAACCATTGTGGGTTATTTAATGCCAATTCGTGTTTTTATACATATGATTTGTTTAAGAAATAATTTTCATTAACTTCATGTGTATTAATAAATACTGGTGGTTAACCCTAAGCAACTGCCTTCTAACACCTATTCGATAAAAAGGAGTGGGTGTTTGCCCTAAGAGCAGTGAGTGAGTTCAAACTCCAATATGAAGAAGAAACCTCCAGAGAGAAAGTGCAGAGAATCTCAATAGAAGAATAAGCCGTATCTTGATAGGGATATTAGGAGAATTTAAGAAGAGGGCCACACAACACTACAAAAAACAAAAGAAAAAAACGGTTATTTCCTAGAAGTCTAACATGATCAAAGGGGAACCACTCTTGGCTGATAAATTATTTATTTATTTTCCCATTAAAATAACCCTAAACCCGTCTTCTTTTTTCCTAGTAGATCAATAAATGAATAAATAATTTATCAGTCAAGAGTGGTTCCCCTTTGATCATGTTAGACTTATAAGAGATAAACGAAAAAAAAAAAGATTATTAGATTTACTAGCAAAAAAAACAAAAAGTGATGTAATAATTAATTTTTGAAAGATATTGTCTGAGGGGGATGGGAGTTAAAAATTCAATGTTAGAGGGTTTGTATCATAAGTAAGTAAAATCATCAAATTTAAAAAACAAATAAAACAATTCTAAATGAAAACTTAGTTCTGTCCCCCTCAAATAATATGTTATGTGCATCTATTAATCATTAATTAGATAATTATTTTGAATATTTTGCACATAAATTTTATATAAAATCATAGGTATTTATTTATTTGTAAACTTTTTAGTTAACGTCTTGTTACTGAAAAACAAGGGCGAAAATAAAAAAAACTACTTTAAAAATTGCTTACTCAAAGTTTGAGTGTATATAAAATGGGATTGTTTTTATTCTATGTATTAACGATTTTGACTATAAATTAGATACTCATTTAATAGATTTACGCAATTATTGAGAATAATCTGACGTAGGCTGTGACATAGTTTTGGTTACAGACAGAAATATACCCAATCTCCATTATTAATAGATACAAAAAATTTCCAGAGCCATCTTTTGCACAATGTTGTTTTGTTGCATCAAGTCACAGAATGCTGTTGTTGTTGTTATCATCATCATCATCATCATCAGTCACAGAATGCTGTTGTTGTTGTTATCATCATCAAGTCACAGAATACTGTTGTTGTTGTTATCATCATCATCATCATCATCAAGTCACAGAATACTGTTGTTGTTGTTATCATCATCATCATCAAGTCACAGAATGCTGTTGTTGTTATCATCATCATCATCATCATCAAGTCACAGAATACTGTTGTTGTTATCATCATCATCAAGTCACAGAATACTGTTGTTGTTATCATCATCATCATCATCATCATCAAGTCACAGAATACTGTTGTTGTTATCATCATCATCATCATCATCATCAAGTCACAGAATGCTGTTATCATCATCATCATCAGCAGCAGCAGCATCAAGTCACAGAATGCTCTTCTCAATCATCAGTGTATCCCCATAGCGTAATGGTTAAAGCGCTGGATTGTGACATTGTAGTAAGTGAGTTCAAACTCCAGTCGTGCTATTGTGTTCACTTTCAGACTAATACCCTTGGGCAATGTAAGAACCCCCCCCCATCCCCTATCTATGGGTTAAATAGTACCATTAATGGTTTTTATAAAGATGGCTTTGGCATTAAATAACTCACTTAGGTTGATATTCCATTAAACAAAGAAACCGGTAACCAGATCAACTATCTGTAGATATTCTAATACTTATAAAACGACTTGATTATTCATAATAAAAAATCAGTTAAAGATATATTGTGATGTTAATAAAATATTTTAGATAAAAAACTGATATAAAATTTAGATTACTCTGTTGACTAAAAATGATATCTAAAAATACAGAGTCTTCTAAGAACATTAAAATCTTTAAAGAACCATTATATATTTTTTCTTATGAAATACACATTCAAGTTTAATTTTTATTCCGTCATAGATTATTAAAATAGCTTTTTAATTTTAATTTATATAAATTTTATTCTATTCTTTAAAAATTAAATAAAGTTATTTAATCAATTTAATGCTTACTTGAATAGATAAATGAAATATGAAATGTATTAAATCTCTAAGAAAATAAATTAAGAGCATAACAACATATATTACATTCATTCATTGATTGTACAAACATTTTTTTAAATAAATTTTATTTATCAAAAAGAATTTATTTTTCTACAAAATTGAACTGAATAAAATTTAGTTTATTGACATTGAACTGCCACCCACCTCAGGCAATATTTAAAAAAAAAATATTTTTACATTGCCCAGAGGGTGTTTTTTATTTTGCTAGAATATATAATGGAGATCTGGTGTTTGCAAGATAAACTGAAAAGTAGATGTGTTTAACAACAGCAACCTTGAGCACCTTTTTGATCTCCATCTTTCTAACACACGTGGGCATGCCTACAAAGTCAGAAAACAGCACTGCTCACGTGACTTTCGGAAACATTTTTTCATGCTCAGAGTTGCGGAGACATGGAATAAACTGCCCGCGTCTGTTGTAGGCTGCCGAAGCATTGAGTCTTTCAAAGCCTCCATGCTTCCTGTAGTCTGCCGACACTATACCTGATGCCACTCTCCACATACATATGCACACACGCGCACACATACATGCATATTACTACTGTAAACTGCTCATATTCCTGACACTAATACATTATTCTGTGTACTTGACATGAGACTTTGATGAGTTGTGGTGCACCTGAGCACTGTACACAATAAATTTCATTATCATTAAAATAAGTTTCATGAATATTTTCAAAGCAAAATCATTTCCCATCAAAAATGATTATATTACTTAAAAGCTATTTTTGGTTGGTTGGTTTGGTTTTACGGTACCTTTCCCAAGGGTATTAGTCTGAAAGGGAACATAATAGCCTGACTAGAGTTTGAACTCACTTATTATGATGTTGCAGTCCAGCATGTTATTCCTTATGCTACAAGGACAATCCCCACCCCTCTAATTGATGAAAAGGTAAACATGAACATTTTAGCCTTACACAGGATGATACTCATTGGGAAAGTAATTAAGATTAAGGATTACATAAGATATTAAAAAAGTTATAAATGTTCAATGAAGTTCTATTTCTGTATTTTAAAGCCTTAATTGGAAAAGAACTAAAGGAAAATGCAAAGTTACGGCCCTTGGCATATTAATCATATTTTATGTCCAGCATATGCAATGGGGGCCATTGCATATGCTGGACATAAAAACTTTTTCATGATATCAGATGTTTCTAATAATAATTTGAAATCTTGCAAAATAACCTCATTAAATACTTAATTCTTTTTTTTAATAAAAGACCTTAAATATTATCTCATTACACATGGGTTAGCTCAGTCGGTAGAGCGTTCGGCTAGAAACTGCAAGGTTCTTAGTTCGATATTGGCCCTCGCCAACTCAGCGTATGAGTAGCACAGGGATCTGTTCAGTAAAGTAAGGAACTGATGGTAGGTGTGGTGCTCCACCTCAGACGCAAAAACAATCTCCTTGGTCTAGCGCTATTGAAAAGGGGATAGACTTCCTCTCTGACTGGCTGATACTGACTTTAGGCTGCCCTGTCGACTTTTCTTTACTTTTTATATACAATAAAGTAAAGTCATTCAAGTGGCCTATTGTCAGGATCAGCCAGTAGGTGTGGTGCTCCACCTCAGACGCAAAAACAATATCCTTGGTTTAGTGCTAGTGAAAAGGGGATAGACTCCCTCGCTGATTGGCTGATACTGACTTTAGGCCACCCTGAAGACTTATTATTATTACACTGGCCTGCAATGTTTTCAAGGTCAAATATATAATAGCTGATCTTAAGACTGTTTTTTACACTGAAGCCAAAAATCATACTCATTTTTTCTAATCAGATAAAATTTTAAAGATATAAGCTTTACTGTATAGGTATTGAACAGTATTATAGCTGTGACAAGTATAGTCCACAGGCTTTTGAATAAGTCTTATTATCATGTACAATTTGTTGTGAAGTATCTTAAAAACCAGACCTGACTAAACATAATGAATGGTAAAAGTAATTGGTAATTTGCTTAAAGCATTGTTAATTAATTTATTATATATTAATGATTTGAAGGCCAATACAATGCACATAGAAAATAAAAACAAAAAGATCTTTTTGTTTTTATTTTCTATGTGCATTGTATTGGCCTTCAAATCATTAATATATAATAACATAATGAATGGTATTTTTGAATTCAGCATAAAATGGCGATCATAAAACACTTGATAAACATTTGACCTTTGAAAAAAATTGTTTAATGCAGGCCAGTGTTATTAAAAATAAAATTTCCTTTCTCCATATTGGTTCTGTAATTAAGAAAACAAAACAAAAAGCAAATGTTTGTTTTGCTCTGTATGAAGACATTTAACCCATTGTACCCTTACACTCTTGAAGTGATCATGGTGCAATGGTTATCGCTATAGGAAATGGACATGATGATCCTAGTTCAAATCCTGGATGAAGCGGTTTGCATTTTACCAAGCATTGATACCTTTGGGAAAGGTTTGAATCCAACTATTCTTCTATGATCTATGGGTAAATTGAAGAGAAGACTGGGCTCTTTAACCTTGGTCTAGGCAACCAGTCTAGGAGAAGGAAAACTTTGAATTCGAACTCTGCTTAAAAATTGAACTTGTTGCCTCCTGCTCATGCAGAGAGGTTAGGTAAACATATACACCCTTGACCCTTTGATACTTTGTAAAGGAGTTAACAAAATTCATGTAAAATTCGAACACAAAACAAATTTAACCTTCACTCCAGAACACTAATATCTTTATTAACGATATCAATATACGAATAGGAAAGGCATGGTTGGCCACAAACAAATCCGATCTCACTGACAAGCTAAAGTGACATTTCTTCCAGGCTGTAGTCATATCAGTACTGCTGTATGGCTGCACAACTTGGACCCTAACAAAGCACCTTGAGAATAAGCTAGATGGGAGCTGCACAAGAATGCTGCATGCAGTCTTGAACAAGTCGTGGAAGCAGTACCCCACAAGGAAGCAGCTGTATGGCCACATGCCCCCCATCTCACAAACCATCCAAGTGAGACAGACTAGGCATGCAGGACACTGCTGGAGAAGCAAGGATGAGCTCATAAGCAATGTTCTCTTGTGGGAGCCAACACATGGACATGCCAATGTGGGCCGCCCACCAAGGATCTACATTGACCAACTATGCGAGGATGCTGCCTGCTGTGCAGAAGAATTCCCAGGGGCGATGAATGATAGGGAAGGTTAGTGAGAGATTGTCATGGATATCTGTGCTGCCCGCATGACATGATGATGATGATGATGATGATGACATCATTCTAAGGCTGTGAAGGGTCAATATTTTATTATTTTTATTATTAGTATCTGGTATGATTTTTCTAAACTTGAAATAAAGTGTGGAAATAATCAGATTGATGGTATAAGATTAAAAGTAGCAACGTGAAAAATTTTGGAATTTAACAATCTTCGACCTTTACAATATCTTGATTTTGCTAAACTTGTCTGTATGAATAATAATAAAATATCTTTACTAGAGATCATATTTACTATCTGTTGTAACTCAGAGTTAACAGAGAAATGATAGGAAGAAATACAATATTAAGGATAGGGGAAAAGGTTTACTAAGCAAAGATACAAGGTGAACAGAGTAATTAGCGATTGCTAGATTGAATCAATAAGCCTCATGAGATCTTGTTTTTCTCTTCCGATGTTTTGTCAGACATTAAGGGGCTGGGTTAGCTCAGTCGGTAGAGCGTTTGGCTAAAAACCACAAGGTTCCTAGTTCGATACCGGTCCTCGCCAACTCAGCGTATGAGTAGCACAGGGATCTGTGCGGTAAAGTAAGGAGCTGATGGTAGGTGTGGCGCCCCACCTCAGATGCTAAAACAATCTCCTTGGTCTAGCACTACTGAAAAGGGGATAGACTCCCTCGCTGACTGGCTGATACCAACTTTAGGCCGCCCCGTCGACTTTTTACTTATTTATAGTATAAGAATTAAAGGTAGTTTTAACTTCAGTAGCTAATACCAGTTCTTATAAGGCATTAGGAGGGCTCAGAAAAGCCACCAAATGCAGGTGAATTTATATATTCATACAAAACAAATTCTCACAAAGAGACACATAACAGATATAGACTTTATTGTCTGAGCAACATTCAACATACAATACAAAACAGCTAGGATGAAAGTCATAAGGGAAAATAGTCCTTGAAGAGTGAAGAGTGAAGAGTTAAACGAAGGGATAAAAGCCCTTCATCAAAAGGTTGTCACTTACTTTATACAGGAGACACATGGTGGTCATCTCCATGCAGACATGGGAGGGGCAAAAAGGGACGTGTGTTACATGGCTATACAAAAGAGTGGTGAGCCAAACATCTCTATGGAGATAGTGTATAATAGGAGACACGTAAAGGCACACATATAAGCCTATAGTTGAGGAGGGGACAAGGCCCCAAAAGTCCTAATGGATAGAGACACCACTTGCCAAGTGCATATCTGGAGATCCTAGTTGAAAAAGGTGTTTGAGTTTTTCCCGGGGCTGTGTTTAAATAGCCAGGTTGCAATGCCCTCTAGTGGCAAACCCTGGTGACAAGGAAAGATAATCCTTTACCGATCTCTACCCCATCCTTACAAGGGAAGACAATCGCTACAATATGAAAAACAAATGATTCCATTCTCATTATTTAGGTACAACATGAAACTATTATAAGAAACTAATTACTTACCTGGTATATCAATCCCTCCATATGTAACATAGATCTTGTGTTTTCCAGCTTCAGTGGGGAGGTAAGAAATTTCACTTTTGTTGTTATTCTCTTGGACATCAAAAGGAATTGTCTGTCCAGATGGACTTACAATTTTAAAAGCATATTCTGCTTGACCAGCATTTGAATAGTCAACTAAGAAAATGGGAGAAAAAAATAAAAGATACATTCTAAAATAACATTTTTAAAAGTTTTTTTTTTAAGAAGTAAATTTGATAATCTGAACATTAGCTGCATAAATGAGAGTAATCTCCCTTGTCTGTTTCACTTTGAGGAAGCCTTATGTTTTGGTCGGTTGTAAATCTACACTGAAAATACGAATTTTTAAACATGTTTTAACATGAAAATATCATAAAATGTGTTCATAATAACAATTAAGTTCATTTCAAATAATGCACTTAAATCGTTATTTCAAAATGAACTTAATCGTTATTAAGAACACATTTTATGATATTTTTGTGTTAAAACATGCAGTTGTAGTGATTCAAACAAATTCGTATTTTCAGTGTAGATTTACAGTGAAATGAAAATGGACAATCAAAACACAAAGCTTCCTCGAAGTGAAACAAACAAAGGGAGGTTACTCTCATTTATGTAGCTAATGTTCAGATTACCACAAATTTATTGCTGAAAAGGATTATGTAGTGGCCAATGCAAATTGCTGTATTTCTACTCACTTGTCTGACTTTTGTACAGAGACCACTGTTCAGTATACAATGAGATTTACATGACTTATTCAACTTTCTTTGAATATTTCCTTTTGGTTCTTGATTTTTTAAAAAATATATTTAACTTGGTTTATTCAGAGTTGTATGAGCAAAGAAAAAAATATATTGCAAAGATTCCTAAAAGGCAAAATATGATTTTACAATGATTTCTAAAAAGCTAACTCCAATGAAAAAGTTAATTTGCAAGTCTAACCCCATTTTTCATAAATTTATGTAATAGAAACTCAAGCGTGCAAAACTCTAAAACTGAATTAAAAAAAAAAATTGTTAAATATTTAAAAACAATATTAAATAACATCAGATTTTAGCATAAATAGAAAAAAATCCCCATAAAAAACAGACTCCAATTACCTTGTAAACAATCTATTATACAAATTTGAAATATAGAATGTTTTTAACAAGTTTGTTTTCAAATTTAGATGAAGTTAAAGTTTTATTATTTGACATAATAAAAAGTAATTAAATGACAATGAGAATTAATACTTACTTTTAAGTCATTTCTTAAGCAGATTATTAATGAATTTTTGGCAAAGATTATTTAAAAGGTATATCCATATACCAAATTATGATATATTAATCTTTTAAAAATTATTTTAAATCATGTTAATACTACAGTAAAAGTTGAAATGATTTCTCTTAATTTAACTACATGAAGTTTCCATGATGTCACTGTGACCTGATCATAATAATGTAAAGGAAATAAAATGAATTTTAAGTAGGTTTTATATGAAATTTTCATTAAGAAAATCATTGCATACAATTAGTTATTTGTTAATAGAGAATGTAAAGAAATTGAATACAGAGAACAAATAAAAAATGTTTCTTGATTAAAAAGAATCTTTAAATCAAAATTCAGAATAACTCACCTGTTGAGTAATTATCACATGACTTTTATATAATTTGAAAAGATGAATTAGAAAATCATCACCGAAATAAAAAAATTTTTTTTAGATAAGCAGAATTTCATCGAAATATGTGGAATGTCCAAAGCAAATAGTGAGTTGTTGAATTAGACATTAACTTGTATAAGGCTTCAGTGGACAGGTAGTTTTTTAAGACTCTTATTGTCTCACAACACTTGTCTCATTACTCATCAATGCTGATATGTACAACAGAAAATATTAAGCATAGTGCATTTAGTTCTTTCTTTTTTTTCTTTCTTTTTCTTTTATTTTGGATTAGATTGCATGGTAGGTGAAAATAACTAAAGATAGAAAGAAGTAAGAGCTTCTTAAAGCAAGTCAATTGGAGAAAAAAGAAAGGAGAAAAAAAAAAGAGAAGAGGGAGATCATAACTAAAGTAAGACAAAGCATTCCAGACGATGATTTTTTTGTTTTGTTATGATTTATTTTTATTTAGCATTTCTCTGTACGCAATTACTTGAGCAAGTGACAATGACTTGGTCATATGAAGCAATTGGCTACTTAAAAAAAAATAGAATCAGTAAGAAGTATTGATTATAAGGATGAAAGCATTCACCTGATTAATCATGTGTTTATTTATTTTAACTGACAACTTTCAAGAGTAAATATCTGTTTGACTTTACTGACACATGAATTCATACAAAGGAAAAAAAAATAAATGGAAAAAAAAAGGAAAAAAGGGATATGTGCAAAAAAAAAAAAAAAAAAAGAAAAAAGGAACATTCATAAAAATAAAATTTAAAAAAATGGAACATATGTAAAAAAAAATAATAAAAAAAAAAAGTAACATATGTAGAGAGAAAAAAATACTTCCATTTTTAATGTAAAAAAAAGGGAACATTAAGGAACATATGTAAAAAAAAATGAAAAAGGAGCATTTTGAAAAAAAAAGAAAAAAGGGAGATATGTAAAAAAAAAAGGGAAAAAGAAAAAGGGGCACTTTGAAAAAAAAAAAAGAAAAAAAGGACATATGTAAAAAAAAAAAAAAAAAAAAAGAAAAAAGACGCTTATGTAAAAAAAGAAAAAATGAAAAGAAAACTAGTATATAAAAAAAAGAAAAAAAGGAACATACACAACAAAAAAAAAAAAAAAAAAATGGAACATGCAAAAGAAAGAAAAAAGGAATATATGTAAAGAAAATTAAAAAAAAAATACTTATATTTTTAATTAATTTTTATATTTCATACTTACATAATTATTTTTCTTCAAACTAATTGTTTAAATGTGTTCATATTGCTATTGTAAATTTCAACTAAGATAATGATCATTCTTCATGATAGACACTTCAAACAATGCAGTAGCCATCTTAGTATACCAGAAAATGCAGGAAGATTTCCCTGGACTTCTTTCAGCAAAACTATACACAGCACAAATAAAGTATCACACAACACAGAAACTGGTTGCCATCAACCTAACTATAAAACATTTTCATCATCTACTTGAGGAAAAGGCTTTTATTATTTTTACTGCTCATAAGATTCAAACATCAACAAAAACAAGACATCTTAATCATAACAGAACAGGAATCTACACAGCAAGCTCAAAACAAACACAGCATCATTGTTGGTTGGCAGCCTTCTGTCTACGAGAGACGAAGGAGTAGTGTCAAAGTGTTTTTTGTAACTACATAACCTGGGCGGGTTCATATGGAGGATGAGCTGTTGCCCATGTAGCAAATCCCCCCTCTCCACACTGCCACTGTTATCCAAAGAAAAGGTAAGGAACCAATGCAGTTTGACAATGGTAGTGTCACAGGAGTTGTTGATGAGTAGCACTGGATTTTCAGCATCACACCACCTTAGGGACTCCAGTTCATGAAATGATAATGTGTAGATATCCAGATTTGATTGAGTTGAGTCAGTATAAATTAAAGAGAAATTATGAAGTCAGGCACATATTTTTTGTGCATTAGACAGCAGTGAGAAAGTGTAGACCCCTCTATTATATATATATATATATATTTTTATACACACACACACACCTAAAAAATGCACAATGTTTCCTTTCGATACCTACACCGTCCCATACTCACGCCATAAAAGAGAATATTTGACGTTATATTTCAAACCGTCCCTTTTTTCAAACCTCAAAAATTTTTAAACAGACTGAATAACAATGACTACCACTCGCTTTTCTCGTTATTCTGTGATAAATAATTTCTTATCACCTTCCATATACCAACAAATGCCATGAAGATGATCTAATTAATAGATCGAAACACTGCAGTGTCAGCCAATAAACTCACCACTTATCCCATTTAAACCTGTGTTTTTTCATTTTTCTTAATATACTACATACCGTCAGATTCACTTCCTTTCTTCACATATGTATGTATGTATGTATATAACCTCAGAAATGAATTGTTAGTACTACAATGTAAACTTTTCATGAAAACAAACACAGCATCACCACTAAATAAATTCAGACTGTACATTAGCCTAAATATTACAAGACCCATATATATATATATATACAGAGATGCTGACAGGTATACGTCCTGCGTCACTGATGCATAAAAATCTAAAAGGACGCAGAAAAATCGTATCCATGTATCCCAGTGTTTTCTTGTCTTCCCCCACTATTTCCAGCTAACTGTAGATATATTTCAATATTTTCTTGGAAATGAATTAGACTGTATGGGGTACAAGGTAGGGGTTAGACAGCTTTAGTTGTTCATAGATAAAAACTTTGCAATTTATTAAGAAACTTTAGTTGGGCCCCTTCAAATTTCCTGGTGACTCATTCAAATCAAATCTGTGCATCCAAGAATGCACTAAATTGAAAAGCTATCAGCAATACTGTATATATATATATATATATATATATATATATTTATATATACCAACCCCTCTGCATGAGCAGGATGTGACACAAGGTCACTTTCTTAAGCGAGATTTGAATTAAGTTTTCCTTTTCTTAGATTAGCTACCTAGCTATGGTGAAAGTGCCAAGTCTGCCCAACTATTTACCCATAGCTGGAGGGAGAGTAGTTGGGTGCATACCTTTCCCAAGGATATTAGCATTATGTGAAATGCAAACAGCCTTGTCCAGGATTTGAACTTGTGTCAACGAGTCCATTTCCTATGACTCTAACCATTACACCACACACCTCCAGCCATATATACTATTAAACATTCTATTCATCTCTTTCACAAACAATAATTTTAATATAATTCTCATTGATCTATAAGTGTTGCATACCTCTTAACCGGCACTAAATATCTATATGTTATATACTTCTCTTCTGGCCGGCTTTGCTTCTTCTATCTTGGTCTGGTATATCTTCTACAGGTCTGGTCTTTCTTATATGGGGATTCTGGGTCTGGTTTCTGCTGGGAATCACTTGTTATCAGAAGCCCTGTGCTATTGTTAGCTTTTAGTAATAACAACAAGACTTCGATTTACGATGATGTTACTTTATTCCATAAACCCCCAGACCAGACAATGCACGGATCCTTACATCTTGCTAGCTTCGGTTCTAAGTTCTAACTCACTGAGTTGCTTACACCTTAAACCGGAAGGGGCTTCTATTGCCTTCCGATTCTCACGATCATCCCCTGAACGCAAGGTCAGAGTGAGGTCAAACGCTGTCACTCACTCTCAAGGCCATCAGCTGTACTGATCGCCATGATGATTTCTACACTATTGTCATAATCATTAGGTATCTAATGATTATGTAACATAAGTTAGAATTTGTAGCTGTTATGTTTTTACATACAGATAAAATATGGAAGACTGAATGATAATGCAAGACCAGGTTGTTGGAAAAATTAACAAGGTTTTATTTAACACAGGGTAGAGAATGCTTCTACCCTAAAAGTGACTTAACTAGCTCAGCCGTGCTGTGCACATGGCAAACTGCATCCACGCAGTCCAAACCCCAATCCAAAAAGTAACATGGCGGAAACCCCATTTCCGGGTTTCCCACCAGTCCCCTACTAATCAAAGGGGAGCAACTCTATTTTTGATAGGTCTTCCTAACAGTAGCACTTGATGTTCACATTGCTATTGCCAAAATGGAAATGAACAAAGAGCTTTAAATTCACTTAAATACCACAAATATGGATCACTGTCATGTTGTGAATTTGCCACTGAAATAAAATTTTAAATAAATAAACCAATCAAGAAATATATATATATATAGTCGTAGAAGAAGTTATTTCTCGACCGTGGTTTCGGTGTTACGCTAACTCCTTCATCTATTAATGCTCTATATTCACAATAATTGAGCCCTATTGGATTAACTACTTATGCTATGTTCACATAGTAGTACCCATAAATGAATATATATATATATATATATATATATATATATATTTTTTTTTTTTTTCTACTCAATAGAGGCCAAGATAACAAACTAGACAATGCAATTTTGGAGTTTCCTAAACAGGATTGGAATCCTGCAAAAAGTCAAACTCACTAGTATGCATATGATTCTATTTTACTTAAACTTAACAAACACATACACACCTTTGTAGACACACACCTTTATACTGTATATACTCATGAATATGTTGCATTAGTGGTTAGGTCACACCCCTAATTCATAGTTGTCAAACTGGGTATTTGCGGCTGACCCACAGATAGGTCGCATTATAATCTGGCTAGTCACATGACCTATTCTAACATAAAACTTAGCAAATATTTGATTTTGTTTCAAGATTTTCCATACAAATATCAGATCTAGAATATTTTGCCATTGACTGTGATGCATAATACAAACATATAGAAATAAGGGTTGCGTTTCTTAGTACTATAATTGTAAATGAGCTAGGGTAAAAAAGCGTAACAGTCAGACTCCCTCGCTGATTGGCTGATACCGACTTAAGGCCACCCCGACGACTTTACTTTACTTTATTCTTATTATAATTTTACTAACATTTTTTATTTTTATATTGTTTATATGCTTTTTATATTTTATCCCTTAATAATTTGTTTTATTTCTTAATAATTTTTTTAAAATTATTTTTTTTTAATATATCATTGATTTATACCCCTATTATATTTGTATTTACTGTATATACTCGTGGTTAGGTTGCAACAATGGATAGGTCATACCCCTAATTAGTGGGTATTTGTGGTTGACCCACAAATAGATCACATTATAATCTGAATAGTTACACAACCTATTCTAACATAAAACTTATCAAATATTCACCTTTGTTTACAAATATTAGATCTAGAACACTTCACCATTGACTGTGATGCATAATACAAACATATAGAAATAAGGGTTGCATTTCTTAGTACTATAATTGTAAATGAGCTTGGGTAAAAAAACTTAACAGTCAACTCAGCATCAGGTCAGTTTAAAGCAATGAGTCAGTAGGAATCTTTGATATATATATATTTTGTGTATATGAAAGGCTTCAAAAGATTTCAAATTGCATATTGTACGCATTTTGCATCATTGCAATTGTTGATCATTGCAACTTAATGATAAATAAAAATTAAAGTAGTGCTGTTTTACATTTGTTTTGAATAGATAATTTGCACCACAGATTTTGGTGGAATTTTTGGTTAAAAAAATGTGTGTCTTTTCCACTAGAATATATGGTAGACATTTTCCACCTACTCAGAACTTGATTATTACCTTTATACGAAAAATCTAGATGCTTAGACTTTTTATATTGTTATCTATTTCTATACCTGATTTGATTAATTCAACCTCCACAATACCCAACTTAAATACCCTACAAAAATACCTGCACCCTAGATTGACCGTGGTAATTTGTACAACCAATCTAAGGGGCTTGGTAATATTTCTGTCTAATTTACTTGTCACTGGCTTATTTGTGTTTTGCGACTGTGTTGTTTTTAAAGTTTGTTGTCATGTTTGTTAATGTTGTGTTCTGATGTTATTTGTTGCAGATGTGTATACAGGCTTAAGTCTATCAACTGCTATGTTGTCCTGATTACAGTTCTGTTTAATGGTAAAATATCTATCTGTTCTATTTCTCTGAATTTTTAGATGAGGATTGATAATTTGTATTATTTAGATTATTTTCCTCAACTTTATTGTTATCTGTACAACATGTGATAGTTCCCAAAAATCACACTGAATTGTCCAATTGGACACGTAGCGTAGTGCATATAGGTATTGAATTGATACAGTTCGAAGAGACAGTTATCTCTAGGCTGCAGGTTTTATCCTGGTTAAGGGCAAGAGTAATATAAAATAAGAATTAACACAGCTTAATACTAGTACTCAACTATGGTTAGTGGAATAAGAACAGGATACACCCGTGGATTGAATAAAGGGTTGGATTCAAAGTTCTGTGATGGCCCCTGATTATGACTAGAAGTTTCCAAGTTTGAAAAAGCTTCTGAGTCCGACAAGAAATACCTAAAGAAGGCCGGAGGGCACATCGTCCAAAACGTTGATAAGGACAATAGTCTGAATAATTCAAATAATCCAAATCTATCTGTTCTTTGAATGGCTTTGTACAGACTAATGGAATTTGACAGGAGTGGCTTCTGTAGCTGATTGTTCTGTACAAATACCTGCACCCTAGATTGACCATGGTAATTTGTCCAACCAATCTAAGGGGCTTGGTAACTGTAGCTGATTGTTCTGTACAAACCCATATTCTTGGGAATGTATATTTACCTCCTTTCTACTGTTCTTGTTAGTATAAATTTTACTTTTTAAATCTTAGATAAATGTCATTGTATTGCTTTGAACTGTTGTTCTTATCAACACACAATCAGGTGTGGGTCAATGTGGGACCGTAAACCAGTTTTGCAGGTATGTAATTTAGATCTTCTTTGATAATGTTATGTATTGTAAAATAGAATCAAAAGGGAAGTTATTAACCCATTTCTTGTAGATCTAACCCATTTCTTGTAGTCACTATAGCAGTTTTCAATTGTTTGTGGAATTATGTCTGAATTTTTTAGATAAGGCTTGATAATTTATATTATTTAGATTTTTGGACTGTTGTTTACATCTTTAACACATATACACAATATTTTGGCTGATGTGCCCTCCGGTCTTCTACAGGTGTTTCTTGTCAAACTCAGGAACCTTCTTGTCTAGTTGGGTCAAATTTTCATTAGGCACCACATAGTGTATTCTAAGGCATGAGGCCATGATGACAAAAAAATGAAAATACCCAGCTAGTCTAACAGATCCATTACTATTGAATAGTGAATCTAATTCTTGCTGGATACCTCATATAAGTGACTGATCTTGTATCACATCCAACCCCTGGAAAATAGATTGGGTAAATATCTACATTTAACACTGCAGACAATTCCTGGTCAAAATGACGTTCTCCTCTGGAAGCCAACACATGGACATGCAAGTGTGGGGCACCCAGGAAGGACTTACATTGACCAGTTATGTGAAGATGCTGGCTGCTCCACAGAGGAGCTCCCAGGTGCAATGAATGATAGGGAAGGTTGGCAAAAGATTGTCATGGATACCCGTGCTGCATATGCGACATGATGATGATGATGATGATACAAATCTATTAGTTATCAGAAGGAAAGAATTACATTTTTTTTTCTTATGGAAATATACCTTGTAGTGACCAGATCATGTTTGCAATATAACCTAATCAGCCAATATATATGTGTGTGTGTGTGTGTGTGTGTATGTGTGTGTGTGAAGTATGCTTTAGATTGTTTTAGAAGTCTGAGTAATCGTTTTGATAACAAGGTTATTTAAATTCCGTTTTATGATGGAGTTAGAAGAAGAGTTACTAGGAAATAATTATGACAAGTTGAAATGTATTAGCAGATGTATAGATAGGGGGTTGAGATTGATTTTTTAAATGGATTTTGAGGGATTTAGATTTAGCAAATCGTATAAAAGTTTTAGGATAGATAACGTTTAGAAAGGAATTTTCTATGTAATTAAACTCATCATCTAGCTATTTAGAGGTGCAGATACGGAGGTCCCTATCATATATTAGGTTATATGGTTATTATGTTATTAGGTTCATATGGTTATTATATATGTTATTAGATTAAATTATGTTATTAGGTTAAAAGCGACATCTCAACCATTGATGGCAAACTCCTAAACTCTGTATAACAATTTAGATACTTAGACAGTAACATCTCCTCCACAGAAAACAATGTTAATGCACGTATAGGAAAAGCATGGGCCGCTATAAATAAATTATCGATCATATGGAGGTCCAATCTCACAGACAAGTTAAAGAGACAGTTCTTCCAGGCCGTTGTTGTGTCAGTACTGCTGTATGGCTGCACCACCTGGACCCTAACTAAGCGACTAGAGAATAAACTAGATGGGAGCTGCATAAGAATGCTGCAGGTGATCCTGAACAAGACGTGGAAACAACACCCTACGAGAAAACAGCTGTACGGCCACCTACCACATATCACCCAAACCATCCGAGTAAGATGGACAAGACACACGGGACACTGCTGGAGAAGCAAGGACGAACTCATAAGCGACGACCTTCTATGGACAAGCCAGTGTGGGCCTACCAGCAAAAACATATGTTGATCAGCTCTGTGCAGATGCAGGATGCTGCATAGAGGACCTCCCGAGAATGATGAGCGATAGGGATGGATGGAGAGAGATTGTCATGGTTATTAGGTTATATTATTATATTATATATGTTATTAGGTTATATATTAGCCTATTCATGAAAAAATATTTATCTCATTTTGTTTGTATTTCTATGAATAGCATGATACTTTATTAAAAAAAAGAATATTTTAAATGGACAGGTTGCTCAATGGACAATGGTTTTATATGCATTTAGGAATGACACCAAAGTTTGTTTCCTTGACTGTCCCTTGGGAGGCAAGAATCCTGTCTGGTAATCCATGTTAATCCAACCTTGGGTCACATTCCTACACCGTAGGGTGTGGAGGTTGGATAAACACTGTTTCCTCAACTCCTACACAGTCTCTTGCAGTATCAACAAAATGTGTGTTATGATGGGGATTGTTTGAAGAAACAATGGTGGCATTGATTGGTGAAAATCTTAACAGTACACAGAAACCAATGTTGCATAGTGTTATTATGAATAACAAAGGACATATTATCATCAAAGTAGTTCTTCTAGTTGTCCTCTTACTCAGCTGGGATATTATGAAAATACTGAAAAGTCATGTCAATGTAGGTGGGATGTATTTATTTACAAACCCCTCGGCATAAGCAGGATGTGACACAAGGTCAATTTCTGAAGCGGGGCTTAACAAGAGCTACTGAAAAAATACTTCAATATTTAAAAAGTGTAATAATCTGGATTTAACTCTCTCTCACTGATTTTTTTTTCTCTTTCTTTCCTTCATTTCATCTTTTCATTAGGTTTGATTGAAACAGATTAGTGTTATCGCTTCCGTGTAAAGTAAAAAGTAAGTAAAGTCGACGGGGTGGCCTAAAGTCGGTATCAGCCAGTCAGCGAGGGAGTCTATCCCCTTTTCAATAGCGCTAGACCAAGGAGATTGTTTTTACCGTGTACTCACCCCTTTTCTCAGTCTTTCCCCTACTCTCTTTCTTTCTAGTTATATTTTTTCTTCTCTTTCTTTATAATAAAAACAAAATGGTCCATTATTAAGCTGAGGTGGCGACACTCTTAAGAAATAAGTATTCAGCGAAAAAGCGACACCAGATAATCAGAATTTACATTTTTGCATTTCATCTTGGATGATTTGAACGGTCTCATTTTTAACAAGATGATAACGGTCATACAAACATGAGTATTACTATATAGATTCTATGTACTATAAATGCATCTTTCATGAGTACAGAACTCTTTCATGAGTACAGAACACTATAGAATACAATTCTATATTTCAAAATAAATACACGTACACATTTCTTTTCCCAAACTTAAGGAAAAGAAATTAAAACAAACACACAACACAATCCTTTTCCCAAACTTAAGGAAAAGTGATTAAAGCAAACACAAATCCTTTTCCTAAATTTAAGGAAAAGTGATTAAAACAAATGTTTACACAAAAATCAAAATCGGTTGGCTAGGTTAGCATTGCTCACTACTACGTCCGTGTGTTTGCACCAAAAATTAATTACTTTTCGATCCCATCTTCTAATTATAAAAGATGGAGGAGAAATCAACAAACACAGACAGACTTCATCTCACGTTCAAACCGGACACATCCGACGACCACAAACAAACACACGAATCCCGTCTCGCTGCCAGATAGAATATGACCAAGTCAACACAATTACTACTATTACCATTTAATCGTTCCACCGCATTCAACATCAGGAATCTATTTCAGCAGGTTGTATATACAAACTTGATTCTCATTTCTGTCCACATCTAAACAAACTTTTCCAAACTTAACATACGAACTTTTACATTTTACATTACACATATCATATCTACACTATTCCTTTTGAACATTTCACATATTATTGCAAATTTATTCTCTGAATAAATTTATTTGTTATTCTATAATCATATGCATTTGTTTTATCATTTCTCCGTGTTTTCTCCTTAAACTGTGTCATATTTTTATTCGTCATTCCTAATATTATTGAACACACATCTCATACCCCCCCCAACAACACAATAATTTCATTATTATTATTATTATAAAAATGTGTCCTTACCAACAACTTTAGCTGGTTCTCTGACAGTTGAGCAGTCGAGTGCATCAACATAAACTTTATTAACATCAAAGACATCCACTGTAAAAGGACTTCCTTGGACTTGATTACCACCAAAACGAACATCAATAGAATAAAGTCCTGAAATAAAAAAAAAACAAACAAAAAACAATTAGAAGAATCTTGGAAGAATCCTTCCAGGAGTACATGCAAGCGTGGCAGAGAAGAATGGGAAAGTGCATTAGACTCCTGGGGAATTACTTTGAAGGGGATAACTTGTAGTTTGGATTTGAAATAAATTTCTTGTGACACTAGTCTTGGAACTTTTCTGACATAACTCATATAATGAAATTTTAATAATAGGCAGATATATAATACAATATAGGAATAAATAAAAACACACAATCCCCAAAAATTATCATTCAGTGGCAAATTGGATTGAAAATTGCTCAATTCTCTAAATTAAATGCTTAGTTGGTTGATTGATTTTAATGGCATATCAACCTGTCTGGGGTTATGTCATGCCTAACGGTTATGAAGTAATATATGTTGTATATTTATATTTATACTTTTTTAGTAATTGGTTTTAACAATGTGTTAGCACCATTGGGGATCATGTTGTATGGTATTGATTAAGTTCATGTCTATATTCTATGGTATAATTTTATTTCCCTCAAAAAGGACAGAATGTCCTCCATGTTGACATTTTCAAATAGATCTTTCATATTGTTTGCATTAAAATAACAGTTTCTGAAGTGTTTGACATGTTTCACACTGTGGTCGTTGTTCTTGTTTGAGTATATAGGAGTGCGTTAGTCTTGTGTAACCAATGTGTAATCGGGACACAATGACTTGTTCCTTTCTTAATGCTGGTCTCCAGCCTCCCAAAGTGGGTTTGATTAGGAAGAGTTTATTGTGAATGTTGTTATTTCCAGCATTGTTGTCATTTTGTATGAAGGAATCTATTAATTTTAAGTTTCAAATCAGTAAATGGAATCTTGAACTTGTCGGGGATCAAAGAATTTATGTATCAGTGTCTTTCTGTGCATATGTCCCTCTATGCACAAAATAGTCTGAATTCAATGTGCCTTTGTATAAATAATTTTCATATACAAGGGTGTTTCAAAAAGTAATGCCATTTTGTAATTTCCTTCAAAAAGGAATATGTGTGTTCTTAAATAGTGGCTAAAACCATCACCACTGTTAAGGTACGGGGGAGATGGGCCATTCCATTATATCATATATATATATATATATATATATATATATATATATATATATAAAATAAATTAATTCAGTACAATTAACCCTGATAAGTAGGTTATCGATCCATACCTTTATACTAAATTTGCTCTACTTGCGTATTGAACACTTTTATATTCTTTATAATCTCACTTATTCAGTTAATTATTCTATCAATGGTTGAAGTTGCAATTAACTTGATATTTTATTCCCTGGTAAACCATCTTCATTTTGATAGATAGATAGATAGATAGATATAAATATATATATCTGTGTGTGCTGAAACAAACAAGTTATTACAAAACATTTTTATTTTTATGCATTTAATAAAATTTCATAATACTGAAGTGATATAACAAGTAACAATTATTTCTTTATCACCTGGAACAGTTGGAGTCCATTCAACTTTGTAGTCACCACCATGTTGAGGAATCATGCGGTTTGGGATCAAATCATTATTTGGTGCTGTAAAATAAATTGTGATTTATTAAATAAAATCCTTATATACACATCATGAAAAACAAACAAACAAACAAAACACAATATCTGTATATATACTAGACAAAACATGACCTATTGGATCACCCATTGAGCTTTGGGTAGATAATTGAGATTAGGGAAAAGTGAGTTTTTAAAACGAATTAATTTTTAAAAAAATAGATACGTCCAGACAAAACATTAAAATCATTTTGTAAGATTTCTAAGAAAGGGAATGTTTGACCTAATTTAAGCTACTGGTTGCTGCTTATGAAATTTAAAATACAGGTACATTTCAAATTCTGTCATCTTTCTCTCTCCTAGAGAAACCAACATATATAATGAGAGATATACAGAGAGAGGAAGAAAGTGATAGGCAGAATGTAAAGTAAGAGATTCATCAGTTTTTGACTTAACTCAATCCTAAAACTAAGGAATAATGTAGAATAACTTCTGTGTCATTAAATTAAATAGTAAAAAAGCCTTTAGAATGTAAAGTAAGAGATTCGTCAGTTTTTGACTTAACTCAATCCTAAAACTAAGGAATAATGTAGAATAACTTCCGTGTCATTAAATTAAATAGTAAAAAAGCCTTTAGAATGTAAAGTAAGAGATTCGTCAGTTTTTGACTTAACTCAATCCTAAAACTAAGGAATAATGTAGAATAACTTCCATGTCATTAAATTAAATAGTAAAAAAGCCTTTATAATGTAAAGTAAGAGATTCGTCAGTTTTTGACTTAACTCAATCCTAAAACTAAGGAATAATGTAGAATAACTTCTGTGTCATTAAACTAAATAGTAAAAAAGCCTTTAGGAGACAAAAGCTGATTCGCTCAGCTTATATAATAGATATTTTGGTCTTAAAACCATGCCAAACCCAAGAGACATCATCTAACGAAGACTTTGTTGACCATACAGGTGTTGTTGTTTTTTTCTTGCAGCAGTATGTGTGTATATAATATCATTCACTACACACTTCTGAGAAAGTTCAGGTGTCACTAGGAATGACTAGTGATTGCTGGGAAAGACCATGCGATCAATCCCACATTACAAAGAAACAGGAAATGCTCATACAATGTGTGGGTGGGGGTGTAATGTAAGAAAATTGTATAGACACATCTCAATGAAATTGGTTGCCTTTGTAAATCTCAATGGTGTAAATCTCATAGTAAAATTATAAATTAACTAGCAGGACCTGTAGATATACCACAGTATGATAATTTAATTATTACAACATTTGATAGGTTTACTTAAGAGCTGTTGCAATATAGTTCATTATATATGGATAAGATGATATGAAAAAACACAGATATTGTTTAACTGAATTTAACTTTTTTCATATCATCTTATCCATATATACCGTCGGACTCATTTTCTTACTTTTAACTAATATAGTTCATTATGTAAAAAGTATAATAATCTTGATTTAACTCTCTCTCACTCTTTCTTAAAAAGAGGGTTGTAAAATATTTACATTGATTTGCTGATAAAAATCTAGAAGGAGGTGTTTAAAATATCTACATTAATTTTCCGACAAAAAAATGACAAAAACATGACTTGGAAAATATCTAAGTGTTATAGGTGATACACCTTATAAGACTAATGGAATGCACCGACAGGTTACTATAAGTAACAGAGATAATTGTGGCTTGGCAGTAAGCCAATGCGAGTAAGCCAATAACTCTATTTTGTCGGACGTAATTTCCACTTATCTCTATTGTATTTGTCTACTTTCTGTTAATACATTTTACTACATTTGTTACCCGTCGTTTTGTTCTTATTTGACCCCTTAAAACCTCACAACACTAAGTTGTGCCGGAAATTCGCCGATGCTGTCTTGCTAAAACATAGTGTAGATAAGAGCAGAGGCTGTGACAACATAAGATCAAAATTACAAAAATATATTCCATAATTCACAATTTCAATTTTACAAATAAAATAGACATGTAGCTTTTTTTTCTTTTTAATTTTACGTTGGATATTTAAGCGATGCAAGACTGTTTGGTATGTTTCATTTTTAAAATTGGGTGAAATAAAATGGGACAAATAAGAAATCTGTGATTAAGTGACACCAGATAATCTTGATTTATATTTTTGTATTGCATCTTGGACAATTTGGACAATGTCATTTTTAACCAGAGGGTGTTGCAGGATGATAACGGATAGAAGATTTAGGAACAACTGTATTAATAGATAGATTAAAGAGATTAAGAGTCAGAAATTCCCTGCAGTACACAGGATTCCTTTGTTGGTTGGTACAGATTACCAGTTTAAAAAATAGTTGCCTGAATTTGAACTATGTAGAATGTCTTGACTTTCCAATGGAATTTCAAATTCTTGTATCATCATATAATTCAAATTAGCATAATTGAATTAATGATTCATTATTGAGATTCCATACACAGACTTCAAACATGTGAATTTCACAGAAATTCTATTCTTTTTTGTCATCTAGTCTGTTAATTCAAATCTTACATCATTGAATTAAGAGATCATTGTTGGAAATATAATAAAAGATTATACAAAGAGACTGCTCCTTATTCTGGTATTCCCATTATATGACAAAAAACCAACAAAGGTGGGTGGTTGTTGAAGTCAGTCAGTTAGTATACTGTTGGTTTGGACAACAGCAACTGGGTACAAAAAACAACTGAACTAGTGCCCAAAACAGCTGGTACTTATGGAACTCAAGAATAGTCCATTCATGTATTTGGGTGATTCCATTCCTTGAGTCCTGGTTGGCTGCTTGGTTTCTATGATGTTATGAGGCTTCATAAATACTCTGGCATTCTGCAGTAGGATTACAACAAGGTGAGATCCGTATTGAATTACAGCGCCTTATTGCCTTGTCTTACCAATTCGATGGTAATTGGAACTTAGTATGATTATTCTACATCTCCCCCTCCCCATTGCGCAGGCAAAGTGGCCTTTGAGGGAAAATTAGTTCCTTTCAGCTAGAGTGACATTGGGTGAGTTGATGTTATCATTCCTTTGGTTTGTGGGACATCCTCGAATGCTGGTTTAGGGGGCTCAGGCAAAGCACTAGGAATAAGAGCAGGGGCCACTCGTGCTTCATGCTACCTGAGGAATCGGTGATTCTGCAGTGTGACTCTACCTGATCCATCAATACACTAATATATATCTATATTTATTCTTATATATACAAATGATATATAATAATCTAATAATACTGCAAAAATTTGGCCCACCATTAACCCACCAAATGAGCTGGTGATAACCCTACACTATATATATATTTATATATATATATATATATTCATCAACAAGTTACTACCATGTTTTCATTGTAGTAGCATAAGTAGTTAATCCAAAAGGGCTCAATATATCTTGTAAAATATAGAGCATTAATAGTTGTAGAAAAGTTTTTCTCTCTATCACGGTTTCGGTGTTCAAAGTACACCTTCCTCAGGAGAACTAAGGGAATTTATGTAGCTAATTTTATATATACTCGCCTGGTTTAAGATTATTTTTATTCTATGTCTCTTAAAAGTAAAATAAACTCTTTTCTCTAAAATTCTTTCCTTTGAAGTTAGTGCTTAGTCTACCATATGTTGACAGGCCAAAGTAATTTATGATACTATCTATCCAGTGCTACTCCCTGTCCTCTTTTTGTATTCTTTTATTGCTCATTTTATTTACTTCTTACTTATTTGTACTCTTGAAATTCTAGTCCTATATATATATATATATATATATATATATGAGAAGTAAATACACAAGTGATGTGTTTTTAATATGGCTTTTTTAGCCGACAAATTTTGGGAGAGTATGTGCTTAATTGAAGTCGTACCTAATTTTGAAAGTTAATTAATTAATAATTAATTAACTAGGCGGGCATACCTATTTAAATATAAGGCTAAACAAATCGAGAAAAATCAATCTATGTATGTACATTTTGGCCTATTAGGCCCCATCAGCAGAGCTATAGATAGGAAGACCGCCTTGTGCGTGATTCGAACCCTGACTGTCAAGCCAACAGGTGAGGACTGTAACCCCTACACCAACCGGACTTTCTTAAATTTTTTGTTTTGTTTAGAAGTAGGTTTTTATTCCTCTTATAGTGACTTTTTCTACACAACAGTATGAGAAGTATATACACAAGCGATGTGTTTTTGATATAGCTTTTTTAGCTGAAAATATATATATATATATATATATATATATATTATATATATATATAGAGAGGAGAGAGAGAGAGAGATCTGTGTGTATGCTGAAAAAAAACAAGTTATTACAAAATAATTATATTTTCAAGCATTTAATAAAAAATTTATAATACTATAGATGTATTTATTTGCATTTTTTACTGATTGTGTTTAGAAAAAAGATTTTCCATAAAACAGAATCTCCAATTTAAAGGATAACAGATTAGACATTCAAGAGAAAAATGCTTTTAATTTTTTTTTGATGTTGCTTAAAACAATTATTCCATAAAGAGTCAAAACTGTAAACTGAAAATAAAAGTTTGAAAAATTAATGAAAAAAAAAAATGTCATCTTCTGTAAAATAAGGCAAATTAGCAAGCAGGGCCTAAATGGAATAAAAAGCACTTGAAACCTGAAGTAGTAAATATAAAAGAAAAGCATAGCATAAAATAATTAAAAAAGAAATGAATATTCCACAATACCTTGGGAGGAAACATGCATGTTAGTAAGTTGTAATACAGCAAACAGAATTATCTGTCATTGTTTTAATAGAACCAATCCAATATAATTTTTTTGGGTTAAATTGAACTTAATGGACTTAAATTCCACCATCGTATGTCACCCCACCGAAAAAAAAAAAAAATACCAATCATACAAATTAGAGAATTAACTGAATTTAATGAAATTTTTCAGTGTTGATATACTAATGAATAAAAGATATAATGCACCAGTTATTTTATTTAAAAACATTTACATTTTTTCAGGTCAGTTAACTTTGAACCATGTATCTTTGAGAATCTGTGTTACACCTCAAAGATTCGTGATTCAAAGTTAACGGACCTGAAAAAATGTAAAAGTTTTTAAATAAAATAACTGGTGCATTATATATTTTATTCATTAATATATCAACACTGAAAATTTTATTAAATTTGGATAATTCCTTGATTTTTGATATTTTAACCTTTTTTGGTGTAGACCAGGGGTCGGCAATCTTTTGGAGAGAGAAGGCCAAACAGCTCGAAGGAGGGCTATGACATTAACTCTTTATACAAAAATACCAAGAAAATGGGGGAAATTGGTAAGCAAAGAGTTAAATGATTTTTAGTATATTTCATTCTCAGAAACAATTGTTCCCAAGCATATATACTTCCAAAGAATGCATTCATTGGATAATTAGAGTCCAGGTGTTAAGTTGGTGGTCCGGAGGAAAATGACTCGAGGGCTGAATGTGGCCTGCGGACTGGGGGTTGCCAAACTTTGGTGTAGACTTTTATATGAGTAGATGAAATATCTGAGCATGCCTTGAGTAACTGAAGAGAAGTGAAAGTATCAATCAGTTTATCAAATAATAAGAATTTTTTAAAAAAAAGTGTAAGACATTTAATTTGGCATTGGATCCTGGTTCTTTCATAGAACAGATAAATTGAATAAAAGAAAATATTTTCCTTTGCTGATTGACAAATCTTCTGTTAATACCAAACCAAATTCTGAATACTGTGCAAGATCGTTAACATACCTAAAACCCAAAGAACTTACTGCAAAAGTAAAACATGCAGGAAACGCACATTTCACAAAGTGTCACTGGGCAAAGCCTCTTTATAAGCTCAAGGTAAATGATTGTAAATAAAGATTGGTGGTCAGACGAAGCCTATATTCCATAAAAAGGACAAAACAACTAAGAAAAACTGTTCTTTGAACAAAGTGCAAGTTCCGAAAAAAATATCCATTGAATTGTAAACACTTTGTTCTTCTTGACGAAAAAAAAAAAGAAGAAAAAAAAAAAAAAAAAAAGAAGAAAAGAAGGGCCTGATGATCCAGTTTTAACTCTTTGCCTACCAAATTTCCCCCATGGCTGTACTAAATTTTCTTGGTATTTTTTTACCTATATGATAGGATATTTTAAAGTTTACTGTCTATTCACTTCAGAACTCATTCTATTCAAATAAAGTCCTGAAGCGATTGTCTTCCTTTGGGAAATGAGTGATAGTGTAAAAGGGTTATGTTCCCTTGCCGCCAGAACTTGCCACTGGATAGCAGTACTACCTGGCTATTCAAATTCAACTCAGGAAGCTATCTGCCTCTTCTTCATTTGGCATCCACAAGTTGTGTCTCTGTACATTAAGAGGGGGGGGGGCTTGCCCCACAACTATAGGCTTGTTCCTAAAGACTTTTGTCCAAACTGTTTTTGTTCTGTATTTTATGCATACGTGCTTAGACAATAAAGTCTGTATTGTTGTTATATGTACCTCTTTGTTGGAAATTATTACATATATATTCCCCTACATTTGGAGGTTTCTTCAAAGCCTCCTAATGTATTATAGGACACAGTTTTGGCCACTAAAACAACATCTAATTCTTATAGTCCTATTATTATTATTGTAATCTGATTCCTTCTGCTCAATTATAATGAACTAACCATCAGTTTTTATTTTTTGTTGGTGGAGAGTGGTGGAAGAGCTGCTTTGAACAGCTTAAAGTAGACAAAGAGTTAACCTGTTTCAGGTAAATAAATATAAAAATATATACAATTAAACATGTTTTGTTAAACTCAACAGACAATTCTTGTTGGATGAGTTTTTGTTGAAATCCTTTCTAACTATCTGGCCATCTTTTTAATATCCAGGTGGAATTGTTGTATGAATCCACCAAAAGTTTTACCACAAGCGCTTTCTGCACAACTATGTGCCATCATCAGGTGTGGAACTGGTGAGATGTTCCATAATTATATACAGTTACTGACAACCAAAAAAAAAAAAAAAAAAAAAAAGAAAAGAAAAGAAAAAGAAGCAAACCTTCATAATCCCAGAATACTGACAACCACTTGATATAATTGAGTTGGACTAAGGAATGGTCAAAGCTTGTGCAAATGTTGTCAAATAAAAAAATTAAAAAAACTGTTTTGGGGAAATGAAAGCAAGTGCAACAAGGATGAGCCAAGCAAAGTAATTTAGGCTCAATAGCCACCTCGAATAATAATTTGTAGCTCATTCATATCTATTTTCTTTCCGTCTAACTCAATAAGAAACCAGTTGAGATCCATTGCATTGATGTGCTTAATTCCTCGGAAGTTGATTGAAATAAATGTTGGAAGATCATCTTCAACTTGCACCACAATTGGACAACCTACAAATACAAAATTATTACATGTTCAGAAAAAGAAAGTCAAAATATACAATATTGTCATATATATATACCCGGCCAGAGGTAGCTGTTAAACAGTATAACCACACTGATGAGAGGTGATACCTCAAAACACGTGTCTGTGGATTACTTTATTATATATGCTCCCAAATTTGGTTGAGCACTTTAATTAGAAGGGATTTAATTGCAAAATTCACCGTATTCGGCGTACAGCTAAATCTCGCTCTGTTTACATAAACAAAATTTGAGGCCTCTAGTGAATTTCATTTCCGCTTAGAAATGTATCGATTAAATAGTCTCCTATATTTGACAGCTGCTTGTGGCCGTATGGGTAAGAGGTTTGGCGAACGAATGTTCATTCGTATCTCGAACCCGGCCAGAGGTAGCTGTTATAACCACACTGATGAGAGGTGATACCTCAAAACACGTGTCTGTGGATTACTTTATTATTATATATATATATATATATATATATATATATATATGGGCGTGTGGGCTAGTAGTTAGAGTCGTGGAAAATGGACTCATCGATTCGTGTTCAATTCCTAGATGAAGCTGTTGGCATTTCACATAGCGCTAATACCCTTGGGAAAGGTATGAATCCATATATTCTCCCTCCAGCTATGGGTTAAATAGTAGGGCACACTGGGCTCTTTAACCTTGGGTAGGTAACCAGTCTAGGAGAGGGATAACTCTGAATTCAAAATTCCTGAGGTCAGTCGTTGATTGGGTTTGTGGCATTCCTTGATGCACCAATTCTTTCCTATTGACTGTGCCAAAAAGTACGGAATGGTCATACACAAGCCTTCACCACTATAAACAAATCACTGTGCTGGTTGTTCACTGGATGAACACTCATGTGTCGAAAATCGACGAGAGAGTCCATTTTTTATATATATACATACATATATATATACATATATATATATATATATATATATGAGAGTAGAGGAAAATGTGGATATAACAACACAAATGACCATATTCAATTGATATTTCGCCTCTTTATTGGTTGAAGCTTTTTCAAAATTTATTTTTAAATTTTAAAAATTTTGAGAAAGCTTCAACCAATAATGAGGCGAAATATCAATTGAATATAGTCATTTGTGTTGTTATATCCACATTTTCCTCTACTCCCAACCACATTTTGTCGGATTTATTCAAATCCTTCACTCCTCATATATATATATATATATATACACGTATAACATCAAGCACAAAAATTTATATGTACATACACACATAAGTGTGAACATGACATTGCGCTTTTTACATGTGTTTATGTGTGCATGCATGCCAGCATATGCACACATATGAACAGAAAGGGCGCATCCGCCCTTATACATAATACACATAAACATGTCAACAAACAAGTGAGATGTGCATACAGTTAAACAAACGCACAATAGATTTTACTATATTTTTATCATTTTCAAAAATTTTAACTGCCCAATGATTGTTCAGCTAATACAATTAAGTTTAGAAAGCATGAAACCAATGGTAGCAGACTTGTTTCCATACAAATAGATATATACTAAAAATTATATTTATTATTATTATTTATCTATATATATATATATATAATTAATATAATTTAATATACCAAATGTGTTGGTAAATCCTCGCAGTGAGAAAAAACCCAGCAAATAGTTTGATTGTAAAAATATACTACCAAACATCAACCGGGGAGAAAAAAATTTTGAAAAAAAGAAAAGACCAAGATAGTCGTACCAACAAAAAATAATCTATTGGTACAGTATTTGGCCAAAAGAAAAAACAATTTATATGTATATATATGTATATAAGATATATATATATATTCATATAACCGCTAGGAGAATAGCTAATAAGTAAAAAGCGCTCAATACCTAAGTAGAGCAAATAATAAAGATAAATCTAATGAGTCAGACGAACCTACTATTAGTTTCGCTTAATGCTCTTAGAGTCAGATCTTAGCCCTGAAGAGCATTAAGCAAAACTAATAGTAGGTTCGTCTGACTCATTAGATTTATATATATATATATATATAAGTCATCTACTGACACTGTGTTTTGACGCTTCATGTCTCATCAGTGTGGCTAGACACACCAACTAACTCTGACCAGAAGTGAACCTCGACTGACTTTACACCTGTCCAATCCATTAACCTCCAGGCCATTGCCAGCTAACATTTAAGGAGCGGTGTTTTAACTATTTTACATCTGTGTATATACTTTACCATCACCAGAGAGATCAAATCTGTAAACAGATGATCATTGCGTTATGCTGGTGGTGAAAGTTTATTAAAGTCGCTCCTAAAGAGCTCTACCGGGTTACAGGAGCATATATATATATATATATATATATATATATATATATATATATATATATATATAACATCTCTAATCAATAATTTTAGTGCAGGTTTTTTGTTTATAATAACAAACAAATATTTATATTTATGAACATTATACTTGATATTTATGTTGTTATAAAAACAATTCAGCAAGCAGAATTTATATGAACTTTTTCTTTAAGTTTCTATGGCCAAAATTTGCTGATTAATATTATTAAACTGAAGAGAAATCATGATTTATATAATCTTTAAATAGAAGGATTAGAACAATTAATAAAAATAATCGGCTGAAACAATAAAGATGAGGATAACAGTCTGAAAAATCTAAATAATACAAATTATCAAGCCTGATCTCAAAAATTCAGATAAATAATAGAAATGATATTTGTGATATTTAATGGAAATGGAAATGCATAATACATTTCTGTTATTCATAGCATCATATTATGTTGACTATAATATATATATATATATATATATATATATATATAAAGTCGTCGGGGCGGCCTATAGTCGGTATCAGCCAGTCAGCGAGGGAGTCTATCCCCTTTTCAATAGCGCTAGACCAAGGAGATTGTTTTAGCATCTGAGGTGGAGCGCCATATGATATCAGTCATATTTTGAAAAATAATATTGGCTTGTTGTTTTAAGGAGGTCACTGTATATCAATCAATGACTGAGGCAGGTTTTATTTATATTATCTGATCTTCTCAAATGTTATCTATTCATAATCTATTAGGGACAATTATTGATTTTATAGATAGAATAGAAATTGGAATCATTATTATGTTGCAACTTCAAATATTTACATAAGAGCAGCAATCAATGCTTTCAGACTTTCTATTTAAAATTACTCAAGTGAATACGAGGGTGGGTCAAAAAGTAATGCCATTGTTTAAGTTTCAACTCAGTATATGGAATCTTGAACTTGTCGAGGATTAAATCTAGAGCCGATTTAGCTGCAGAGTCAGGTCTTTCATTCCCCTCACTCCTATATGGCTTGAGATCCAGAATTTGTGTATCAGTGTCTTTCTGTGCATATGTATACGTCCCTCTATGCACAAAATATTCTGAATTCAATGTGCCTTTGTATAAATAATTTTCATATACGAAGGGTGGTTAAAAAGTAATGCCATTTTGTTTAGGACAGGTATAATTATCAACACAGGAACACGTATCATACATCAAAATGAGGCTGGTCCTCTGTGGATCACATCCCTACTTCTCCCCATGGTCACTGTTTCTCTCAATAGCAATGTTCTACCTTCGAATGAAAGCATGTATCCCTACCCGTAAAATTCTGTTGACTGTTCTTTGAGCCACTTCTTCACTACACTACGCATTCTCCATACTCACCAGATGTAGTGCCTTCAGACTATCATCTCTTTGGCCCAATAAAAGATGGTTTGAGATGCAAACATTATTCCAGTGATGAGGAAGTGAAATCTGTAGTGGTTAAAGAGCCCAGTCTGCCTTACTATTTGCTCATAGCTGGAGGGAGAATAATTAGATGTATACCTTTCTTAATGGTACTAGTGCTATGTGAAATGCGACCAACCTTGTCCAGGATTTGAGCATGTGTTGCTGTGTCCATTTCCTATGATGATAATTATTACACTATGGATGCCTCCAGGGTAAAATGTAGGAGGTATTTCTATTACCCACTGTAGTAGGTCAATATAAAAAGATAATAATAAATACAATCTGTTAATCTATGAGAAAATAATATTATACAATGGATAATAGCTTATTTGCAGTATATATAATATAATAAATGAATGGAAAATCTGTCGGGTTGGATGGCCGGATCTCTCCTCCGAAAACAGACGTTCTCCCAGCTTCTCTTTACCAAGTCCTTCTTGCCTGCAACAATCTTTTCTAGCAGTCCTGCACCAAAGCTCACTCGCCTCTTGTTCCTTGTTGTATGTCACTGCCCTCGCCAGGAAGACTGGAATGCCACTCCCCGGTGTGTTAAGGCAGGCCTTAAATAATCATACTAAAATCCCACATCCAGATCAATCGTGCAGTGTAGTAATTTACATATGCAACAACAAGGTAGTCCGACGTCAAGCCACGACCCATGATCAGGAGGATGTGAGTTCAATCTCCCCAATCGCCCGCTACACTCCCCTCAGATCTCATTTTGCACGCCAGACATATCTGCATATGCTTTGAGCTACCACATGCATGATTTCTCTCGCCACAATTAAATGTCAAGTAGTGGGAACACGTTTCAAACTGGACCATCCTGAAGAGAACTGGACTCCCTGGCATGCATGAAGGACTTTAACATTCCCATAGGCAATTGGCAAGACGCAACCAGAGACCAAATAAATTGTTGGAAAATGATTCACGTGGTGTCATCATCGGATACGTAAGTAATAATAAACCCTATTCATACATGGAGGCATGTGGCATAATGGTTAGAGTCATAGGAAATGGACTTGTCAACCTGAGTTCAAATCCTGGACAAGGCTGTTTGCATTTTACATAGCGCTAATACCCTTGGGAAAGGTATGAATCCATATATTCTCCCTTTAGCTATGGGTAAATAGTAGGGAAGACTGGGCTCTTTAACCTTGGATAGGTAACCAGTCTAGGAGAAGGAAAACTCTGCATTTGAAAAACCTGAGGTCAGTCTTTGATTGGGTTTTTGGCATTCCTTGTGTACCAATTCTTTCCTATCGACTTTGCCAAAAAGTGTGGATGGTCCTACACAAGCCTTCACCACTATAGACAGAACATTCATTGGATGAACCCTCATGCGTCGAAATCGATGAGGGAGTCCATTCAATTTTTCCATTCATTGTGTAAGGAAATGTAGAAATATTTGAATTCAAAAGTTAACTCATAATTTGTTAGAAAAGTCATGGAAAATAACCAGTAGTTTAATTGACAGCCGTTGACCCCCTTATTTACCTAAACATGATGTTCTGAATCGTTTAGGATATTACATGACTGAGATTGGTAGGAAAAGGCTTATCTTTATTCAATAGTAGTTGAAGTAGGTGATTGTCTTAGTCAGATGTGAATGGCGTCTGTCTCCAGAATTCCTCTCAGCATGTGAAGGTTATGGGATTTGGGTGAAATAAAGACATCGAAAATAAACTAAGTCTTTGTTGAACAACCGAGCTGGCATCTTAGTATCAAAGGACCCTTGCGTCTGTTCCTTTCAGCTAATGGCCAAAATCTAACTAACTTAAATCAGTTCCCTTCTCATGCTCACCTTCAGCAATCGGTGTCAAGGTCAGAAAAGGTGACCTGCCTCTCAATCTTCCTATGACTGTAATTTTTCATTTACCATCATTTTACTACACTTACAGACATAATTTGTAGGCTCCCCACAAATTATGTAACACTCACTGTGTGATCAATATTTTTGTGTGTTGTGCCAAATCTAAGGACAACAGAATTGGAATTATGACTTTATGACACAGAGATTAAGATAAACCCAAGTCAACCCAAGAAGAAGAGGACCAGAGGAATCTAGCCAGCATAGAAGATAGGAAAGATTGAAGATAAGAGAAGAAGAAGAAAAAGAAGAAGAAAAAGAAGAAGAAGAAGAAGAAGAATGCAACTATTTACAAATAATGATGAGTAATAGATATCAATATAATAAATAATGAAATAAACCTGGGACTTTTTCATTGTTAAATCTAATATCAATTTCATATTGACCAGTTTCTTCAGGTGTAAACATAAAACGATAACGATTGTTTCCAAGATGCTGCTTTTTTGTACTGATGACTTTCTTGCGATGATTAACAGTTGCTTCCAATTCACCTTTCCCACCAGCGGATGCATCCACTGAAAAAAGAAAGAATAAACCATGGAAATTATAATTTAAAAATCAGGATAAACAATTTTTTGCAATAATATATTTTATTCTGTGCTGTTAGACAGGGTAATTTGAGAGATAGTTTAACCAAAATGGTCTAAGAAAACAGTAAATGATAAAGGAAAAAACTGGAGATGATGGAATGAATTAGAACGATAAATATATATATTTGTAGAATACTGTTAATTGTTATTCTGTGTTACTTTCACCCTTAGCCAGGATTGAACCTGCAGTCTGGAAATGACTGTTACAGATTGTTAACTATTGGACAGTGGAACAGTCAATCACCTCCTCAGCTTAATGGACTCTTCCTGGCAGTAGTGGCAGTAATTATTTAAGCTGTTATAGTGGGTTCATTGGAGAACTAGTAACTTCATGGTTAGGCTTGGCCAGTCACATTGCTAAAACCAATTGTTGACTGTCTAACTGACTTACTTCAATAATATTGATGAACACAAACGAACAAGTTTACAAAATAATACAAAGGAAAAAGTTCAAATTTCTTAACAGACTGTAAATAAGAGTGGGTAAAAAAAATGTTCAGCTATGCAGAGATTGGAGATGCGTTTTTACTCGGATTTGCGTCTTTTCTTTGTGACCGTTGTTGAAGATATTTTTAATTGCTCCAAAGATGTGGCAAAGGGACGTAGTGTTCACATGACTTGTGTGCGTGTACAGCCATGTGTCAATCCAATTACACGGATTGCAGAAACAAGTCAGTTACCGAAATCTAACATAAAATAATTTGCAGAAAAGGGTTCACAATCTGCATGAGAATAGGGTAGGTATGTGTGTATGTAAAGAAAATATGGATGTGAATGGTAGTGGTGGCAGAACATATTCTCTAAAAATTTTTCATGAATTTGCAAATATAATTGTTTCAATTTAATTTGGTTTATTTTGTTTTACAGCATATCAAACAACATTTTGAAATAAATTCATTTTTAATGGATATTCATTTTTTTTTTAGAGTTTAACGTCATTCCCAGGACAATAAGATCCTCAGCCACCGCCTTCTAGCACATATATGATAAAAAGGGTTGGGGCTTGCCATAAGGGCAATAGGTTTGGGGCAATCATATCGGTGCTAGGGCTTGACGTGACCAGCAGATTGATTGGATGGGACCTCCCCGACTGCCCGTCTAGCTTAAGTAAGGGCCAAAGTAGAGTGTTTCGGCCACCAGGATCCTATCATCAGGCATCATGGGTGGCCTTCCATGCCCAACAGGTGGCCCAATTGGATGGTGGGGAGGTCTTACCCCTCTACAGAGGTCCAGTCGGCGTATTCTACAGCCCCAACCGACAAGGCAGTCAATTTAATTTGAAACTGTAAATGTGATTTATAACTAAGTAAAAGTAAAGTTGGTAGAGTGGCCTATTCTTGGTATCATCCAAACAAAACAATGAGGGAGTCTATCCACTTTTCACTAAAACTGCTACTGCCATTTGAGCCATGCTACATGTGATCCAGTTACCAGGATGAAACATCTTAAGTCCACAGAAAAAAATAGTCAGCAAAACATTACATCATTTGGACCATATGACCTTTAGGCACCCCTTTTACTTTGCTGATTCATAATTACATTTTTTTTCATTTACACTGTCAACATCCGGTTGTGGGTTAGGGTTAGGGGTTAGTTTTATAATTTTTAAAAAATCCTCTAAAAATCGTCTGTTAACAAACAACCAGATGTTCACAGTGTAAATGAAAAAATGTAATTATGAATCAGCAATACAAAAGGGGTGCCTAACAGTCATATGGTCCCATCATTTTATTGCATATCTTTTGTACCTCTATTTTTCCTTTCTTTTTGTATAGTAAATTTATTGTTTTTAAAAATGGTTGTTGTGTTTTCCTTTCTTCAAAAACTCTCTTTAACCCTTTCACTGTTCAAGGCAAATTAGAGGTGTCTACTCACTTACTTTCAGAAGATTTTATCTTTTAATCTAAACTAGCAGAGGTACTTGGCTTACCCCAAAATTTAAAAAGTTTAAAATAAATCTCTTATCTATACTAATATATAAATTAATAAAAATTATTTTTCTATTGTTGCTACCTTTCCATCCACTAAGGACGATGGCGTTGTGTCAAAAAAACATTTATCTGCACCTGCGCAAGTGACTGTGCAGGCCAATTCCTGAGTAACAGTCTTTGGTGCACTGACTGCACACAAACTGTGATGCTTTTTGGGGCTGCTGTCTTTTCTCCCTCTTTCTGTCTCTCTTTGCTGTTGAGGCTACTCTCCCCCCCGCCTCACCCTCTCACTTTCTATATATTTGTTTAATTATCTTTTATTCTTTATATATTCTTGATTTTTAGTTGTTTGTTTTTATTATTATTATTCTTTGTATTTTTTCTTTTATTGCCTTTTATTTGCTTTATATTATGTTTTATCCTACATAGATTTTTATATCCTAATCATTTTTTAATTAAATTGTTAATATATCATTGATTTATACACTTATTTTATTTTTATTTAGCTTTTCTTATGGAAAATGCAGAGAAAAAATTTTTTTAGCCTCCTCTTGGACAAAAATAAAGTAAAGTAAGTAAAGTCGTGGGGCGGCCTAATGTCAGTATCAGCCAGATAGCGAGGGAGTCTATCCTCTTTTCACTAGCGCTAGACCCAGGAGATTATTTTAGCATCTGAGGTGGAGCATCACACCTACCATCAGCGCCTCACTTTACCGCACAGATCCCTGTGCTACTCATATGCTGAGTTGGCGAGGGCCGGTATCGAACCAAGAACCTTGTGATTCCTAGCCGAACACTCTACCAAGTGAGCTAGGATGTGGATTTTATTGAACTTTGGTCTTTGCTGGTATTCACCAACTGAATTTTGTTATAATAATAATAATAATAATAATAATACCTTTTCAGCTAGTATATTAGTGTTGCAAGATGGGTATATTCCTGACTTTTGTGAGCTAGGACTACTAATGGAAGGAGGAGGAAGAAATGATAAAGGTTTAAAACAGGATGAACGATGGTTTGACCGTAGCGTGACCCCGAACGAAGAATTGAGTGGCAAGCGGAAGTCAGGTGTTGACCGCAAGCGGAAGTCGGGTGTTGACCGGAAGTCACGTGGTGACGCGGAACAAAAAAGAAAGCTATCGGCCTCTTTTTGCCGGCCGTGGTCGTAGGGTACGGACCTGACCTTGGGTCCCTCATGAGAGCACAGTAATCTAGTAGTGTTCTCTCTCTCTTTCTCTCTGCCTTTCCTCCTCTCTGGTACGAGCCCACTATACGAGCACGATAATAAAGGCTGGCGGTTGTGACGACATGTTTCTCGTGTTATAATTTCTATCGGCACCATTTTAGCACGGTGAATTTGGAGGCACGTGGACGAGGCCCGCTACATAGTATACACCGCAGCCGCCGCCTTACGGTTATAGTTTTAGTACCAAGAAAGAAAAGGACTACGGTACATTAGGTCAGAGACCTGTCAACTGTTCCTTATAAACATTCATCTTAATTCCACAGAATATTTATCCTCTTTCCACAGATTATCTAACATTGCCTTAAATGAGTTTAGAGATGGAGCATTCACTATTGATGATGGTAGTTTATTCCATGTATTCACCACTCTGTTACTAAAATAATTTTGTCTTGCATTTGCTTTACAAATCTTTTAAAAGTGTTTTAAGTTATAACTTTAATAGTTTAATTTTATAGATTGTAAACAAATGAACTGACCTGTAAAAGTGATTTCTCTTTCAATTTTTCCCCCTTGGTCAATATCAACCATCCTTACTGCATTAGGATCAAATACATTGCAATGGAATGGACTGCCAGATATATGTTCTCCAGCAATCAGAATTTCAGCTGTGTGCATCCCAACTTCATATGGTGTGAATTGAACATGAGAAAGCTTTCCTCTCTGGGATTTGTTCAATGGCAACTCTCTTCCTGATGGACCTGAAAAATTAAAAAAAATTATCAGTTTTTAGAAAAAATAATTTTCAGGACTTATTCTTTGTACAATGGTTGGCAACCTTCTGTCTATTTTAGACGATGGTGTGGTTTTTTTTTTGGTTTTTTTCTCCTTGTACAATATTTCCTTAATAAAGGAATTTATTTTTGTAAACTATTTTTTCAGAAAAGTTCGCCTTTAATTAAGTTCATTAAATTTTTGCTCCTCACCTCCCTCAAAAAACAAACAAGCAAAACAAAACAACAACATTCAGTTGAAACTTAAAATACTTACATACCTTAAATATATTGGTATTATTATATTATAAAACCTGAGTAAACTGTCTAGTGTAAATTGTATGTGACAAACTGTTGTAGCTATTTCCTATATCATGTTCTTTCAATTTTTAAGACTACTATCACTAGATATGGTATAAAAAAATTTAAATTTGGATTTTTAACAATTTGTCATTATTAATTTATACAAATGATCAAAGAGTTCATTTTTAATATCTGTTTTAATGTAACACTGATAATCAAATAATATAACAAAGGAATTTACATAAAATTTTCATGATATTTATTTTAATATTAAACTGACAAATTAAACTAAAATTTTCATGATATCTATTTTAATATTAAACTGACAATAAGGAATTTACATAAGATTTTCATGATATCTATTTTAATATTAAACTGACAATTAAACTAAAATTTTCATGATATCTATTTTAATATTAAACTGACAATAAGGAATTTACATAAGATTTTCATGATATCTATTTTAATATTAAACTGACAATAAGGAATTTACATAAGATTTTCATGATATCTATTTTAATATTAAACTACAATAAGGATTTACATAAGATTTTCATGATATCTATTTTAATATTAAACTGACAATCAAATAAAATAATAAAGGAATTTACCTAAAATTTTCACATGTAGATTGTCTTCATCTCCATGAGTATCAATATCAAAAGTTGATTCTTTCCGTATTTGTGCTGACCGAAGACCATCACCAATTGCTGATATTGAACTACTGTCAATAACGTCCATGTGTAAAGGAAACCCTAAAAAAAAAAAAAAGAATGTTCTTGTCATTTGATTAGTACTAAAATTCATTTTTCTTTTTAACTGTTATAGTAAAAAAATTTCAATTTTATTAATTCTAAATTATTTTTTATTAATTTCTAAAAATAATATTCTTTTCAAATTATTGAATTTTACTTCAATAATCCTATATGTATTTACCCAACTCATCCACATGAGCAGGAAGTGACACAAGGTCAATTTTTAAGCTGTGCTTAATGGATTTAAATTCTGAGTTTTCCTTCTCCTAGACTGGTGGCCATATTATGGTTAAAGAGCCCAGGTCTGCCTTACTATTCACTCATGCCTTTTCCAAGGGTATTAGTACTATGTGAAATGCAAACAGTCTCGTCCAGGATTTGAACCTTGGTTGTTGTGTCCATTTCCTATGATGATAACCATTACATCAGAGGTGTCTCCACTTCAATAATCCTATGTGTTATTCTCAACAAATTTGCTAGATAAGTAAATTCATCAAAGAACAATGATTTTTTAAAACTTCAAATACTTGAAGTGTGATAATACCTGGTCTGCATTTGCTGCACCTTTGTGGCACAATGTCTATGACCCTAACGTTGTGATATTCTGTGCTAGCTAATTCGAAGGTTCTGGTTCGTTTGCTTTCCTCATTTTGGATTCATGCACAAAAATTGCTAATGATAATTTAATCAAAAGTGATATAAGTGTAACGTAATGAAATGGTTTATAAAAAATTTAATTTTAAAAGAAAATGGTAATCTAATTTTTGGGTAAAGAGAAAGAGAAAAAAAAAAAAGAAACAAAAGTTTTTAGTGGACTAAGATGTTGCATAGGGCCAAATTCAAGTTGTAGTAGTAGTTAGTAGTTGTCGATAGTTCAGAATCAACATATGCAAGTCGTATAGTCACAATGGGGTTGTTTATTCCTTTATAGGCTCATGGGTTCTTTTTCAGAGAGACGGGGAGAAAGAGAGAGAGGGTAAGGTCAAATTATTCTATCGTAAATCATATTCAGTAATACTATGCTCAACACATTATGGGGGAACTCAGGAAGCCCCATCTGCTCCTTACAAAGGCCCATACGAAAAAAGACCGATTTTCTCTTCCTCCATTTCTTATCCTGGTGCTGGGAGGATAACCCACTTCTGCTTCCGGTCAAAACACGGAACTTCCATTTTTATTTTTAAATCTAGTTCCGGGGTCATTGGTCGGTCATTTGCTGGCACTCCATTGAGTGTTTACCCTTCTAAACTTTAACCATTGTTCTTATTTCTTTTTTTCTCTTTCTCTTGAAATCCGAATACCATTTTCTTTTCAATCCCCAAATTCCCCCTAGACCATAATAATTACGCTACAAAGATTCTAAAAGCACTCAATGTATGTCAGCCAGTCACCGGTGAATAACTCCTGTACTAGATTTTTAAAAATGGAAGTCCAAAATTTTCTGGGAAATTGATATGTCCCTTCCCCTACACTGAGACCACAAGTAGAAATAAGGGGACTCATCCTTTTTTTTTCAACCATGTATCTCACAGGAGATGGATGTCTGTTTTGTGTGCTCAATTTTGGGGAGCATTTTTAACGAATCTCGTACATTGCAAGATAGTGAAAATGAATGAAATTTATGATAGAAAAGATTAACATATTCTCTCTCTCTTTCACTGAAACGACCACACTAGGCATGCCAGAAATAAACAACCCCTTAGGCCTATGTTGTTTGTATGTGGTGGGAGAATATTTGGATTCAAAAATAAATGAGAGTATGTATTTACCCAACCCCTGTGCTCGAGCAGGATGTGACACAATGTCAATTTTTAAATCCAGTTTAACAGGTATTAATTCAGATTTTTTCTTCTCCTAAACCAGTTGCTATACCAAGGTTAAAGAACCTAGTCAGCTCTAATATTTAGTTGGAATGAGAATATTTGGATTCATACCTTTCCAAAGGGTATTAGTGCTATGTAAAATGCAAACTGCCTCATCCAGGACATGAACTTGGGTTGCCATGTCCATTTTCTATGATGATAACCATTACACCATGCTCCTCCATATAGATAAAAATGTATTGTAATTGTTAGCTCTGTTTATGAAAAACAATTTTTTATCAAATTGATAGCACTCACCAGGCATTGGGTAGTTATTAAAAAGCAAATTGACGAGATGAGTGGCTGGATTTCTTGGAATGAAGGTCACATCATAAATACCAGGTCCAACTTCTCTCAATGTACTGTGAACCAATTTACCCTGACATTTGATTTCAGCTTCAAGATGACCAATTCCAGCTTCTGAAGTATCAACTTAAATAAAATAAAAAGATACAAGAATTATTTTCAAAGAATCAGTTGATTACATTTCCAATAAAATATGACAATATTCGGTTATTTCCTATAACCCAAACCTAAAAAAGGGGAACCACTCTGAATGAATTTTATCTGTTAATTAATCTACCCATTATTTTCCCATTAAACTAACCCTAACCCTGTCTTCTTTTTCCTAGTTGATCAATAAATGAATAAATAATTTATCAGTCAATCAGAGTGGTTCCCCCTTTTTTAGGTTGGAGTTATAGGAAATAACCCAATATTGATTGTAATTCATCTGAATATTTACAAAAAAATAATATTTAAATATATTCCTAACATTTGAATTATCATTATAACAGAGATTTTGTGTTTTTCTGTCTTAAATCGAAACAATATTACTACTCAAGTCACAATTCCCTTAGTTATTTACATCACATTCTCCATGATTTTATTTTTTATTTAAACTCAATCATTAATAAAAATGTTTTACATCATTAGTTGTTGGCCTTACCTATATACAAATAACATTCAATTGTATTTATATATGCAACAAAATAATGGTTCACAGTGTGAATGGGAAGGCTAATTTGCATATTGATATAACAAATTTGAATTTAATAAATATGTGCTTAGTATTATTGATTTCTAATTGTTTGGTTTTATCTTAATGAATATGAGCAAAAATCTCGGAGATAAATCTTAAAAGAAATCCATTAACAAGAAGAAATAACTGTAATTTTATTCTTTACTTTGTATTTTAACTAAATAATTAAATTAGGAAAGTTTAGTAATGAAAGATGGGAGTGATGGAATATTCAGTTGTTCTATTTTTAGATTATACCCCCCTCTCAGTTTCAAATCTTTTTATCTGCATTCTTATTTAGTTTCATTAGCCTTTCTAATTTAATATAAAATTTCATTACATTAAATCTTAAATACTTGCACTCAGCGGGTGCATATATTTGCTAGTATCAATAATATTAACATCTAATAAAATGATCTAAATCCATCTCTAATAATAAATGTAAATGTCAGTGTCCCAATTTTTCAATTTTACTCCTAGAGGCCATAGCCCAACATATCATACTGTTTGGGAATCTTCAGTGACTTTTTTACATAATTTTGTACGATAACAATTTTTATAACTTGGAAATAAATTTGAGAATAATCAAAATTAATTTCAAAATCTAGTGAAGGTCATCCATGGAATAGAAATACTTATTTGTACGATTAAAACTTATATAGATGACCTACGCTAATATGACACATACTCAACTCTGAATAAGATAATGAAATTAATGCTAAGATGATTCTAGCATTTCTTTGTGATTTTGAAGCTTTTCGATTTTTTTCATCACCATCAAAAATATTTTTTTAAATTAAAATCATCCTTGAATTTGTTTCTCTTTAAAAGAAAATGATTACCATGAAGTCCTATTTCATGTATCATTTTATATATAAAATAATAACAATGTGTGGGTCAGTAAAATGGTAATTCCGGGTGGACATGAATCCAATAGGGTTATCTTTCCATGCTGCAGTTGTTCACCGATAGGTGGTGAGAGTATTTAGGCAGCAGCCCGGGAATTCTGAATTCTCTCTTTCCTCTGGGACCAGCAAACATTTCACATGGTGTAGATGCTTGTGTCTCTTTTTACCCTTAAGTGGGGGGCTTTGCCCTCCAACCAGCTACCATTAAGTGACATTCCTTAGGATGCAAGTCCTACACCTACTTTCTTTATGCCTGTTTATATATTAGTACTCAATGTATTTCTGTGTGCTTATGGAATAAAGTCTGTTATTATCTTATAACTTTGTCAGAGTATTTCATGTACATACATGTACCCAAGTTGGAAGGTTACTCTAAGCTTTCCAAGTTTAATATAAGAACTTTAAATCTTATAAATGTATTTTAATGATAATTATATTCATCTTTAAGGTTCTATTTAGAATTGTAATTCATCTTTAAGGATCTATTTAGAATTTTAATTCATCTTTAAGGATCTATTTAGAATTGTAATTCATCTTTAAGGTTCTATTTAGAAAATATTGTAATTTGTTGTTCACCCAGGATTATTTTCTTTCCAGAATTAAATAATTTTTGGTCAAAAATATTTACCTTCTATAACAGAATTTCTGTTCAAATAAGTTTTTTTGGGTGCCTTCACTTTAGCTCGGTCTGCATCAAAAACATTACATAAGAATGGACTGTTCTTTATTTCAGCATCTCCATAAAATAATCTGATTTGATGTTTACCTGGTAATAGAAAAAATGAGACAATATGTAATACTTCTTTCAAATTAGAAGAAATCATATATATATATATATATATATATATATATATATATATATATTGGTTTGGTATTGATTTGAAGGCTATCACAATGCAAGTGTAAAGAAAAATAAGGTAACTAAGGTGTTGTTTGTTAACCTGTGATTTATTCTTAATATTTCGAGATAAAAATCTCTTCAACAGAAGATTTCTGAAACTGGAAAGTCACTAGCAACAGCTTCAGTTTCAGAAATCTTCTTCTGAAATACACAGGTATCTCCATAAAGGTAAAGCAAGAAAAGAAAAAACTTGTAGAAAATATCTTGTTGAGAATAACTGAAACTATTTTTATGAGGAATAGAAATCACATTTAATAATTGCCAGAAATAAAGATGATCATAAAACTTTAAAGCAATTATCTAATCTTAGAATTATTTAAAGTATATTCAAGAGTTTGAATGTTGTTTATAACTTACCAACTTCTGTAGGAGTGAAATCAACTCGATAACTTGATGATGCACTTCCATTTATTCTTGCAGGAACAGACTTTCCATTTGAAGCTAAAAAAAATAATGAGTACAAATTAATAAGATATTAATGTAAAGTGGCCATGAAAAGGAACCTGTGATCATCTTCCAGGATGGATGCCCTATTGTAGTGTAATTATTATGGTCTATGGGGAATTTGGGGATTGAAAAGAAAACGGTAATCGGATTTCTGGAGAAAGAGAAGAAAAAGAGATAAGAACAAAGGGAAGTTAAAGTTTGAAACAGTAAACACTCAACGGGGGGTGGAGGCATCCACAGACCGACCAATGACCCCGGAACTAAAGTTTAAAAAATAAAACCAGAAGTTCTAGTTTCTGTGGAGGAGCGGAAGTTGGGTGACTCTCCCACCCCAGGGACGAGAAACGGAAGAAGAGAAAAATCGGTCTTTTTCGGCTGGGCCTTCATAAGGGGCAGATGGGGCTTCCTGGGTTCCCTCGTGATGTGTTTCACATAGTAGTCTGAATATGATTTACGATAGAATAATTTGACCTTACCCTCTCTCTCTCTCCTTCTCTCTGAAAAAGAACCCACGAGCCTAGAAAGGAATAAACAACCCCTTTGTGACTATACGACTGCGTATGTTGTTCCTCTACTAACGACTACTACTACAACCCGACTGACCTTATGCAACATGTATCTCTGAAAGTGCTGCTGGCCCAAATCCAAGCAATCATAAAGAAGGAATTGTCCAAGAAATGATTTCAGGGGCAAAATGTTGGTTCCTGGCTTTTCCCCTGGCAAGGTGTAAACACAGCGCTACTTATTGTCACAGTTTACATTGACAGAACATCATGCTTAGACTCTGGATGCTCACTTCCACATTCCCCAGAGCTCCAGAACTGGAACTTCACCATCAGATAGTGTTTAACACATACCCAGGACATTAAGACTCTTGGCCACCGCTTTCTAGCACATATATTATAAAACGGGCTTGCCTTAAGAGCAATAGAGTTGGGACAATCATATAGGTGCTAGGGTTTTATGCGACCAGCCAATTGATTGGAGGGGGCCTCTCCGACCGCCCATCTAGCCTAAGTAAGGGCCAAAGTGGAGTGTTGCATGTTCTGGACTGCTCAGCCACCAGGGTTTCACCCTTAAGCATCACAGGTCACCACCCACAGTCAACAGGCAGCCCTATTGATGGGGAGGTCTGCAGAAGTGCAGTCAGTGTATTTTAAAGCCCCAGTCGACAGGGCTGAGGTTTGCATGGAAGCCAGCAATGCTGCTATAATTAATGTACTTGGTGGTGCATGGCATAATTGTCGTGGGAAATGAACTCATCAACCTGAGTTCAAATCCTGGACAAGGCTGTTTGCATTTCACATAGTGCTAATAACCTTGTGAAATGTATGAATCCAACTATACTCCCTCCAGCTATGGGTAAATAGTAGGGCTGTTTGGTATTGATGCCATTAAGTGCTCTTAATGTGAAGTTTGAAGAGTGATTGCTCATCTTTGGGGCACTTTGTATTGACAGAGCCAATTTTTGAATGAAATTCGATGATCAGCGAGAGGTAATCTGATCATTAGCTACATAAATGAGAGTAACCTCCCCTTGTTTATTTCATTTTGAGGAAGCCATATGTTTTGGTCGACAATTTTCATTTCACCATAAATCTACACTGAAAATACAAATTTGTTCGAATCAATACAACTGCATGTTTTAACACGAAAATATCATAAAATATGTTCTTAATAACAATTAAGTTAATTTCAAATAATGCACAAGCATAATTAAGAACACATTTTATGATATTTTTGTGTTAAAACATTCAGTTGTATTGATTTGAACAAATTCGTATTTTCAGTGTAGATTACGGTGAAATGAAAATGCTCGACCAAAACATATGGCTTCCTCAAAGTGAAATAAATAAGGTGAGGTTACTCTCATTTATGTAGCTAATGTTCAGATTACCGCTTTTTTCCCCCCATTAAATCTTATCATCTAGGGCTCCATTTAACTCTTAACATCCTGTTAAGAATTTTCTAAGTCCTGAACCCAATTCCTTTATCAAAAAATGGCTAAAAATGGCCTTTTCATTCCCAGTAATTTCCCTTAAATCAAAGACTTCTAAATATGTTTAATATTACATTTAGGCTATCATTTGGGGTAGATTAGGAAAATGAATGTGACTTCCAGCCGGGTGGAATGAGGTGGTATAGGACGTTAAGAGTTAATTATCTTTCATTTAATTATGTTAACTATCACCATTTTCTGGGGTTTAAAATTACACCTTTTCAACTGGCACTAACAAAAAAAAAAAAGAAAAAAAGGAGGTTGTCCCATCATGCTGCTGCTGCTGCTGCTGCTATTCGATTTATCCTTTCAATGGCCACTGCAATTAAAATGTCATTGTATAGACATGAATCTCCTGGACTGCATGATTGATGAAGTCCAACTGGTCACTGGGCTATATTCAGGCAAATAATTAATGATCCAACATATTTCCATTGTTCTCAGTGATAAAACTGTTTTTCTTTGGCATACAAATGATTTGGTTTGGTTTCTTTGTTTAATGGTAATTCAACCTTTGGGTTATTTTATGCCCAAGCCATCCTTGTTGAAGAATAGGAGTGGTACGATTTTATGGGCCATCCTTTAGGCTCCAAGCAAGAGCGCTTGTCCAGTGGAAATCCTTGGTAAATAATCCTTTGGTTGTTCCTTGGTGCTCCTCAGTATTGCAAGTCCTTTGTCAATGATTGCAAATGGACGTCTCTCAGTATCAGTGATTAAGTAGTCAACCAGCCATACATTAGGGCTGTTGATTGGCTGAGGTTTAAACCACGTGACCTTGCTTAGTCTATAAATTTAATAGTCTATAAATTTTAGTGGTGTATTGTAGCACACTTTATATTTCAAAATATTCTGACCAGGACTGGTACTATTTAAGCCATTGCTAGTGAAGGGATTTATAACTTTTCCCAAAGGTATTAGTCTGAAAGTGAACATAATAGTATGACTGGATTCCAACTTATTATAATGTTGCAGTCCAGCATCTTAGCTGTGTTGTATACCCTTTCTTACTTCTTACTTCTAGTCGTCTTTTCTTCTGGCCGGCTTTGGTTCTTCTATCATCTTGACTTGGTATATCTTCTAACATCTTGCGTCTGGTCTGGAATCTTCTAAGGTCTGGACTTTCTTGGAGACTTCGGGTCTGGGTTCTGTTAGGGATTTCTCCTTATCAGAAGCCCTGTGTCATTGTTAGTTTTTAGGTAATAAACACAAGACTTCGATTTACTTTGATGTTACTTTATTCTCAATCCCCAACCCAGACATCTGCGCAGTGAGACTTACATCTTACAAGCTCGGCTTCTAACTGAGTCTTACTTACTCGTTAAACTGGAAGACAGGGTCTTCTATGCCTTCCGGTTCTCATGATTTATCCCTGGAAAGCAAGGTGAGAGTGAGGTCAAGCGCCATCACTCACCCTCAAGGCCATCAGCTGCACTAATCGCCATTATGATTTCTACACTATTGCCATAAATATTAGGTATCTAATAATTATGTAACAGCTGCTACACCATGGAGACTCTCCTAGCATACAAATAAAACAGTTTTCAGTTTGAGTTTTTTTTGGAAGGGCCAGTGTAGATCAATCGGTAGAGTGTCCACCTAGGAACCACAAGGTTTCTGGTTCGATACTGGCCCTCATCAACTCAGCGCACTGAAAACACTGGTTCCCACTAGATTACCAAAAGCAATCAATGAACCAACCCTTTCTGTGATTTTCCACTGTTTTTTGTTAATTTAGAATACCCTACACTACCTTCTAAAAATGATAGGCTATGTCTATCATTATATAACATTAATTGATCAATTGTTTGTTTTTTTTAAATCTAGTTCATCATGTTTTGACTGCTGAATTCTGTGGTCACACACGATGTGAGATTTAAATATTTCTTTCTTACTGAATTAAAAAATAATGATATTAATTTAAATGCCTTTATTGTGTTACTATAGCCTTTAATTCTAAGTCTAACAGCAACAAATAAATGAATTAAAAGTTTAATTCTAACAATTTATTAACCAGCACATGAAACAACGAATAACAATATAATATCCTTCCTGTGTATAAAGTTGAGTTTAAGGGACTTACCAGTGTGCCGAAGAAGATATCTATGTATCTTAGGTTTGACTCTCGGAGAGCTTTTAATGTCGCTGCCTCCTGGAACTGCTGGTGGAATCAGTCTGTTGGATTTTGTATTTTGCGCCTAAACTTCGGGGCTCATCACGTGATTGGTATAACCAATCACAAAGGGCCTCTCCCTCATTCACTCTATACACAGGAATTACCATTTTACTGACCCAACACCTTCTTTCTCTGGATTATTTGGACTATTGTCCTCATCTTTATTGTTATTTTCTTTCTCTAATTGCAAGAATCCAAAATTCTATTTGTAATTTTTTGATAAAATTGTGGTGTTAGTCAATTTTAGTTAATACTTACAGGTAATATTGACAGCGAGTTCTCCACCGCCTTGTCCCAGTGGATCAATTTTGAAACTAGACATTGTATTTGCAGATGCTAATTGAAGGGCATCACCAGAAACCTGCACTCTTTCATGGTCAATCACTTTGCAAGGAAATGGACTACCTGTTGAAGATAACATTTTATGGCCTCTTTAATATATCAATATTAAATATTATTGTAATAATTTTATAATAATTAACACCACATTTTATAAATGAATATATATAATAATGATAATAATAATAATAATGATGATGATAACCTCAGGAGACTTGCTATACTCAGACTCATGAAAGACCACCAGCTAATGCTGGTATGAAAAGCTCACAAGGAGTGATATGATAAGATATAATAATAATAATAATAATAATAATAATAATAAATACTTCAAATATGTAAAAAGTATAATAATCTTGATTTAACTCTCTCTCTTTCTCTCTCTCTCTCTCTCTCTCTCTCCTTTCCTTCTTTTCATCCTTTCATTATGTTTGATAAGAAACAGATTAGCATTAACGCTTCCACGCGCTCACTCCCCCTCTATATATTTTCCTATTCTCTTTCTTTCTTCTTTCTTGTTAAATTTTTCTGTGTAGCATGTCCTTTTTATTCCCTTTCTTTCTTTATAATAAAAATGAAATGGTCCATTATTTAGCTGAAGTGATGACGCTCATCAGAAATAAGAATTTGGTGGATAAATAACACCAGATAATCAGGATTTACATTTATACATTTCATCTTGGATGATTTGGACGGTCTCATTTTTAACCAGAGGGTGTTGTAAGATGATAACGGTTGGAAGATTAAGGAACATGAGTATTAATATATAGACAATAATCCTCCTCCTCCTCCTCATCATCATCATCATCAAATACAGATATTAATGTTCATAGATATAGTCTATCTCACATTTTTATTGAAGCTAACAAAAATTTTAAGGGTATATTATTTAATCTTAATTATCATCATATTCCTTAACAATATCTCTATTAATGTTTAGCTGCGATAAATTTGCCCCAAAACAGCCCATATTATTATTGTTGAAAATCCTCTGATGTGAGTTATATATCATTAAGAAATAAATGTTTACAGTATATTATGATTTGGGTTTTAATAAAAACGTGTTTAATAAATAATTAATTGGTGCTATTGATTTCTAATATTATTGTTTTATTCTGAAATGTATTAAAAGTAATATCATGTATAATTCTATATTGAAATAAATTAGAATAAAGTAAAAATAAGTGTAATCTTTTTTGTGTTCGTATTTAATTTCATTAGTCTTTCTAATTCAATATAATATTTAATTTTATTAAAACTTAAATACTTATGCCCAGAAGGTTCATTTTTTTACTCGTAATAATAATGAAAATGATAATGTTCATTGATATAGTTTATCTCACATTTTTATCAAAACTAACAGAAATTTTAAGAGTACATTACTACATATAATTTTTAAATGATTCTTTCAACATTCCTTTAAATCATTTCAAATAGAAAAAATAAAGACATTAAATTTCAAATGATAAAAACAATATCAATGATAATTATGATAAAATGATTTTGATTTAATGCTTGTTCTTTATATTGCAAATTTGTCATTCAAAATCCTGAATGTTCAAAATATTCATTAGAAAAATAAAGAAATTTTTAAAAGTTTACTTAGATTGGTAAGTTTTATATCTAAATCTAGAAAAGTATGATTAATCAAATATCTTACCTGGTACTGAGATACCATTGAATTTTACATGAATCATATGTTGGTGGGGTTGTTGTGGAATAAAAGACACTTTGAAGCAAGCATCTCGTGCCTCTTGCTTCACATAATTAGGCACATTCTCTCCATTTACAGAGACAAAGATTTCTAAATTTCCAGCACCAGCTTTACTAGCATCCACTATAAATAAACAAGAGATATTTCAGTATATATAAAAGAATAGACAATTAAGAATTCCTAATTTTCTATTTAAGTGAAATCTACAAATCCAAAATGAATAAAAGGGTAATTCCATGTCAAATCATCCAATGTCACCACCCTTCGATTTTTCTGAAATTTTGTACAGGTGTAGACTAGGTTAAAGTAGGTTCGGTTCTGGGCAAACACCAAACTATCTTTTTGGTACAAATAATGTTCAATATATATGAAATAATAATAGAAAAAAAAATTTTGTCTTAGATTCAATGCCACATTGGGATATTGATCTTGCTATGAAAAAATTAAAAAGTATCAATAACTGGAAATTACTTGAGAATCTTTTGGAATATCTTGTCTTGTGCTGTTGATAGTTTTTAAGATTTCTGGGAATTTTTTTTTGCTCATGTATTAAAATTGGTTGACTTTCAGACTTTTTTGGTAGCATTTTTGGATTTCTTGGGCAAAAATACTTTTGTAAACCAATTTTTAGAAGTAATAAAACATTAGAGCTCATTTTACAGACAAAAAATCGATTACAAAAAGTTGCCATTTTTTGCTAACCTCGCCAAATTTGGAGAGCTAAAGATCGAAATAACTCAGCCAATTTTTGGAATTGGAAGCATAAAGTTTGGGGAATGTCTAACTTTAACACAGTCCACACCTGTACAAAATGTCAGAAAAATTGAAGGGAGTAGGTGACAATTTTACTTTTTTCTGCATGATTTGACATGGAATTGCCAAAAAGTGATTCTAAAAGTTTTTTTCAGAAGTGTAAATAGTGTTTCAAACTTGAAAGTTCTTATTCTCCTCTACAAATGGGATCTACAAATAAAGATGATGTCATATTAAAGATAAAGTACTCATTCTTTGCTTGTAATCTTATGAATTATAACATTTGGACATAATTTCTGTTGGGTTAATTTTTTCATTTGATTTAGACTAATATTGGAATGCTGATTTAAAAAATGCACTCAGTTTTCTTCGATAATGTCAAGTTTTTTCTCTACAACTTACTCTCAAAAATATTTTTCATCTTTTTTTATTTTTCATATCTCCTCAACTTTTCAGAAATTATGAAATCACAACTGAAATTAGCATTATTCCTTTTTTTTTTTTGTTAGTTCACTTTAGCTCCATCAATAGAGCACCGCCAGGAATCGTAAAGTTCTGGGTTTGATACTGCAACCAGTGCATGAGTAGCAAATTGGGTAATCTGATCTGGGGTAAAGTGGGGAGCTCCACACCAGCAAAAAAAAAAAAAAAAAAAAAAAAAAAAAAATACACTGGTCTAGTGCTAGCAAAAAAGGGATAGACTCCTTAGAATTAGAATAAAGTAAAAATAAGTGTAATCTTTTTTGTGTTCGTATTTAATTTCATTAGTTTTTCTAATTCAATATAATATTTAATTATATTAAAACTTAAATACTTAGGCCAGAAGGTTCATTTTTTTACTCGTAATAATAATGAAAATGATAATGTTCATTGATATAGTTTATCTCACATTTTTATCAAAACTAACAGAAATTTTAAGAGTACATTACTACATATAATTTTAAAATGATTCTTTCAACATTCCTTTAAATCATTTCAACTAGAAAAAATAAAGACATTAAATTTCAAATGATAAAAACAATATCAATGATAATTATGATAAAATGATTTTGATTTAATGCTTGTTCTTTATATTGCAAATTTGTCATTCAAAAACCTGAATGTTCAAATTCAGGAGCTCCACACCACCAAAAAAAAAAAAAAAAAAAAAAAAAAAAATACACTGGTCTAGTGCTAGCAAAAAAGGGATAGACTCCTTTGCTGTCTGGCTGATACTGTCAATAGACCACTTTGCCTACTTTTCTTACTATAAATATTAATTACAATCATTTTAAGATTGTCTGATTGAAAGGATAACAATTTAAATTTATCTTGTTTGAGTCAAAAGGAGAAAGAGATGATCAATAATGATATTATCAATCATAGAAACCAGTTTTATTATCAACTAGAAATTGTTAAGTTTCTGGCCGCCATCCTTGGCCAGTTGTAAAGAATTTAAAGTAAATAAGTAAGTCCTGAGTTATAGAATCCTTTGGTAAGTGAATAAGTCCTGATATAATCCTATGTTCCATCGTCCATGAAGATCCAAGTAGTTATGAGTAAATATGACCAGAACAGCCAGTATAAATAACAATATCAGCAGCAGAGTACTGCCAATGGTTGGCCAATAAGTTGGTCATGTGGTTATCGCCGAGTCTATAAATAAGAGTAGGCATTTACCACACGCCTTATATCCCAAAATTCTCAACAGAAATGGCTACCTGATGTTGTCTTGATAGAGGGGGATTTTAAAAAAAAGTTAGTCTCACAGATCCATTATTACTTATTGCGATTGAAAAAAATATATATATGAATGAGGTGAATAATTCAAGCAATCAATCAATCAATCAATATCAATATTATATTTACAAGTGAAAAAAAAACAACAACAAAAAAAAATACAAAAAAATAAAATTAAAATAAATAGATAAATAAAAATAATGTGCGAATAACTTTCCCTTCTGTTATTATTCAAATTTTAATTTCTAGATACCTTCCCAAATATAAATAAAATCTTCATTATTTTTGCACAAAATGCAAGCTCTGGTGATCAATGTGTATATATATTACTTCATTGTTAATTGTTTTATTTTCATAGTTTCCTCTGGACATACATACACACAACTGCCCTTTATATATGTATAGATGAACTAAATTTAGGTTACAGTAGGTGTTTATCCAACCTGTTCACCATGAGTAGGAAGTAACATAAGGTTGCAAGTATGGGTCATCCAGTGAGGATCAAACTCGCTATCCAGTAGTAATGGATCTGCAATACTAGTTTGCTAATCATTACACTATGATGAGATACCCAATTTATCCAATCCGTTCGCCATGGGTAGGAGGTGATACAAGGTTGCAAGTATGGGTTATCTAAACTTGCTATTCAGTAGTAATGGATCTGCAAGATCAGCTTGCTAATCATTACACCATGATGAGATCCCCAAATTTAGGTTATAGTAAAATATATATACATAAATAGATTTTTCAATATGTTCTGTAATATTTAATTGGTTATAATATCAATTAATGGACAGGTTTAATGTTAGGTATTGTTAACCACCAATACAGACAATTATAAAATTTTTCGATCAGTAAAATGGTAATTCTGGGTGGACATAAGTCCAAATAGGGTTATCTTCCCTTGTTGCAGTTGTTTGCCAATAGGTGGCGTTAGTGTTTAACCAGAAGCTGGGAATTCTGAATTCTTTCTCTTTTCTCTCCGGCCAGCAACAAGTTCACATGGTTTAGGCGCCTGATGCCCCCCAACTAGCTACCAGTAAGTGACATTCCTTACGACACAAGTCCTACTCCTATTTCCTCCATAATATGTTTATGTATCTGTTTTGTTTATATATTTGCCTTAAATGTATTTCCTTGTGTGCTCACGGAATAAAGTCTGTTATTATTTTATAACTTTGTCAGAATATTTAATGCACACACATGTACCCACGTTGGAAAGAAACCTCTAACCCTTCCAACTTTAATATAAGAACTGTACATCTTATAAAATCAAGTTACTTATACTTTTATAAAAATTTTATATCTATATTATTATTAGCTAATTGTTGTAAAGGGAAGTAACCGGATAAACCTCACATATGCAAATGAGTACGTATAAAAGAACAACAGAAGATTAGCTCAGTATGTGATGTGAGTTGATCTCCAACCACGAACAACGTTACGTATTCTCGGATGTAAACACACGTGCTACAACTCTCCAGAAGATAAGTAATCTTTACCAATCCTTCTTTTATGTGCAGAGACTTTTTACCTTGCCGGCTGGGAGCCATTTTTGTTATTTGTATTCATTGTAATAATAAACTATTATTACAACCACTCGCAATCTTCTCGTTAATGTATTTCTAATACATAACACTAATCAGTGATTAAAATCAATATTAAAGTGAAAAAATGTAGAATAAAGAATTATAGTAAAAAAATATGAACTTACAGTGAAAATCAACTGGTTTTCCCAAAAGTCCTTGTCCCACAGAGGATATAATAACCTTCTCTACATCATAAGCTTTGGCATTAAATGGACTACCTTTAACGGGCACACCTGCATAGATAACTGATATTACATGTTCTCCTATGGAATAAAAAATATTCATGTATGAATTAGTAACAAAATCAAAAGTCTTATTGTAATGGAGATTATGTAAACTGTTTGTCTGTAACTGAAACTATGTCATCACTGATGTCACAATTTCCTTGGTTATTTAAGTTATATTCTCAATGATTATTACGAAATAGTCATTATTTAATCTTAATTAGCATCTTATTTATTAATGATGATCTTTATTAAAGACTAGCTGAGTTAGATCTACCACAAAATTGCCCATATTATTAAAGCATTTAAAATCCTAAAATATGTGTTATATATCTCTAAGAAATAAATATTTACATAGTGGAATTAATTTATAATTATAATGATTTTAACAAAACTGGGTTTAATAAATAATTATTTGCTGTTACTAATTTTTAATACTATCATGTTATTCTCAAATGCATTAAAAGCAATCATATATATGATTTTATAAGTTAAAAGAAAGGAAATGAATCTGACGGTATGAGTATAAATAAAAGGATATGGAAACACCACAAAATGCTGTTATTATAAAATGTTTTCACTTTACCAGCATTTTGTGGTGTTTTCATATCCTTTTATTTATACTCATATAATTTTATATAGAACTCAATTAAGATAACATTAAAATAAGTGTAATATTTTTATATTTGTTCTCACTGAGTTTCATTAGTCTTTCTAATTTAACATAATACTTTACTACATTAAAACTTAAATACTTATGCCTAGGGGGCACATACTTTTACTAGTATATCTAAAAAAGAATGAATTAATAAACACAGGCTATATAATAAAATATATTCTAGATATTCAAAGATATTTTCAAATTGATTAAATATGAAAATTGAAAAAAGTAAATACACAAATAGAATAAAATAAATTGTATGAAGCAATTGACTTACCAACTACATTTGGCATCCATTCAACAAGATAGGTTTTGTCCCCTCTATCTTTTATTTTTACTGGTATTTTTTGCCCATCTGGTGCTACAAAAAATATCACAGAAAAATAAGTTCTGGTTTCAGAATATCATACAGAATCAAGAGAATCCCAACTTAACACAACCAGCTGATTTTTATAGATGTAAACGTCAAAAGTAATTTAATAGTTATTTTAAAACTAAAATCTTTTAAATATCTTTAGTTTTAAGAATTATATTCTGAAACTTAAATTCACTTTTTTAAACCAATTGTTAATGTGAACATTTTTATTTTCTTTAATTAGATTCAATGATTTAATTAAGTATATTATTATTAGCTGATCAATAATACTATTATCAATTATGGAAACCAGTTTTATTGTCAATGAACTAAATTTAGATTATAGAGAAATGATATAAATGTAAATAGTATATATAATGGTTTATTTATAAAAAGATTTTGCAACTGAAAAAAATCTACAATTTCTGTTATTGTATGATTTCTTTAATGACATTTTAAATTTAAAAAGCTAAAGAAAAATTCTGATTATTCATTAAAATCCATAATTATAAGAGATAATGGATTTGTATAACAACTGTTATTATGGACTTTTCATTGAAATTTTTTAAAAAATTAAAAATAATAATTATATTTCTAGAATGACCTAGAACATCTGAAATATAAAAGATAAACCAAAAGCAATAAGCAAGCCTCATCCCCATTTAAAAAATAAAAAAAATACTAAAAATGCCAAAAGAAAAATCTTTTTTCTGTTTACTTACCAGATTTTTAAAGATGTAAATAATGATGAGAGAAATTCAATCAGTTTTTCTAGCAGTAAAATAATTTCTATAGTTGTTATGATGACAGAGTGTGTGAAAATAACTGGATTGATTTGAAACTGACAAAACAAAACTTAAATGTAATAAAAAGGAATGAAAAATGAAATCTGGAAAGATGATAAAATATCAGCAGCAAATTTTCCTGTTTGAAGTAAATATGACAAATATTACAAGTATTATGTAAAAATATGATAATAATAAAAAGTGAACTTTGACATTTTAAACATATCACCAGAAAAGAGTAAAACAGCAAAATATGACAAAAATAAATAAAAAATAACAAAAATAAAAAAAATCATAAAATTTGTTACACTATAAAAAGTAAAGTCATATTTCTGTCACTGAAATCAAAATTTAAAAAAAATTAATGACACTAAAAATATTCATATTCAGGAAACAACAGTATAATGTGCATGAAATATGGAAAAATCATATTTAATTGATAAAATGTATATACTGAATATAAAATCAGAAGCTGTAAATAAATAAAAAGTATAAATGAAAATATTATGATAATTATTTTATTAGTACTATTTGTATTATTTGGACTATTGTCATGTTTCAGCCAATATGCTCTTCAGCCTTCTTCAGGTATTTCCCGATTATGACACGAAGTTTTCCTGATTATGACAAGAAGGTTCCTGAGTTTGAAAAGAAGATTCCCGAGTCCGAGAAGGTTACTGAGTCCGACAACAAATACTTGAAGAAGGCCAGAAGGCACATCAGCCGAAACGTTGTACAGATAACAATGAAGATGAGGACAATAGTCCGAATAATACAAATAATACTAATCATCAAGCCTCATCTAAAAAATTCTGAGAAATTATTTTATTAAATATGTAATATAAGAGTCTAATTGAAAATGCATATATATGTTGGATATTATCCTGGTAAAATTATTCATTGTAATAATTAAAAAATTATACAAATTTGGCACAAGACCAAGAAAGGGGGAGGGAGAAAGCTGGTTATTTTTATCTTTTAACTTAACTATTCCCATTTGTGACCCACTTCACACTATGATAGTTTATTCACCATGAAACCTTTTCACACTACAATCACCAAAACTTACTAATCACATATTAGCAAAAGCAGTTATGCTAAAACAAATAATAGCATATACTTTAAAAAATCATAAAATATAATAGAGGTACGAAAATACTCATTACAAATTTGAAATAAAATATTGTAGGGTTTTTATGGGAAAAAAAGACATCTAGAAGGAAGCGTGGGGATTAAAATAAAAAAATAAAAAAATAAACTCCTGTAGGGACTAGAACTCTCCTGTGCCTTTGGGGACAGGAAGTAGAAAAGGTAACGTCCCTTGTCAGGTATACGGTTTTGGTATCAACATGTGAGCCTCATAGGAACGAGCTCTTGTCTCAGTCTCTTGTGACTGAAGGAACTTTCCCCTCAGTGAGGGAGTAATAACTGCAGACCCAACCTGACACCCCCCTCAACGAGGGAGATATATGAACTGTAAGTACTGCCCCTAAGTACTTTGTTATATTGACTGTTGTTGAGTTTATATGTGAATAAATAAGGTTAAAAGTACATGTGTTTTCCCTTTCGTCTTTACGTTCTGTGAACTTATCTTTTTCCTCATAGACTGTAGGCAGTTATTCCTACACTCCCATGAGCCTTCACACTGAAAGAACCCTCTGAACATGTGCAGGAAAGGGACCCACTTCTGATCCCCAAGATAGTATCTCAGCCGTACAAACTTATGCCTTAACTGGGGCAAGACATGACTACTGGTCAGGAAGGAATTTCCTTACCACCTGGTGGCTATGACTCATGAATAAAGCCTAAATCCCAAACCTCCATTTTGTCTTTGTCTCTTCTTTTTCTTTGCTTGAATTCCTTTTCAGCCCGACCACCAAATATGATGGGGTTAAAAACAAACCCTACAAATACGCACCAGGAATAACCAGCTACCTTTAAACCTAAAATATTAAACCTCTCGCCACCCAACAGAAGCATTATGTAGTATTCTTAGCAACAAAATCATAGTCATAACTGTTATATTACCAAGTAATCTCCCTTGATAGGAACTCTCCAGTAAGGAGCACTAACTGCTACAGCAATATGATGTATGTACAGACACTTCTTGTCTTTGTCTTATTTCTCATGCAGAATCCTAAAGGAAACTAAAAATAGTGTTGAATAATCTCCCTTGATAGGAACTCTCCAGTAAGGAGCACTAACTGCTCTAGCAATAAAGATGTATGTACAGACACTTCTTGTCTTTGTCTTATTTCTCATGCAGAATCCTAAAGGAAACTAAAAATAGTGTTGAACATATTTCAAAGAAAATAACTGAGTTTTGAATAAATTCTGATAGTTAAAAAAGTTGTGTTAAAAACTATTAAGCTGCTGTCATACAGTAGTAGAGCCTGCAGAGAGGCCTATTGTTGATATCAGCCTGTTGGGTCAGTAAAATGGTAACTCCTGTGTATAGAATAAGTGAGGGAGAGGCTTTCTGTGATTGGATATACCAATCATGTGATGAGCCCAGAAGTTTTGGTGCAAAATACCAAAATCCAGACAGACAGACCCCGAACCAAATCCCACATAGCAGTGACTTTAAAACCTCTCCAAGATATCAGATATCTTCCTCAGCACGCCAGTAAGTCCCTTAAACTCAACTTTATACACAGGAAGGACTTTATATTGTTACTCATTGTTTTATTTGTTTGTTAATAAATTGTTCGAATTGAACTAATTTTTAATTCATTTATTTGTTGCTGTTAGCCTTAGAAATAAATGCTATACTAACACAATAAAGCCGAACAGCAAAAGAGTCCTCCCCTTTTTGCTATCACTATACCAGGAATATTGTTTTGCTGGGGTGGAGCATTACACCTACTGTCACCCCCCAAATGATTTACTGCACATATCAGATAACCCAAGCTGTGGTACTCATGCTGTGAGTTAGTGGGGACTGGTATTGAACCCGAAAGTTTGTTATTCCTGAGCAGATGCTCTACTGGCTGAGATAAACTGGGCCTATAACAGTTAATTGTAACTAGAATTCAGAGTTTATGTATTCAAATGATTATTTTGTAAAGCCTATTGATAAGAGCCTTTGTTCTCTACTAAGACAGCGTCATCTCCAATGGCTAGGTCATGTCCGCCGAATGGATAAAGGACAAATCCTGAAGGACATCCTCTATACAGAGCTTTCATCTGGTAAGAGACAGATTGGTCAGCCACAGCTGCATTTTAAGGATGTCTGCAAGAATGATCTCAGGTGCTTTGGCATTGCCCCTTCCAAGCTGGGAAAATTTGGCTCTGGACCTCCCTCAGTGGCGGCAGGCTTTCTGTAGAGGACTGTTTATGTCTGAAGTCACCATGGTGCAACACCAGGATGCTTAGAGGTCTAGAAAAAAACAGCGGCAACAGAGCACTGGAACATCAACATCTTCAGGGACAGCCTTCACATGCGACATCTGTGGTTGAGAATGTTTTTCAAACATTGGACTTCACAGTCACAGAAGGCGCTGTAACTTCAGGGGCACAAAAACTATATTATAATCTTCCAAGACTGAAATGCCAATAATAATAATTGATAACAAATAAATTATGAAAATTAACTTATTGTAATGGTTCTCTTTTTTTTCTTAAGATATTTAAGAACAGAGACAGGGAATGTAACTAAAATTTATTTCAAATGACATGCAGTGGTAAAAAGGATTTTATGAATGTAGGGATTATAGGATGAGGATGAAGATAATCCCATAAAGAATTATAGGATGAAGATAATCCCATAAAGAATTATAGGATGAAGATAATCCCATAAAGAATTACTAAATATAGTGGAAAGAATGATGAAATTAATTTTTAATAGTACTATAGGGAATGAATTTCTCAATAACGCCCCCTTACCTATTATGGTAGAGGCGTGAGTATCACTTGACAAGCTTAATTTCGCTAGGATGGTCAGCTGTGTACTGTGGCCGAGGCGATAAGGTGTTTCACTAGTGTTTCACTGTGTCTGCTGAGGTCCCGGTTTCGATTTCTGTAGGAGGAAAAATCGTTAGTATATACCGCTGATGAGACTTAATAAAGTCGAAACAGTCTGTACGGTATTCTACACATCGAACCATCCTTTGTTGGGATTACACTTGTCAAGTTTATTTTCTATAAGAAAAAGTATCGAATTTTATGCGATACATGCGTTGTAAGTGCCTTCAAGTAAAAATTTAATATATACTTTATCCGCAACGTTTCTAAATAAACAAACATCCAAAAATCTTATTCACTTCGCCGAAGGGCAAACGGTCTGTTTGTTGTTATTATTCTCTCAATAACGCCCCCTTACCTATTATGGTAGAGGCGTGAGTATCACTTGACAAGCTTAATTTCGCTAGGATGGTCAGCTGTGTACTGTGGCCGAGGCGATAAGGTGTTTCACTAGTGTTTCACTAGTGTTTCACTGTGTCTGCTGAGGTCCCGGTTTCGATTTCTGTTGGAGGAAAAATCGTTAGTATATACCGCTGATGAGACTTAATAAAGTCGAAACAGTCTGTACGGTATTCTACACATCGAACCATCCTTTGTTGGGATTACACTTGTCAAGTTTATTTTCTATAAGAAAAAGTATCGAATTTTATGCGATACATGCGTTGTAAGTGCCTTCAAGTAAAAATTTAATATATATTTTTATTTTTAATACAAAATCTTGTTAAATACATCTTACAATTATGATCAAATCACGATGAAAGCATATCATCAAAGTTAAGCATTGATGATCCTCTTCAATACTTAATTGGGTGACCACTTAAGCAAATACTATAAGCAACCCAAGTTCTTTGTTTATCAAAATGACTTGATTTGGTATTAAATGACTCAAAAAGTGTTGATATGCCATAAAATAAAACAACCAGCCATTCAACATCATATCTTACAAATTGAATCATATATATATATATATATATATATATATAAAAAATTTTCTGAGAACAAAATACATTTTGCGGACCTTCCTTTTTCATAAAATATTGAATTTTCTCCCGTTGGAACCAGAACAACATTTTATATATATATATATATATATATATATATTTATATATATATATATCAACTCCTCAGCATAAGCAGGATGTGAAATAGGTCAATTTCTTAAGTGATGTTTGACAGATTTGAATTCAGAGTTTTCCTTCTTCTAGACTAGTTACCTAGCCAAGTTTAAAGAGCCCAGTCTGCTCTACTATTTACCCATAGCTGGAGGGAGAGATAATCAAATCATCCAGAAAAAAGTAAAATTGTCACCCACCCCCTTCAATTTTAAGTTATTGATGATTTCTGATTTTTTCATACCAAGATCAATATCCTGATGTGGCATGTATCTATGACAAAAAAAATTTTCTATTATTATTTCACATATATTGAACATTATTTGTACCAAAAAGATAGTTTGGTTTTTGCTCAGAAATGAAGCTACAACATCAGTTAAAATTTTCCAAATCATTAATAACTTAAAATTGGTTAACTTTAATACGTTTTTGATATTTTTTTTTAATTCCTTGGGCAAAAATGCTTTTATAAACCAATTTTTAGTAGAAGCTCTAGAACTCATTTTACAGACAAAAATAGATTACAAAAGTCGCCATTTTTCATGAACCTCCCCAAATTTGGAGAGCTAATAATCAATATAACTCCACCAATTTTTGGAATTGGAAGCTCAAATTTTGGGGATTGTCTAAATTTAACATAATCCACATCTGAACAAAAATTCAGAAAAATTGAAGGGGTGACATGGAATTACCCGGAGAGTAGTTGGGTGCATACCTTTCCCATGTGAAATGCCAACAGCCTTGTCCAGGATTTGACTCTAACCATTACACTACGTGCCTACATCATAAATATATAGCATAAGCAATCAACACATTTTTATTACAAGTGATTTATACTTTATACTAATAGTATAAAGTTTTTCTTACTGATAAATAAACTGAAATTTGTTAATAATTATAAACATTTGACACAATCAAAAGAGAATTGAAGGTTTCTTGAAATTATCACCTGCGAAATAAAAATAAAAATAAAAATGAATTTCAAACACTAAAATGTATTTCCAAGTTTTGTTACAAGAAAATAAAGCAACAATAAAAACACACAAACTGAAAAGAAAAAAACTTTAAAATCATTCAAACATCAAACTCATTTTGAAATCTTGTATTGAAAACAAACTTTATGAAATAAAAAATTATTTTGATTTAAATTACATTCATTATCACAGACTGAAATAGAAAAAAAATGTATTGTCCAAAATTATATGATTTTATTCTAAATAATTAAGAAATATATATATATATATATATATATATATATATATATATATAAAAGGCAATTGTGAATGTGAATAAAAGAAAGAAAAATAGAAAGAATATAGAAAGTTAGAATAAAAATGATACATGCATGAACATGTGATATTTTGATGTATCATATTAAATATAATAACTTACTCCTGACCATAACACTTAGATCATTTGCATTTGTTTGTTTGATGATAAAATCTGCTGGTGAATCACATGGCACACATTTTTTCATTTGGGACACTTCTGCGGTACCATTATTCTTCACAAGACATGTGTAAGGAGAATCTGTTTGGAAGAAATAACACAAATAAAATTGTAATACAAATGGCGGCTGAAGTTAGAAATTCAATAACATTTATTAAACAGTTAAATAACTAAAAACTTTTGGTTAGTTCATTTGTTTTAATATATCTTAATATCTGACTATTGTCATATAAGATTTGTTGATGAAAAAATTCTTCAGCCGCTCTGCAAAAAACTGCTTTCTTGAACTTTCTTAACTGTTTCACTTTCGTTTAGTTTTTTTTTTTTTTGAGTGATGTTCAGTAAATTGTTATACTTTAAAAAATAAGATCATTAAGTGATAGATGGGTTTGAAAAACGCTTCATTGTGAGTCAACTCGATGAAGGTCCAGGTATTTGTCTATCTTTTAGTTTTTTTCCCATCACATTGTGATCTGGAGGGACTGCAAAATCTACCATTTGACAAGTTCTCTTTTTCTTGTTATTCAATATTAGGTCTGTTCTTCTGGCCTTAATAAGGTGATCTGTCTGTTATTGTTATTATTATTATTATTATAACTAGCAAATATATGCACCATCCGGTTGCAAGTATTTAAGTTTTAATATAATAAAATATCATATTAAATTAGAAAGGCTAATGAAACTGAATAAGAATACAGATAAAAATATTTGGAACAGAGGGGGTACGATTGAAAAATAGAACAACTTTGAAACTAACTCTTCCATCATTTTCCGTTACTCCCGTCTTTCATTGGTAAATTTTCCTAATTTAACTATTTAGTTAAAATAGGAAGTAAAGATTAATATTACAGTTATTTCTTCTTGTTAATGGATTTCTTTTAAGATTTATCCCCGAGATTTTTGCTCATATTCAATAAGATAAGACCAAACAATTAGAAATCAATAATACTAAGCACATATTTATTAAAATCAAATTTTTAAGATCAATATGCAAATTAGCCTTTCCATTCACATTGTAAACCGCTATTTTGTTGTATATATAAATACAATTGCATGTTATTAGTATGTAGATATGGTCAACAGTCTTAATAATGTAAAACAATTTTATTAATAACTGAGGTTTAAATAAAAATAAAATCATGGAGAATGTAATGTAAATAACAAAAGGAATTGTAACTTGTATAGTAATATAGTTTCGGTTACAGATAGAAAAAAACACACAATCTCCATTATAATAAGATAAGATTATTATACAAGGGTAATCCCAAAGGTAAGGTTTCCAAAGTGCTGGGATGCAGGGAAACCGTGTGGACTCTTGGCAACGCTGTTGTGTTTGTTGTGCATCTTACTCTGCACGAACCTTGCTGCCACACTCAGTCTTGGCTTGGCAGTCATTTCTGATGGAGCTCTTGATTGACATTACTGCCAAGTGTGAAGTTCATGCAGTTATTTTTTTTTTTTTGAATGCAAAAGGCATTAAACTAATTGGAATTTGTTGCCAATTAGAAGTGTATGGCAAGCCGTGCATGGATGTCAAAAACGTCTGCAAGTATTGTAGTGGGTTTGCAATGAAAATAAGGTTCAATGCTTCCTCAACAACATGGTGGCAACCCAGTATGTCTGGACATACAAAAACTGCTACAGCACTTACAAAGCTTAATTGACTGAAATAGCAATTATGTAGAAAAATAGATACATGTTATAACTTTAAAATGATGATCATTGACAATAAACATTTCTGTGATTTCTAAATAGTTTGGTGATCTTACCTTTGGGATTACCCTCATACGATAAATTGAAATATTTGCTTCTAGCTCACTTACCATGAAACAGGTATGTCGTTGAAAGTTATATCAATCTGATGAGGCCCACTTCGGACAGGTACAAAACTCACACCATAAAACTGTTTGGATATTTTACAGCTTTATTCTCTAGCCCACCATTATCAACCAAAATTTTCAGTTTACCGTCTCCACATTTCGAAGTATCAACTGGAATGATATAAAATAGATGCCATTGAATTTATAGAAGCATCAACTGGAATGATATTAAAATAGATGCCATTGAATTTTATAGAAAGGATTTTTAAATCATTGGTGAATATTTGAACATTTCTACATTAAACAAAATATATTATTTAATATCATTTAATATTATCTATACATATAAAAAGAACAGTTGGTGTGTATGTATAGAAAGGATTTTAAATCATTGGTGAATATTGAACATTTCTACATTAAACAAAATATATTATTTAATATCATTTAATATTATCTATACATATAAAAAGAACAGTTGGTGTGTATGTATAGAAAGGATTTTAAATCATTGGTGAATATTGAACATTTCTACATTAAACAAAATATATTATTTAATATCATTTAATATTATCTATACATATAAAAAGAACAGTTGGTGTGTATGTATGTCCGGATGAAACTACAAAAAATAAAACAATTAACGATAAAGTAAATATACATTAAATCTCACCTATTCTTTTTTTTTTGTGCAAAAATTATGAAGATTTGATTTATATTTGAAGATATTTAAAAAATTAAAATGTATATAGAAATAGCATTGAAATTTTACTTAAAAATGTCCAGCATTTGGAAATCTCAAAAGTAAACAAATAAATACACTAGGATCCCTCCCACACTACCCAGGCGTAGCTGGTAGCCATTACTAGTTATGTATAAATTCAATATTTATGAAAATCAAGTAATATTTTTTATCTGTTAATGTGTCCAATAAATTTTGATAACCGAATAGACATTTATTATTTTGTATATAATGTAGTAAAAAATAAAGTCAGTTGAGTGGCCTATTGTCATATCAGCTGAACAGTAAGGGAGTCCATCCCCTTTTCACTAGTGCTAAACCAAGGAGATTATTTTTTGCTGAAGTGGAATGCCACACCAACCGTNTCAACTCCAATATGGTATTATTGCACAGATCAGATTAGCCAAACTGTACTACTCATGCTCTGCGTTGACAAGGACCGGTATTGAACTTGGAACATAGCGATTCATAGGTGGAATGCCGTACAGACTGAGCTAAACTGACTCATATTTTTCCAACTCAAGTCATTCAAAAATATCAATCACCTTTTGAACAACAAAAAATCTTTTCTCTTCTTTTTATCATATTGTCCTGAAGAAGGTTTTACATGATCCGAAACGTTAAAACATCGATATGAACATCTTTTTTGGAACACTTTGTTTTCCTATTTCTATATATTGTTAAATTCATCTCCATATTTGACCCACCTTGAATTCAGAAAAAAGTAACATTCCATTTATTAATTTTTTTCAGAATACAAGGTGTGTCAAAAAAGTACAAAGTTTAAAGCTTTATTTACTAAGATAGAAATGAAGAATGAATGGAAACATTATTTTCTTTCAGAATACAAGGTGTGTCAAAAAGTACAAAAAATCTTAATACTTTTTTGACACACCTTATATATATATATATATATATATATATATATATCTTTTTAAATTAACTCATCAAATATTTTTTGAATGAACATTACAAAGATTTATAGTTTCTAAATATATATTAGTTTAATTAGTTGAGCCTAGCTTTTACCCAGGCTAAAACAATAAACATTTTCCCACACCATCCATCATTGCTAACTTCAGTTCCTGGACAGATACTTTGCCAGTCTCCCGCTTCAGGTTATATACATGACATTACATCCACTACACCTTCCTAATCCATCTTGTGGATCCCACAGGATCATCTTTGACACTTCCTCTTTAGGATGTTTGGCACAAGGTCTTGATAGACAGATTCAATATTTTCTGATTTTCTTACTTATTTTTTCGCTTGCAGATTAACAACATTTAAAAACATTTATAAAGCACCAGTTCCTGCTAGATCACTGAAGTTAAGCAGCAATGAGCCTGCTCAATACTTAGATGGGGTGACCCTTTAAGGAACAACATTTAATATTAAAAGGACTTGATCAGCATTAAATGACCTGAGAAGGGTTGATATGTCATAAAACAAAATAACCAACCACCCAACCAACCAACAACATTTATATATACTAGCAAATATATGCACCCTCCGGGTGCAAGTACTTAAGTTTTAATGTAATAAAATATCATATTAAATTAGAAAGACTAACGAAATAAGAATGAAAAAAAAAAAACAGAGGTTGATCCTCTCCTCGTTTTTTTTCTAAACTTGAAATAACAATCATGTGTGGAAATAATCAGATTGATGGTATAAGGTTAAAAGTAGCAAGGTGAAAAATTTTGGAATTTAACAATCTTCGACCTTTACAATATCTTGATTTTGCTTAACTTGTCTGTATGAAGAATAATAAAATATCTTTACTAGAGATCATATTTACTATCTGTTGTAACTCAGAGTTAACAGAGAAATAATAGGAAGAAATACAATATTAAGGATAGGGGAAAAGGTTTACTAAGCAAAGATACAATGTGGACAGAGTAATTAGCGATTGCTAGATTGAATCAATAAGCCTCATGAGATCTTGTTTTTCTCTTCCAATGTTTTGTCAGACATTATTTATAGTATAAGAATTAAAGGTGGTTTTAACTTCAGTAGCTACTACCAGTTCTTATAAGGCATTAGGAGGGCTCAGAAAAGCCACCAAATGCGGGTGAATTTACATATTCATACAAAACAAATTCTCACAAAGAGACACATAACAAATACAGACTTTATTGTCTGAGCAACATTCAACATACAATACAAAACAGCTAGGATGAAAATCATAAGGGAAAACAGTCATTGAAGAGTGAAGAGTTAAACGAAGGGATAAAAGCCCTACCTCAAAAGGTTGTCACTTACTTTATACAGGAGACACACGGTGGTCATCTCCATGCAGACATGGGAGGAGCAAAAAGGCACGTGTGTTTCATGGCTATTCACAAGGTTGGTGAGCCAAACACCTCTATGGAGATAGTGTATAATAGGAGACACGTAAAGGCACACATATAAGCCTATAGTTGAGGAGGGGCAAGGCCCCACAAGTCCTAATGGATAGAGACACCACTTGTCAAGTGCATATCTGGAGATCCCAGTTGAAAAAGGTGTTTGAGTTTTTACCGGGGCTGTGTTTAAATAGCCAGGTTGCAACGCCCCCTAGTGGCAAACCCTGGTGGCAAGGGAAGATAATCCTTTACCGATCTCTACCCCATCCTTACAAGAGAAGACAATCGCTACAATATGAAAAACAAATGCTTCCATTTTCATTATTTAGGTACAACATAAAACTATTATAAGAAACTAATTACTTACCTGGTATATCAATCCCTCCATATGTAACATAGATCTTGTGCTTTCCAGCTTCAGTGGGAGGTAAGAAATTTCACTTTTGTTGTTATTCTCTTGGACATCAAAAGGAATTGTCTGTCCAGATGGACTTACAATTTTAAAAGCATATTCTGCTTGACCAGCATTTGAATAGTCAACTAAGAAAATGGGAGAAAAAAATAAAAGACACATTCTAAAATAACAGTTTTAAAAGTATTTCTTTTTTTTTTAAGAAGTAAATTTGGTAATCTGAACATTAGCTACATAAATGAGAGTAATCTCCCTTGTTTGTTTCACTTTGAGGAAACCTTATGTTTTGGTCGGCCGTAAATCTACACTGAAAATACAAATTTTTAAACATGTTTTAACATGAAAATATCATAAAATGTGTTCATAATAACAATTAAGTTCATTTCAAATAATGCACTTAAATCGTTATTTCAAAATGAACTTAATCGTTATTAAGAACACATTTTATGATATTTTTGTGTTAAAACATGCAGTTGTAGTGATTCAAACAAATTCGTATTTTCAGTGTAGATTTACAGTGAAATGAAAATGGACAATCAAAACACAAGGCTTCCTCGAAGTGAAACAAACAAAGGGAGGTTACTCTCATTTATGTAGCTAATGTTCAGATTACCACAAATTTATTGCTGAAAAGGATTATGTAGTGGCCAATGCAAATTGCTGTATTTCTACTCACTTGTCTGACTTTTGTACAGAGACCACTGTTCAGTATACAGTAAGATTTACATGATTTATTCAACTTTCTTTGAATATTTTCTTTTGGTTCTTGATTTTATTTAAAAAGATATTTAACTTGGTTTATTCAGAGTTGTATGAGCAAAGAAAAAAATATATTGCAAAGATTCCTAAAAGGCAAAATATGATTTTACAATGATTTCTAAAAAGCTAGCCCCAATGAAAAAGTTAATTTGCAAGTCTAACCCCATTTTTCATAAATGTATGTAATAGAAACTCAAGTGTCCAAAACTCTAAAACTGAATTTAAAAAAAAATTGTTAAATATTTAAAAACAATATTAAATAACATCAGATTTTAGGATAAATAGAAAAAAATCCCCATAAAAAACACATTCCAATTACCTTGTAAACAATCTATTATACAAATTTGAAATATAGAATGTTTTTAACACGTTTGTTTTCAAATTTAGATGAAGTTAAAGTTTTATTATATGACATAATAATAAAGTAATTAAATGACAATGAGAATTAATACTTACTTTTAAGTCATTTCTTAAGCAGATTATTAATGAATTTTTGGCAAAGATTATTTAAAAGGTATATCCATATACAAAATTATGATATATTAATCTTTTAAAAATTATTTTAAATCATGTTAATACTACAGTAAAAGTTGAATTGATTTCTCTTAATTTAACTACATGAAGTTTCCATGCTGTCACTGTGACCTGATCATAATGATGTAAAGGAAATAGAATGAATTTTAAGTAGGTTTTATATGAAATTTTAAGTAGGTTTTATATGAAATTTTAAGTAGGTTTTATATGAAATTTTAAGTAGGTTTTATATGAATTTTAAGTAGGTTTTATATGAATTTTAAGTAGGTTTTATATGAAATTTTAAGTAGGTTTTATATGAAATTTTAAGTAGGTTTTATATGAAATTTTAAGTAGGTTTTATATGAAATTTAAGTAGGTTTTATATGAAATTTCAAGTAGGTTTTTATATGAATTTTAAGTAGGTTTTATATGAAATTTTCATTAAGAAAATGATTGCATACAAATAGTTATTTGTCAATAGAGAATGATTTCTCTTAATTTAACTACATGAAGTTTCCATGATGTCACTGTGACCTGATCATAATGATGTAAAGGAAATAGAATGAATTTTAAGTAGGTTTTATATGAAATTTTCATTAAGAAAATCATTGCATACAATTAGTTATTTGTCAATAGAGAATGTAAAGAAATTGAATACAGAGAACAAATAAAAAATGTTTCTTGATTAAAAAGAATCTTTAAATCAAAATTCAGAATAACTCACCTGTTCAGTAATTATCACATGACTTTATATAATTTGAAAAGATGAATTAGAAAATCATCACCGAAATAAAAAATTTTTTTTAGATAAGCAGAATTTCATCGAAATATGTGGAATGTCCAAAGCAAATAGTGAGTTGTTGAATTAGACATTAACTTGTATAAGGCTTCAGTGGACAGGTAGTTTTTTAAGACTCTTATTGTCTCACAACACTTGTCTCATTACTCATCAATGCTGATATGTACAACAGAAAATATTAAGTATAGTGCATTTAGTTCTTTCTTTCTTTTTTCTTTTTCTTTTATTTTGGATTAGATTGCATGGTAGGTGAAAATAACTAAAGATAGAAAAAAGTAAGAGCTTCTTAAAGCAAGTCAATTGGAGAAAAAAGAAAGGAGAAAAAAAAAAGAGAAGAGGGAGATCATAACTAAAGTAAGACAAAGCATTCCAGACGATGATTTTTTTGTTTTGTTATGATTTATTTTTATTTAGCATTTCTCTGTACGCAATTACTTGAGCAAGTGACAATGACTTGGTCATATGAAGCAATTGGCTACTTAAAAAAAAAATAGAATCAGTAAGAAGTATTGATTATAAGGATGAAAGCATTCACCTGATTAATCATGTGTTTATTTATTTTAACTGACAACTTTCAAGAGTAAATATCTGTTTGACTTTACTGACATATGAAATCATACAAAGGAAAAAAAAAAGAAATGGGAAAAAGAAAAAAAAAAGAAAAAAGGGATATGTGCAAAAAAAAAGAAAAAAGGAACATTCATAAAATAAGATTTTAAAAAAAATGGAACATATGTAAAAAAAAGAAAAAAAAAGAAAAAAGTAACATATGTAGAGAAAAAAAATACTTCCATTTTTAATGTAAAAAAAGAAAAAGGAACTTATGAAAAAAAAGGAACATTAAGGAACATATGTAAAAAAAAAAAAGAAAAAGAAAAAGGAGCATTTTTGAAAAAAAAAAGAAAAAGAAAAAAGGGACATATGTAAAAAATAAAAAATAAAAAAGGAGCATTTTTGAAAAAAAAAAGAAAAAAATGGACATATGTAAAAAAAAAGAAAAAGGAGCATTTTTGAAAAAAAAAAACAAGAGAAATATGTAAAAAAAAAAAAGAAAAAGAAAGAAAAAGGAGCATATGTAAAAAATGAAAAAGAAAACGAGTATATAAAAAAAAGAAAAAAGGGAACATACACACACACACACACAAAAAAGACAAAATGGAACATGCAAAAGAAAAGAAAAAAGGAATATATGTAAAGAAAAATTTTTAAAAAATACTTATATTTTTAATTAATTTTTATATTTCATACTTACATAATTATTTTTCTTCAAACAAGTAAACTAATTGTTTAAATGTGTTCATATTGCTATTGTAAATTTCAACTAAGATAATGATCACTCTTCATGATAGACACTTCAAACCATGCAGTAGCCATCTTAGTACACCAGAAAATGCAGGAAGATTTCTCTGGACTTCTTTCAGCAAAACTATACACAGCACAAATAAAGTATCACACAACACAGAAACTGGTTGCCATCAACCTAACTATAAAACATTTTCATCATCTACTTGAGGAAAAGGCTTTTATTATTTTTACTGCTCATAAGATTCAAACATCAACAAAAACAAGACATCTTAATCACAACAGAACAGGAATCTACACAGCAAGCTTAAAACAAACACAGCATCATTGTTGGCTGGCAGCCTTCTGTCTACGAGAGACGAAGGAGTAGTGTCAAAGTGTTTTTTGTAACTACATAACCTGGGCGGGTTCATATGGAGGATGAGCTGTTGCCCATGTAGCAAATCCCCCCTCTCCACACTGCCACTGTTATCCAAAGAAAAGGTAAGGAACCAATGCAGTTTGGCAACGGTAGTGTCGCAGGAGTTGTTGATGAGTAGCACTGGATTTTCAGCATCACACCACCTTAGGGTCTCCAGTTCATGAAATGATAATGTGTAGATATCCAGATTTGATCGAGTTGAGTCAGTATAAATTAAAAAGAAATTATAAAGTCAGGCACATATTTTTTGTGCATTAGACAGCTGTGAGAAAGTGCAGACCCCTCTATTATATATATATATATATATATATATATATATACCTCAGAAATGAATTGTTAGTACTACAATGTAAACTTTTCATGAAAACAAACACAGCATCACCACTAAATAAATTCAGACTGTACATTAGCCCAAATATTACAAGACCCATATATATATATATATATATATATACATACACACACAGATGCTGATAGGTATACGTTCTGCGTCACTGATGCATAAAAATCTAAAAGGACGCAGAAAAATCGTATCCATGTATCCCAGTGTTTTCTTGTCTTCCCCCACTATTTCCAGCTAACTGTAGATATATTTCAATATTTTCTTGGAAACGAATTAGACTGTATGGGGCACAAGGTAGGGGTTAGACAGTTTTAGTTGTTCATAGATAAAAACTCTGCAATTTATTAAGAAACTTTAGTTGGGACCCATCAAATTTCCCAGGGACTCATTCAAATCAAATCTGTGCATCCCAGAATGCACTAAATTAAAAAGCTATCAGCAATACTGTACATATATATATATATATATATATATATATATATATATATATACCAACCCCTCTGCATTAGCAGGATGTGACACAAGGTCACTTTCTTAAGCGAGATTTGAATTCAGTTTTCCTTCTCTTAGACTAGCTACCTAGCTAAGGTGAAAGTGCCAAGTCTGCCCAACTATTTACCCATAGCTGGAGGGGGAGTAGTTGGGTGCATACCTTTCCCAAGGATATTAGCACTATGTGAAATACAAACAGCCTCGTCCAGGATTTGAACTTGTGTCAACGAGTCCATTTCCTATGACTCTAACCATTACACCACACACCTCCAACCATATATACCATTAGACATTCTATACATCTCTTTCACAAACAATAATTTCAATATAATTCTTATTGATCTATAAGTTAGAATTTGTAGCTGTTATGTTTTTACATACAGATAAAATATGGAAGACTGAATGATAATACAAGACCAGGTTGTTGGAAAATTAACAAGGTTTTATTTAACACAGGGTAGAGAATGCTTCTACCCTAAAAGTGACTTAACTAGCTCAACCATGCTGTGCATGTGGTAAACTGCGTCCAAATCTAAAAAGTAACATGGCGGAAACCCCATTTCCGGGTTTCCCATCAGTCCCCTACTAATCAAAGGGGAGCAACTCTATATTTGTTAGGTCTTCCTAACAGTAGCATTTGATGTTCACATTGCTATTGCCAAAATGGAAATGAACAAAGAGCTTTAAATTCACTTAAATACCACAAATATGGATCACTGTCATGTTGTGAATTTGCCACTGAAATAAAGTTTAAAATAAATAAACCAATCAAGAAATATATATATATATATATATATATATATATATAAAAGTAATTGGTAATTTGCTTGAAGCATTGTTAAGTATGTTATAAAATAATAAAATTCGAAGGCAATACAATGCGTAAAAAATAAAGACAAAAAGATGTTTATATGTCTAATCGATTTCAAAGCGAAGCTTTATCGTCAGAGACTTATTTCAGAAATGACGTGCTTATGTTTTTTTTTATTTGTGTGGTTATAATTTCTCTTCTTATTTCCTTTTCCTCTCCTTTTTTCCTCTCTTTCTTCTCCTCCTTTATGAATGGGCGAATAACTGTAATTTCTTATTTCTCTCTTTCTTTTTTTTCTTTCTTAAAAGTTTGTTGAGAACAAGGCTGACATCCGGTAAGATGTTGCAATGTGTTGCAATGTGTAGCAACCGTGTGAGCATGTCATAATTTCAAAAACAAAAGTGAACAAATGAATAAAAACCGTTAATAGAAAATTTTTTTTTTACATACTTAGCTTTTGTTTCGCTTTCACCTTTCATTTCTTATTCTTTCTCCCTCTCTTTCTTTTTTTTGTGTTATTTCTCTTCTTTTTCTTTTTTTTTTTTTCTCCCCTTTATTCCCTTTGTCTCCTAATTTAAATTATTTTTTTTATAGTAAATAAGTAAATAAAAGATTATCTTAAATTATGTATTAGTATTGATAGAAAAAATAATGATTCTTTTTTATTATTTTTTTTTTTAAGAAAATATCTTTTATGAGTACTTTTTTCTCTTTTTCTTTTAAACTTAAATAGATTAAATATTATATTAATTATATATTAAAAAATCATATAATAATTACATATTAGGATTGATGCAAAATTCAAAAACAATAAAAATAAAACAAACCATTCTCCCCTTAAATTTCAAATAGATTAAATATCATAAATCAAATATTTGAATTACAAAAGGCATAATGTACTGCTTCAATTATATATTTTATTTAACTATTTTTTTTTTTTTTATTCTTTTGTTGTTATTATTTATTCTTTTTTTTTTTTTTTCCCCCACTTTTCCTGAAATATTTATTAATAGTTCTAGACTGACCGTAATCCTAAGAGGTTATTATGGTTTAAAGAAATAGTGTCATGGTTTAAAGAAATAATGTCATGTAAAGGAGTTAATAAGTATGTCAATATTGTTAAATTAATCGTAATTAATTTTTTTATATTTCTCTATTATCTTCTTTTCATTCTCAATCATCCCATTACTATATATTATATATATATTTAATTTTAATTTAAAAAAAAAAAGGCTATATATGAAACGTGTAAATTTAGTTAATCGTGTATATTTTAATATATAATTAATATAATATTTAATCTATTTAAGTTTAAAAGAAAAAGAGAAAAAAGTACTCATAAAAGATATTTTCTTAAAAAAAAAAAAATAATAAAAAAGAATCATTTATTTTTTCTATCAATACTAATACATAATTTAAGATAATCTTTTATTTACTTATTTACTATAAAAAAAATAATTTAAATTAGAGAACAAAGGAATAAAGGGGAAAAAAAAAAAAAAAAAAAAAAAAAAAAGAAAAGAAGAGAAATAACACAAAAAAAAAGAAAGAGAGGGAGAAAGAATAAGAAATGAAAGGTGAAAGCGAAACAAAAGCTAAGTATGTAAAAAAAATTTTTCTATTAACGGTTTTTATTCATTTGTTCACTTTTGTTTTTGAAATTATGACATGCTCACACGGTTGCTACACATTGCAACACATTGCAACATCTTACCGAATGTCAGCCTTGTTCTCAACAAACTTTTTAAGAAAGAAAAAAAGAAAGAGAGAAATAAGAAATTACAGTTATTCGCCCATTCATAAAGGAGGAGAAGAAGAAAGAGAGGAAAAAAGGAGAGGAAAAGGAAATAAGAAGAGAAATTATAACCACACAAATAAAAAAAAACATAAGCACGTCATTTCTGAAATAAGTCTCTGACGATAAAGCTTCGCTTTGAAATCGATTAGACATATAAACATCTTTTTGTCTTTATTTTTTACGCATTGTATTGCCTTCGAATTTTATTATTTTATATATATATATATATATATATATATATATATATATAGTCGTAGAAGAAGTTATTTCCCGACCGCGGTTTCAGTGTTACTCTAACACCTTCATCTATTAATGCTCTATATTCACAATATATTGAGCCCTATTGGATTAACTACTTATGCTATGTTCACATAGTAGTACCCATAAATGAATATATATATATATATATATATATATATATTTTCTACTCAATAGAGGCCAAGATAACAAACTAGACAATGCAATTTTGGAGTTTCCTAAACAGGATTGGAATCCTGCAAAAAGTCAAACTCACTAGTATGCATATGATTCTATTTTACTTAAACTTAACAAACACATACACACCTTTGTAGACACACACCTTTATACTGTATATACTCATGAATATGTTGCATTAGTGGTTAGGTCACACCCCTAATTCATAGTTGTCAAACTGGGTATTTGCGGCTGACCCGCAGATAGGTCGCATTATAATCTGGCTAGTCACATGACCTATTCTAACATAAAACTTAGCAAATATTTGATTTTGTTTCAAGATTTTCCATACAAATATCAGATCTAGAATATTTTACCATTGACTGTGATGCATAATACAAACATATAGAAATAAGGGTTGCGTTTCTTAGTACTATAATTGTAAATGAGCTAGGGTAAAAAAGCGTAACAGTCAGACTCCCTCACTGATTGGCTGATACCGACTTAAGGCCACCCCGACGACTTACTTTAACTTTATTCTTATTATATTTTACTAACATTTTTTTATTTTTATATTGTTTTATATGCTTTTTTATATTTTATCCCTTAATAATTTGTTTTATTTCTTAATAATTTTTTAAAAATTATTTTTTTTTAATATATCATTGATTTATACCCCTATTATATTTGTATCTACCGTATATACTCGCGGTTAGGTTGCAACAATGGATAGGTCATACCCCTAATTAATGGGTATTTGTGGTTGACCCACAAATAGATCACATTATAATCTGAATAGTTACACAACCTATTCTAACATAAAACTTATCAAATATTCACCTTTGTTTACAAATATTGGATCTAGAACATTTTGCCATAGACTGTGATGCATAATGCAAACATATAGAAATAAGGGTTGCGTTTCTTAGTACTATAATTGTAAATGAGCTTGGGTAAAAAAACAACAGTCAACTCAGCATCAGGTCAGTTTAAAGCAATGAGTCAGTAGGAATCTTTGATATATATATATATATATTGTGTATATGAAAGGCTTCAAAAGATTTCAAATGCATATTGTACACATTTCACATCATTGCAATTGCTGATCATTGCAACTTAATGATAAATAAAAATTAAAGTAGTGATGTTTTACATTAAAGTCAAATGGATAGTTTGCACCACAGATTTTGGTGGAATTTTTGGTTTAAAAAATGTGTGTCTTTTCCACTAGTATATATATGGTAGACATTTTCCACCTACTCAGAACTTGATTATTACCTTTATACGAAAAATCTTTTTTTATTGTTATCTATTTCTATACCTGATTTGAATAATTCAACCTCCACAATACCCAACTTAAATACCCTACAAAAATACCTGCACCCTAGATTGACCGTGGTAATTTGTACAACCAATCTAAGGGGCTTGGTAACATTTCTGTCTAATTTACTTGTCACTGGCTTATTTGTGTTTTGTGACTGTGTTGTTTTTAAAGTTTGTTGTTATGTTTGTTAATGTCGTGTTCTGATGTTATTTGTTGCAGATGTGTATACAGGCTTAAGTCTATCAACTGCTATGTTGTCCTGATTACAGTTCTGTTTAATGGTAAAATATCTATCTGTTCTATTTCTCTGAATTTTTTAGATGAGGCTTGATAATTTGTATTATTTAGATCATTCAGACTATTTTCCTCAACTTTATTGTTATCTGTACAATGTGTGATAAGTTCACAAAAATCACACTGAATTGTCCAATTGGACATGTAGCATAGTGCATATAGGTATTGAATTGATACAGTTCGAAGAGACAGTTATCTCTAGGCTGCAGGTTTTATCCTGGTTAAGGGCAAGAGTAATATAAAATAAGAATTAACACAGCTTAATACTAGTACTCAACTATGGTTAGTGGAATAAGAACAGGATACACCCGTGGATTGAATAAAGGGTTGGATTCAAAGTTCTGTGATGGCCCCTGATTATGACAATAAGTTTCCAAGTTCGAAAAGGCTTCTGAGTCCGACAAGAAATACCTGAAGAAGGCCGGAGGGCACATCGTCCGAAATGTTGTACAGATAACAATAAAGATAAGGACAATAGTCCGAATAATTCAAATAATCCAAATCTATCTGTTCTTTGAATGGCTTTGTACAGACTAATGGAATTTGACAGGAGTGGCTTCTGTAGCTGATTGTTCTGTACAAATACTTGCACCCTAGATTGACCATGGTAATTTGTCCAACCAATCTAAGGGGCTTGGTAACTGTAGCTGATTGTTCTGTACAAACCCATATTCTTGGGAATGTATATTTACCTCCTTTCTACTGTTCTTGTTAGTATAAATTTTACTTTTTAAATCTTAGATAAATGTCATTGTATTTCTTTGAACTGTTGTTCTTATCAACACACAATCAGGTGGGGGTCAATGTGGGACCGTAAACCAGTTTTGTAGGTATGTAATTTAGATCTTCTTTGATAATGTTATGTATTGTAAAATAGAATCAAAAGGGAAGTTATTAACCCATTTCTTGTAGTTCTAACCCATTTCTTGTAGTCACTATAGCAGTTTTCAATTGTTTGTGGAATTATGTCTGAATTTTTTAGATAAGGCTTGATAATTTATATTATTTAGATTTTTGGACTGTTGTTTACATCTTTAACACATATACACAATATTTTGGCTGATGTGCCCTCCGGTCTTCTACAGGTGTTTCTTGTCAAACTCGGGAACCTTCTTATCCAGTTGGGTCAAATTTTCATTAGGTGCCACATAGTGTATTCTAGGGCATGAGGCCATGATGACAAAAAATGAAGATACCCAGCTAGTCTAACAGATCCATTACTATTGAATAGTGAATCTTATTCTTGCTGGATACCTCATATTAGTGATTGACCTTGTAACACACCCAACCTCTGGAAAATAGATTGGGTAAATATCTACATTTAACATTGTAGACAATTCCTGGTCAAAATGTCTGTAGTAATGTTAGGCTATACAAATCTATTAGTTATCAGAAGGAAAGAATTACATTTTTTTTCTTATGAAAATATACCTTGTAGTGACCAGATCATGTTTGCAATATAACCTAATCAGCCAATATATGTGTGTGCATGTGTGTGAAGTATGCTTTAGATTGTTTTAGAAGTCTAAGTAATCGTTTTGATAACAAGGTAGGGACTGGCAAACTGAGCCTTAAATTCCGTTTTATGAAGTTAGAAGAAGAGTTACAAGGAAATAATTATGACAATTTGAAATGTATTAGCAGATGTATAGATAAGGGGTTGAGACTGATTTTTTTTTTTAATGGATGTTGAGGGATTTAGATTTAGCAAATCGTATAAAAGTTTTAGGATAGATAACGTTTAGAAAGGAATTTTCTATGTAATTAAACTCATCATCTAGCTATTTAGGGGTGCAGATACGGAGGTCCCTATCATATATTAGGTTATATGGTTATTATGTTATTTTATGGGCCGGGTTAGCTCAGTCGGTAGAGCGTTTGGCTAGAAACCACAAGGTTCCTAGTTCGACTCCGGCCCTCGCCAACTCAGCGTATGAGTAGCACAGGGATCTGTGCGGTAAAGTAAGGAGCTGATGGTAGGTGTGGCGCTCCACCTCAGATGCAAAGACAATCTCCTTGGTCTAGCGCTAGTGAAAAGGGGATAGACTCCCTCGCTGATACAGACATTAGGCCGCCCCGATGACTTTATATATTAGGTTAAATTATGTTATTAGGTTATATTATTATATTATATATGTTATTAGGTTATATATTAGCCTATACATGGAAAAATATTTATCTCATTTTGTTTGTATTTCTATCAATAGCATGATACTTTATTAAAAAAAAAATTATTTTAAATGGACAGGTTGCCCAATGGACAATGGTTTTATATGCATTTAAGAATGACACCAAAGTTTGTTTCCTTGACTGTCCCTTGGGAGGCAAGAATCCTGTCTGGTAATCCATGTTAATCCAACCTTGGGTCACATTCCTACACCGTAGAGTGTGGAGGTTGGATAAACACTGTTTCCTCAACTCCTACACAGTCTCTTGCAGTATCAACAAAATGTGTGTTATGATGGGGATTGTTTGAAGAAACAATGGTGGCATTGATTGGTGAAAATCTTAACAGTACACAGAAACCAATGTTGCATAGTGTTATTATGAATAACAAAGGACATATTATCATCAAGTAGTTCTTCTAGTTGTTCCTTTACTCAGCTGGGATATTATGAAAATACTGAAAAGTCATGTCAATGTAGGTGGATGTATTTATTTACAAACCCCTCGGCATAAGCAGGATGTGACACAAAGGTCAATTTCTGAAGCGGGTTTAACAAGAGCTACTGAAAAAAATACTTCAATATTTAAAAAGTGTAATAATCTGGATTTAACTCTCTCTCACTGATTTTTTTCTCTTTCTTTCCTTCATTTCATCTTTTCATTGTGTTTGATTGAAACAGATTAGTGTTATCGCTTCCATATACTCACCCCCTTTTCTCAGTCTTTCCCCTACTCTCTTTCTTTCTAGTTATATTTTTTCTTCCCTTTCTTTATAATAAAAACAAAATGGTCCTTTATTTAGCTGAGGTGGCGACACTCTTAAGAAATAAGTATTCAGCGAACAAGCGACACCAGATAATCAGGATTTACATTTTTGCATTTCATCTTGGATGATTTGAACGATCTCATTTTTAACAAGATGATAACGGTCATATGAACATGAGTATTACTATATAGATTCTATGTACTATAAATGCATCTTTCATGAGTACAGAACTCTTTCATGAGTACAGAACACTATAGAATACAATTCTATATTTCAAAATAAATACACGTACACATTTCTTTTCCCAAACTTAAGGAAAAGAAATTAAAACAAACACACAACACAATCCTTTTCCCAAACTTAAGGAAAAGTGATTTAAGCAAACACACGAACACAATTCCTTTTCCTAAATTTAAGGAAAAGTGATTAAAACAAATGTTTACACAAAAATCAAAATTCGATTGGCTAGGTTAGCATTGCTCACTACTACGTCCATGTGTGCGCCAAAAATTAATTACTTTTCGATCCCATCTTCTAATTATAAAATATGGAGGAGAAATCAACAAACACAGACAGACTTCATCTCACGTTCAAACCGGACACATCCGACGACCACAAACAAACACACGAATCCCGTCTCACTGCCAGATAGAATATGACCAAGTCAACACAATTACTACTATTACCATTCACTCGTACCACTGAATTCGACATCAGGAATCCGTTTCAGTAGGTCATATATACAAACTTGATTCTCATTTCTGTCCACATCTAAACGAACTTTTCCAAACTTAACATACAAACTTTTACATTTTACATTACACATATCATATCTACACTATTCCTTTTGAACATTTCACATATTATTGCAAATTTATTCTCTGAATAAATTTATTTGTTATTTTATAATTATATGCATTTGTTTTATCATTTCTCCGTGTTTTCTCCTTAAACTGTGTCATATTTTTATTCGTCATTCCTAATATTATTGAACACACATCTCATACCCCCCCCCAACAACACAATAATTTCATTATTATTATTATTATAAAAATGTGTCCTTACCAACAACTTTAGCTGGTTCTCTGACAGTTGAGCAGTCGAGTGCATCAACATAAACTTTATTAACATCAAAGACATCCACTGTAAAAGGACTTCCTTGGACTTGATTACCACCAAAACGAACATCAATAGAATAAAGTCCTGAAATAAATTTAAAAAAAACAAACAAAAAATGATTAGAAGAATCTTGGAAGAACCCTTTCGGGAGTACATGCAAGCGTGGCAGAGAAGGATGGGAAAGTGCATTAGACTCCAGGGGGATTACTTTACAGGGGATAACTTGTAGTTTGTAGTTTGGATTTGAAATAAATTTCTTGTGACACCAGTCCTGGAACTTTTCTGACATAACTCATATAATGGAATTTTAATAATAGACAGATATATAATACAATATAGGAATAGATAAAAACACGCAATCCCAAAAAAGTATCATTCAGTGGCAAATTGGATTGAAAATTGCTCAATTCTTTAGATTAAATGCTTAGTTGGTTGTTTGATTTTAACGGCATATCAACCTGTTTGGGGTTATGTCATGCCTAACGGTTATGAAGTAATATATGTTGTATATTTATATTTATACTTTTTTAGTAATTGGTTTTAACAATGTGTTAGCACCATTGGGGATCATGTTGTATGGTATTGATTAAGTTCATGTCTATATTCTATGGTATAATTTTATTTCCCTCAAAAAGGACAGAATGTCCTCCATGTTGACATTTTCAAATAGATATTTCATATTCTTTGCATTAAAATAACAGTTTCTGATGTGAGCAAAAAACTTGCATTCCATGAATAAGTGTTTGACATGTTTCACCCTGTGGTTGTTGTTCTTGTTTGAGTATATAGTAGTGCGTTAGTCTTGTGTAACCAATGCGTAATCGAGACACGATGACTTGTTCCTTTCTAGACTTTCTTAAAGCTGGTCTCCAGTCTCCCAAATTGGGTTTGATTAGGAAGAGTTTATTGTGGATGTTGTTATTCCAGTGTTGTTGTCATTTTGTATGAAGGAATCTATTAATTTTAAGTTTCAAATCAATAAATGGAATCTTGAACTTGTCGGGGATCAAAGAATTTATGTATCAGTGTCTTTCTGTGCATATGTTCCTCTATGCACAAAATAATCTGAATTCAATGTGCCTTTGTATAAATAATTTTCATATACAAGGGTGTTTAAAAAAAGTAATGACATTTTGTTTAGGACAGGTATAATTACCAACACAGGAACATGTATCATACATCAATATGAAGCTGATCCTCTGTGGATCACATCTATACTTCTCTAAAGTCACAGTTTCTCTTAATAGCAATGTTCTACCTTCGAATGAGAGCATGTATCCCTGCTCAATAAAATTCTATTGACTGTTCTTTGAGCCACCTCTTCACTACAGATTTCACTTCCTCGTCACTGAAATAATGTTTGCCTCTCAAACCCTCTTTCATGGGGCTGAAGAGATGATAGTCTGAGGCAAGCATTATTCCAGTGACAAGGAAGTGAAATTTGTAGTGCAGAAGTGGCTCAAAGAACAGTCAACAGAATTTTATGGGGCAAGGATACATACTCTCATTCAAAGGTAGAACATTGCTATTGATAGAAACTGTGACTATGTGGAGAAGTACAGATGTTATTCACATAGAACCAGCTTCATTTTGATGTATGATACATGTTCCTGTGTTGGTCATTATACATGTCCTAAACAAAATGGTATTACATTTTGACTCCCCTATGTGGAGAAGTAGGGATGTGATCCACAGAGGACCAGCTTCATTTTGATATATGATACATGTTCCTGTGTTAGTAATTATATTTGTCCTACACAAAATGGTATTACATTTTGACTCCCCTATGTGGAGAAGTAGAGATGTGATCCACAGAGGACCAGCTTCATTTTGATGTATGATACATGTTCCTGTGTTAGTCATTATACATGTCCTAAACAAAATAGCATTACTTTTTGACTCACCCTTGTATATTTGTTTAGCCAAATGGTATTAATTGTTATTGTAAACCAAACAATTAATTTTTCAAAAATTAGAATTACAAGAGTTTAGGCAACAGATTTTAATTTACTATTATTCAGACTCACCATTTCCTTTTATCAGACAATAACTCACAACTCTTCATAAAAATTGTTGTAACTTAAGTATCAGAGTTAACAGAGAAATAAAGGGAAGAAGCACAATGAGTATTAAGGATAGGGAAAAAGTTTACAAAGCAAAAATACAAGGTGAACAGAGCAATTAGCAATTGCTAAGTTGAATTAATAAGTCCTGTGAGATCTCATTGTTTCTCTCTTCCAAGGTTTTGTCAGACATTATTTATAGGAAAAACAGTTGATTCCATTCTCATTATTTAGGTACTATAACTTTCTTTCTTACCATTATTCTTTCCGATAAATAACTTATAGAAAATATAAGATGCTGTAACTTAGCTAAAATATTGAGAAAAATCTTAAATTATCTTTTTAATAATTCAAGGTGTGGAATGATTTTTTTTACTTGTATCTCCCAGTTTCTGTTGATCATGTATTTAATTTTCGGGTAGCAAAGGCATGAATTCAATGGTGGTTGTTAATTGTCAGTTTCTTACCATTGCTATTTTCAAATCAAATGGATTAAGTGTGTTTGTATTTTTCCTTATATTCTCTCATGTGATGCATCATGGAAAGTGTGGTTAAGTTTTTGATAGAGTTGGTTTATGGGGCATGATGGGAAGGCTAGTTTACTTTGTGTGGCATTCTGGAAAGGGTGTTCTTGTCTAATATTGTATCAATTTCATGATTTGTTAGTTTATTTTTTCTATTGCATTTAATTTCTTCAAGTGTTTTTATTATATATATATTTTGAACGATTACCATGATCGATTTTGGATGAGTTACAACACACAATTTCCGAAAGAAAAAGAACAGCTAAACAACACCAAATCCTTCATTCATTTTTTTCTCTCATATACAGTATTTTATTTTTCTCCAGATAGTCTCTATTCCATATACCTTGAAAAAGGGTGAATGTTCACCCAAAATATTGGAAATAATCAAATCAGGGCCAGAACAACAATTGAATATTAAAATTCTGTTTTTTGTTCTGTTTTTTTTTTGTTTTTGTTCTTTTTTTCCAATGCTTCAAAAATATTAAAAAAAAAAAAAGTTCATAAGAACAAAGTTTATACATAACATACATATATATATATTGTTATAGTAAGGTCACGTGAGTATTAGGAGGAGAGTCCGTCGTCTAAGTACTTCAAGTGAGTTCTGCACAGAGTAATATGTGTGTTCTTAAATAGTGGCTAGAACCATCGCCACTGTTAAGGGGAGATGGGTCATTCCATTATATCATATATATATATCTAATATATAAAACAGAGATTTTGGTATGTACGTGTCGACGTATAACAAAAAAACGGGAGGTCACTCAGATTCAAAATCTTGCATACACATTGATATCATTCTAACTAAGAAAAATTCCAAATTTGGTTATTGATTTTTATTGATTAAGGGATTTAATCGATTAATTAATCCAAAATCACCCAATTTGCGGAACTGTCCGTATATCAGCCCCTCCTGATAATAAAAATATTGTCTCTGCCTGCTTATTGTTAAAGCGATAACAGCAGCGAAGTTTTGATTTTAATGAATTAATTTTGCAGTCTAAGCCGTTCAGTTCCGAATTTATGGCCTATTTATGGTCCAGTCTTTAATAATTTTATATTCGTTAGAAAGATAAGAAATACTCTTTCAAAATATGTAATTGTGTGAGTTTTTATAATTGAATCATTTTTACAGTGAGTTAAAAAATGAAAAATGGCTTCGGAAGCCATGCTGCCTATGATTATTGCGATACAAGCAGTGCAGTCTATAACAGTCAGATCGAATCTCTTACCTATTTAGGATTTTAATCTTAAAATATTTATATCTTTAGTAATAAGATGAAATAGTCTTTCTGAATATGTAATTTGTATGTGTTTTTATAGATTTATTTTTTTTTTACAGCGAGTTAAAAAAAAAAAAATACTACGTATAGGCGATAATACGAATACGGCAGTTCGGAATCTCTTAGTCTTTCTGAATATGTAATTTGTATGTGTTTTTATAGATTAAATTATTTTTTACAGCGAGTTTGTCCATATTCTTAAACTGTACAGTACACTCATTTTAATTTTAATTTTGTAATGCATAAAAATTGTAGAAAATCAAAATGCACACTTTACGGTTACATTATTAAAAAAATATTTAATCCGTAAATAACAGTATCATGAAAATCAGTTTACGTCGTAAGTACGGTTACATATTTGTATAAATTAAACTAAGATTTTTATTCGAATAAAATGACTTTTAATTCTTTAATTATTTATTTAATTTTTATTGTTAGAGTTTTAAAGGGTTAAAATAACAATAAGATTGACGAATTTCCTTAGAAACTGTTTTTCTTTTGGTTCGTTAACTAATTATTTTCTCAAACCACGATAAAAAAAAACAAAAAAAACAAAGGTTACTAATACGGACAAAATCCGGTGTGTTATCTTTAGTCGAAGGCCTGACTGGAGATAAGTAGTCAATTATTTGTAAGACGAAATTTATTTCAAGTTTATCTGACAATATCCAGTTATTGGAACATTTAAAAAAAAAATTATATGTAAGTACGAAAAATTGTAAGCGCTTTGTTTATCAAAATGACATGATTCGTTAGTAAATTATCCGAAAAGTTGATAAAACAAAACAACTAACAACCAGCATTTAAATTATTATTCAAAATACAATTTAAAATATTCCTCAGAATTTGCCTTACAAATTAAATTTTAAGTTTTATGATTTTACTCTTTTACTCTTTATTGTGAAGTCAATAAACATTGCTGAGTTTATAGTGCAACTTTTCAGTTCTGAAAAATTGGCATGTTTAAATAGAGATTTCATAGGTGACATTTGAACTTTTATGAAAATTGATGTTGTAATTAATATAAATTTTGTAATAAAACTTAATTTTAACTAGGGGGGGGGTAGGGGTTAGGGTTGGGGGGGGTAGTTTTAATGGGAAATAAATAAATAATTTGGGTTCCGTTCAAGCGGTTCCGATATGGGGATCAATTTACTATAAACTTATACGAGGAAATGAGCACCCGTGAATACTCAAATAATAAAGAACTTTAAGAATTTTTTTTTTCAATCTGATAGATTGGTGTGTAATCGATAATAATCAACTGAAGGGAAAAAAAATAGAGGGGGAGTCCCAGATAATCAGGTCCACCAAAACGTTTTTAAACAATGTTTTTAAAATACTAGGTACCACCAATTTTACCCTGTGAAATTTACCCCCCCCCCCCTTATATTTAACACTATGAAACTTGCAGAAAAATTAATATTTTCTTGAAAAATTTTTTCCATTTGAAAGAAAAAACATTAATAAACTCCTGATGATTTTTTTAACTTTTTTTCAGCTTACGGAAATAATGAAAATTATGATTGAAAAACAATGTTTTCATTTTTGCACTGTTAAATCAACTGAAAATTAACGTAGCTAAAAACAAGTTACGATAAGAGTTTTTTTAAATTCTATGAAAAATCAATTAATTATAAATAATAACAAAATATTTCCGTTTTATTCAAGATGGCCTAAACTGATCAATCTATAATACTATTTTAGTTTTAGCAAAAATAGATATTGCAATACGAAGAATTTAAATTTTCGATTCTCAGCTTCTTTTTAAATTCAACATGCAATTAAGAACTAAATGTGAATTGTTGTCATGTACAAAAATTTTAAACAATAACAAACAAATATACAAACGAATACTTTCAATTTGTTTTAATAATATGAAATAATTTTAAACTATAAACAAAAAAATACAAATCCTGAAATATACAAATTCTCAATGATTTTAGTTTCAAGAATTATTTTCCTCTTACCCCCTCTCTAACTACTGTCTTCCACTTTCTCTCTCACTCCCTGGTGATCCAAATTCATTTTAGTCCGGTCATGGACCGGTACTTAGCTAGTATATATATATATATATATATATATATATAAAATAAATTCATTAATTCAGTACAATTAACCCTGATAAGTAGGTTATCTATCTATACCTTTATACTAAATTTGCTCTACTTGTGTATTGAACACCTTTATATTCTTTATAACCTCACTTATTCAGTTAATTATTCTATCAATGGTTGAAGTTGCAATTAACTTGATATTTTATTCCCTGGTAAACCACCTTCATTTTAGATAGATAGATAGATAGATAGATAGATAGATATGAATATATATATATCTGCGTGTGTGTGCTGAAACAAACAAGTTATTAAAAAACATTTTTATTTTTATGCATTTAATAAAAATTTCATAATACTGAAGTGATATAACAAAGTAACAATTATTTCTTTATCACCTGGAACAGTTGGAGTCCATTCAACTTTGTAGTCACCACCATGTTGAGGAATCATGCGGTTTGGGATCAAATCATTATTTGGTGCTGTAAAATAAATTGTGATTTATTAAAATAAAATCATCTTATATACACATCATGAAAAACAAACAAACAAACAAAACACAATATCTGTATATATACTAGACAAAACATGACCTATTGGATCACCCATTGAGCTTTGGGTAGATAATTGAGATTAGGGAAAAGTGAGTTTGCAAAACGAATTAATTTTTAAAAAAATAGATACGTCCAGACAAAACATTAAAATCATTTTGTAAGATTTCCAAGAAAGGGAATGTTTGACCTAATTTAAGCTTCTGGTTGCTGCTTATGAAATTTAAAATACAGATAAATTTCAAATTCTGTCATCTTTCTCTCTCCCAGAGAAACCAACATATATAATGAGGAGGTAATCAAGATATACAGAGAGAGGAAGAAAGTGATAGGCAGAATGTAAGTAAGAGATTCGTCAGTTTTTGACTTAACTCAATCCTAAAACTAAGGAATAATGTAGAATAACTTCTGTGTCATTAAATTAAATAGTAAAAAAGCCTTTAGAATGTAAAGTAAGAGATTCGTCAGTTTTTGACTTAACTCAATCCTAAAACTAAGGAATAATGTAGAATAACTTCCGTGTCATTAAACTAAATAGTAAAAAAGCCTTTAGAATGTAAAGTAAGAGATTCGTCAGTTTTTAACTTAACTCAATCCTAAAACTAAGGAATAATGTAGAATAACTTCCGTGTCATTAAATTAAATAGTAAAAAAGCCTTTAGAATGTAAAGTAAGAGATTCGTCAGTTTTTGACTTAACTCAATCCTAAAACTAAGGAATAATGTAGAATAACTTCCGTGTCATTAAACTAAATAGTAAAAAAGCCTTTAGGAGACAAAAGCTGATTCGCTCAGCTTTAGTATAATAATAGATATTTTGGTCTTAAAACCATGCCAAACCCAAGAGACATCATCTAACGAAGACTTTGTTGATCATACAGGTGTTGTTGTTTTTTCTTGCAGCAGTATGTGTGTATATAATATCATTCACTACACACTTCTGGGAAAGTTCAGGTGTCACTAGGAATGACTAGTGATTGCTGGGAAAGACTATGTGATCAATCCCACATTACAAAGAAACAGGAAATGCTCATACAATGTGTGGGTGAGGGTGTAATGTAAGAAAATTGTATAGACACATCTCAATGAAATTGGTTGCCTTTGTAAATCTCAATGGTGTAAATCTAATACCAAAATTATAAATTAACTAGCAGGACCTGTTGATATACCACAGTATGATAATTTAATTATTACAACATTTGATAGTTTTACTTAAGAGCTGTTGCTATATAGTTCATTATATATGGATAAGATGGCATGACAGATGTTGTTTAACTGAAGTTTTTTCATATCATCTTATCGGTAATTTATGAGGAAGTGCGGCCCGGTCTCCCGCCTCAAAAACCGCTACCCAGTGACTATCAAAATAATAACCCCAGCTCGTAATTCTTGTTTATTTATCGTAATTTGTCGTAATTCTTGTTAATGTTTAGATATGAAGATGGATATATAGTTTTTAATAGACTGAGATAGATAGATAGATAAACAAACAAAATAATATAGATAGATATGAACAAATGGAGATAGATATTTTCGATAAGTAAATGTATTTTGGGGGGGTGGTCGCTTCTTTTTTTGTCGTAATTCTTGTTTATTTAAACTAAAAACAAGACATTAAACAAACATGAATAAAAAAAAATCTTAGTATTTAAAGTAATATAGATAAATATGAACAAATTGAGATAGATAGATAGATGGATAGTTTTAAATAGACTGAGCTGGGTTGTTATTTTAATAGTCACCGGGCAGCAACTCTTGAGGCAGGAGACCGGGACGCACTTCCTCATAAATTACCATCTTATCCATATATACCGCCGGATTCATTTCCTTACTTTTAACTAATATAGTTCATTATGTAAAAAGTATAATAATCTTGATTTAACTCTCTCTCACTCTTTCTTAAAAAGAGGGTTGTAAAATATTTACATTGATTTGCTGATAAAAATCTAGAGGGAGGTGTTTAAAATATCTACATTAATTTGCCGACAAAAAAATGACAAAAACATGACTTTGAAAATATCTAAGTGTTATAAGTGATACACCCTATAAGACTAATGGAATGCGCCAACAGGTTACTATAAGTAACAGGGATAATTGTGGCTTGGCAGTAAGCCAATGCGAGTAAGTCAATAACTCTATTTTGTCGGACGTAATTTCCACTTATCTCTATTGTATTTGTCTACTTTCTGTTAATACATTTTACTACATTTGTTACCCATCGTTTTGTTCTTATTTGACCCCTTAAAACCTCACAACACTAAGTTGTGCCGGAAATTCGCCGATGCTGGCTTGCTAAAACATAGTGCAAATAAGAGCAGAGGCCGTGACAACATAAGATCAAAATTACAAAAATATATTCCATAATTCACAATTTCAATTTTACAAATAAAATAGACATGTAGATTTTTTTTCTTTTTAATTTTACAATGGGTATTTAAGCGCCGTAAGACTGTTTGGAATGTTTCATTTTTAAAATTGGGCAAAATAAAATGGGACAAATAAGAAATCTGTGATTAAGTGACACCAGATAATCTTGATTTCTATTTTTGTATTGTATCTTGGACAATTTGGACAATGTCATTTTTAACCAGAGGGTGTTGCAGGATAATAACGGATAGAAGATTTAGATTTAAGATATGTATTAATATATAGATTAAAGAGATTAAGAGTCAGAAATTCCCTGCAGTACACAGGATTCCTTTGTTGGTTGGTACAGATTACCAGTTTAAAAAATAGTTGCCTGAATTTAAACTATGTAGAATGTCTTGACTTTCCAATGGAATTTCAAATTCTTGTATCATCATATAATTCAAATTAGCATAATTGAATTAATGATTCATTATTGAGATTCCATACACAGACTTCAAACATGTGAATTTCACAGAAATTCTATTCTTTTTTGTCATCTAGTCTGTTAATTCAAATCTTACATCATTGAATTAAGAGATCATTGTTGGAAATATAATAAAAGATCATACAAAGAGACTGCTCCTTATTCTGGTATTCCCATTATATGACAGAAAACCAACAAAGGTGGGTGGTTGTTGAAGTCAGTCAATCAGTATACTGTTGGTTTGGACAACAGCAACTGGCAAAAAAAAACAACTGAACTAGTGCCCAAAACAGCTGGTACTTATGGAACTCAAGAATAGTCCATTCATGTATTTGGATGATTCCATTCCTTGAGTCCTGGCTGGCTGTTTGGTTTCTATGATGTTATGAGGCTTCATAAATACTCTGGCATTCTGCAGTAGGATTACAACAAGGTGAGATCTGCATTGAATTACAGCGCCTTGTTGCCTTGTCTTACCAATTCGATGGTAATTGGAACTTAGTATGATTATTCTACATCTCCCCCTCCCCATTGTGCAGGCAAAGTGGCCTTTGAGGGAAAATTAGTTCCTTTCAGCCAGGCCAATTACAGGGGATCAACCTGGACAATGAACGTGGTATTTTCGTCTGCATTGGCTTAGGGGGCAGAGTGACATTGGGTGAGTTGATGTTGTTATCATTCCTTTGGTTTGTGGGACATCCTCGAATGTTGGTTTAGGTGGCTCAGGCAAAGCACTAGGAATAAGAGCAGGGGCCACTCGTGCTTCATGCTACCTGAGGAATCGGTGATTCTGCAGTGTGACTCTACCTGATCCATCAATACACTAATATATATCTATATTTATTCTTATATATACAAATGATATATAATAATCTAATAATACTGCAAAAATTTGGCCCACCATTAACCCACCAAATGAGCTGGTGATAATCATACACTATATATATATATATATATATATATATATATATATTCATCAACAAGTTACTACCATGTTTTCATTGTAGTAGCATAAGTAGTTAATCCAAAAGGGCTCAATATATCTTATAAAATATAGAGCATTAATAGTTGTAGAAAAGTTATTCTCTCTACCACAGGTTTCGGTGTTCAAAGTACACCTTCCTCAGGAGAACTAAGGGAATTTATATAGCTAATTTTATATATACTCGCCTGGTTTAAGATTATTTTTATTCTATGTCTCTTAAAAGTAAAATAAACTCTTTTCTCTAAAAATTCTTTCCTTTGAAGTTAGTGCTTAGTTTACCATATGTTGACAGGCCAAAGTAATTTATGATTCTATGAGTGCTACTCCCTATCTTCTTTTTGTATTTTTTGTATTGCTCATTTTATTTACTTCTTACTTATTTGTACTCTTGAAATTCTAGTCCTATATATATATATATATATATATATATATATATATATAAGAAGTAAATACACAAGCGATGTGTTTTTGATATGGCTTTTTTAGCCGACAAATTTTGGGAGAGTATGTGCTTAATTGAAGTCGTACCTAATTTTGAAAGTTAATTAATTAATTAATAATTAATTAATTAGGCGGGCATACCTATTTAAATATAAGGCTAAACAAATCGAGAAAAATCAATCTCTGTATGTACATTTCGGCCTATTAGGCCCCATCAGCAGAGCTATAGATAGGAAGACCGCCTTGAGCGTGATTCGAACCCTGACTGTCAAGCCTACACCAACTAGACCTTCTTAGATTTTTCATTTTGTTTAGAAGTAGGTTTTTATTCCTCTTATAGTGACTTTTCTACACGACAGTATGAGAAGTAAATATACAAACGATGTGTTTTTGATATGGCTTTTTTAGCCGAAAATATGTATATATATATATATATATATATATATATATAGATAGATAGAGAGAGAGAGAGAGAGAGAGAGAGAGAAAGAGAGAGATCTGTGTGTGTGCTGAAAAAAAACAAGTTATTACAAAATAATTATATTTTCATGCATTTAATAAAAATTTCATAATACTATAGATGTATTTATTTGCATTTTTTACTGATTGTGTTTAGAAAAAAGATTTTCCATAAAACAGAATCTCCAATTTAAAGGATAACAGATTAGACATTCAAGAGAAAAATGCTTTTATTTTTTTTTGATGTTGCTTATGACAATTATTCCATAAAGAGTCAAAACTGTAAACTGAAAATAAAAGTTTGAAAAATTAATGAAAAAAAAAATGTCATCTTCTGTAAAATAAGGCAAATTAGCAAGCAGGGCCTAAATGGAATAAAAAGCACTTGAAACCTGAAGTAGTAAATATAAAAGAAAAGCATAGCATAAAATAATTAAAAAAGAAATGAATATTCCACAATACCTTGGGAGGAAACATGCATGTTAGTAAGTTGTAATACAGCAAACAGAATTATCTGTCATTGTTTCTAATAGAACCAATCCAATATAACTTTTTTTGGGTTAAATTGAACTTAATGGACTTAAATTCCACCATCGTATGTCACCCCACCGAAAAGGAAAAAAAAATACCAATCATACAAATTAGAGAATTAACCGAATTTAATGAAATTTTCAGTGTTGATATACTAATGAATAAAAGATATAATGCACCAGTTATTTTATTTAAAAACATTTACATTTTTTCAGGTCAGTTAACTTTGAACCATGTATCTTTGAGAATCTGTGTTACACCTCAAAGATTCGTGATTCAAAGTTAACGGACCTGAAAAAATGTAAAAGTTTTTAAATAAAATAACTGGTGCATTATATATTTTATTCATTAATATATCAACACTGAAAATTTTATTGAATTCGGATAATCCCTTGATTTTTGATATTTTAACCTTTTTTGGTGTAGACCAGGGGTCAACAATCTTTTGGAGAGAGAAGGCCAAACAGCTCGAAGGAGGGCTATGACATTAACTCTTTATACAAAAATACCAAGAAAATGGGGAAATTGGTAAGCAAAGAGTTAAATGATTTTAGTATATTTCATTCTCAGAAACAATTGTTCCCAAGCATATATACTTCCAAGAATGCATTCATTGGATAATTAGAGTCCAGGTGTTAAGTTGGTGGTCCGGAGGAAAATGACTCGAGGGCTGAATGTGGCCTGCGGACTGGGGGTTGCCAAACTTTGGTGTAGACTTTTATATGAGTAGATGAAATATCTGAGCATGCCTTGAGTAACTGAAGAGAAGTGAAAGTATCAATCAGTTTATCAAATAATAAGAATTTAAAAAAAAAAGTGCAAGACATTTAATTTGGCATTGGATCCTGGTTCTTTCATAGAACAGATAAATTGAATAAAAGAAAATATTTTCCTTTGCTGATTGACAAATCTTCTGTTAATACCAAACCAAATTCTGAATACTGTGCAAGATCGTTAACATACCTAAAACCCAAAGAACTTACTGCAAAAGTAAAACATGCAGGAAACGCACATTTCACAAAGTGTCACTGGGCAAAGCCTCTTTATAAGCTCAAGGTAAATGATTGTAAATAAAGATTGGTGGTCAGATGAAGCCTATATTCCATAAAAAGGACAAAACAACTAAGAAAACTGTTCTTTGAACAAAGTGCAAGTTCCGAAAAAAAATATCCATTGAACATTGTAAACACTTTGTTCTTCTTGACGAAAAAAAAAAGAAGGAAAAAAAAAGAAAAAAAAAAAGAAAAGAAGGGCCTGATGATCCAATTTTAACTCTTTGCCTACCAAATTTCCCCCATGGCTGTACTAAATTTTCTTGGTATTTTTTTACCTATATGATAGGATATTTTAAAGTTTACTGTCTATTCACTTCAGAACTCATTCTATTCAAATAAAGTCCTGAAGCGATTGTCTTCCTTTGGGAAATGAGTGATAGTGTAAAAGGGTTATGTTCCCTTGCCGCCAGAACTTGCCACTAGATAGCAGTGCTACCTGGCTATTCAAAGTCAACTCAGGAAGCTATCTGCCTCTTCTTCATTTGGCATCCACAAGTTGTGTCTCTGTACATTAAGAAGGGGGGGGCTTGCCCCACAACTATAGGCTTGTTCCTAAAGACTTTCGTCCAAACTGTTTTTGTTCTGTATTTGATGCATACGTGCTTAGACAATAAAGTCTGTATTGTTGTTATATGTACCTCTTTGTTGGAAATTATTACATATATATTCCCCTACATTTGGAGGTTTCTTCAAAGCCTCCTAATGTATTATAGGACACAGTTTTGGCCACTAAAACAACATCTAATTCTTATAGTCCTATTATTATTATTGTAATCTGATTCCTTCTGCTCAATTATAATGAACTAACCATCAGTTTTTATTTTTTGTTGGTGGAGAGTGGTGGAAGAGCTGCTTTGAACAGCTTAAAGTAGACAAAGAGTTAACCTGTTTCAGGTAAATAAATATAAAAATATATACAATTAATTATATTAAACATGTTTTGTTAAACTCAACAGACAATTCTTGTTGGATGAGTTTTTTGTTGAAATCCTTTCTAACTATCTGGCCATCTTTTTGATATCCAGGTGGAATTGTTATATGAATCTACCAAAGGTTTTACCACAAGCGCTTTCTGCACACAACTATGTGCCATCATCAGGTGTGGAACTGGTGAGATGTTCCATAATTATATACAGTTACTGACAACCAAAAAAAAAAAAAAAAAAAAAAAAAAAAAGAAAAAAAAAGAAGCAAACCCTCATAATCCCAGAATACTGACAACCACTTGATATAATTGCAGTTGGACAAAGGAATGGTCAAAGCTTGTGCAAATGTTGTCAAAAAAAATAAAAAAACTGTTTTGGGGAAATGAAAGCAAGTGCAACAAGGATGAGCCAAGCAAAATAATTTAGGCTCAATAGCCACCTCGAATAATAATTTGTAGCTCATTCATATCTATTTTCTTTCCGTCTAACTCAATAAGAAACCAGTTGAGATCCATTGCATTGATGTGCTTAATTCCTCGGAAGTTGATTGAAATAAATGTTGGAAGATCATCTTCAACTTGCACCACAATTGGACAACCTACAAATACAAAATTATTACATGTTCAGAAAAAGAAAGTCAAAATATACAATATTGTCATATATATATATACCCGGCCAGAGGTAGCTGTTAAACGGTATAACCACACTGATGAGAGGTGATACCTCAAAACACGTGTCTGTGGATTACTTTATTATATATGCTCCCAAATTTGGTTGAGCACTTTAATTAAAAGGGATTTAATTGCAAAATTCGGCGTACAGCTAAACCTCGCTCTGTTTACATAAACAAAATTTGAGGTCTCTAGTGAATTTCATTTCCACTTAGAAATGTATCGATTAAATAGTCTCCTATATTTGACAGCTGCTAGTGGCCGCACGGGTAAGAGGTTTGGCGAACGAAAGTTCATTCGGGTCTCGAACCTGGCCAGAGGTAGCTGTTAAACGGTATAACCACACTGATGAGAGGTGATACCTCGAAACACGTGTCTGTGGATTACTTTATTATTATATATATATATATATACATATATAATATATATATATATATATATATATATATATGGAGGCGTGTGGGCTAGTAGTTAGAGTCGTGGAAAATGGACTCATCGATTCGTGTTCAATTCCTAGATGAAGCTGTTGGCATTTCACATAGCGCTAATACCCTTGGGAAAGGTATGAATCCATATATTCTCCCTCCAGCAATGGGTTAAATAGTAGGGTACACTGGGCTCTTTAACCTTGGGTAGGTAACCAGTCTAGGAGAGGGAAAACTCTGAATTCAAAATTCCTGAGGTCAGTCGTTGATTGGGTTTGTGGCATTCCTTGATGCACCAATTCTTTCCTATCGACTGTGCCAAAAAGTACGGAATGGTCATACACAAGCCTTCACCACTATAAACAAATCACTGTGCTGGTTGTTCACTGGATGAACACTCATGTGTCGAAAATCAACGAGAGAGTCCATTTTTATATTATATTATATATATATATATATATATATATATATGAGAGTAGAGGAAAATGTGGATATAACAACACAAATGACCATATTCAATTGATATTTCGCCTCTTTATTGGTTGAAGCTTTTTCAAAATTCATTTTTAAATTCTAAAAATTTTGAGAAAGCTTCAACCAATAATGAGGCGAAATATCAATTGAATATAATCGTTTGTGTTGTTATATCCACATTTTCCTCTATTCTCAACCACATTTTGTCGGATTTATTCAAATCCTTCACTCCTCATATATATATATATATATACACGTATAACATCAAGCACAAAAATTTATATGTACATACACACATAAATGTGAACATGACATTGCGCTTTTTACATGTGTGCATGCATGCCAGCATATGCACACATATGAACAGAACAGGCGCATCCGCCCTTATACATAATACACGTAAACACGTCAACAAACAAGTGAGATGCGTATACAGTTAAACAAACGCACAATAGATTTTACTATATTTTTATCATTTTCAAAAACTTTAACTGCCCAATGATTGTTCAGCTAATACAATTAAGTTTAGAAAGCATGAAACCAATGGTAGCAGACTTGTTTCCATACAAATAGATATATACTAAAAATTATATATTTATTATTTATCTATCTATCTATTATATATATATAATTTAATATAATTTAATATACCAAATGTGTTGGTAAATCCTCGCAGTGAGAAAAAACCCAGCAAATAGTTTGATTGTAAAAATATACTACCAAACATCAACCGGGGAGAAAAAAATTTTGAAAAAAAGAAAAGACCAAGATAGTCGTACCAACAAAAAATAATCTATTGGTACAGTATTTGGCCAAAAGAAAAAACAATTTATATGTATATATATGTATATAAGATATATATATATATTCATATAACCGCTAGGAGAATAGCTAATAAGTAAAAAGCGCTCAATACCTAAGTAGAGCAAATAATAAAGATAAATCTAATGAGTCAGACGAACCTACTATTAGTTTCGCTTAATGCTCTTAGAGTCAGATCTTAGCCCTGAAGAGCATTAAGCGAAACTAATAGTAGGTTCGTCTGACTCATTAGATTTATATATATATATATATATATATATAAGTCATCTACAGACTGTGTTTCGACGTTTCACGTCTCATCAGTGTGGCTAGACACACCTACTAACTCCGACCAGAAGTGAACCCCGACTGACTTTACACCTGTCCAATCCATTAACCTCCAGGCCATTGCCAGCTAACATTTAAGGAGCAGTGTTTAAACTATTTTACATCTGTGTATATACTTTACCATCACCAGAGAGATCAAATCTGTAAACAGATGATCATTGCATTATGCTGGTGGTGAAAGTTTATTAAAGTCACTCCTAAAGAGTTCTACCGGGTTACAGGAGCATATATATATATATATATATATATATATATATATATATAACATCTCTAATCAATAATTTTAGTGCAGGTTTTTGTTTATAATGACAAACAAATATTTATATTTATGAACATTATACTTATTATTTATGTTTTTATAAAAACAATTCAGCAAGCAGAATTTATATGAACTTTTTCTTTAAGTTTCTATGGCCAAAATTTGCTGATTAATATTATTAAACTGAAGAGAAATCATGATTTATATAATCTTTAAATAGAAGGATTAGAACAATTAATAAAAATAATCGGCTGAAACAATAAAGATGAGGATAACAGTCTGAAAAATCTAAATAATACAAATTATCAAGCCTGATCTCAAAAATTCAGATAAATAATAGAAATGATATTTGTGATATTTAATGGAAATGGAAATGCATAATACATTTCTGTTATTCATAGCATCATATTATGTTGACTATAATATATATATATATATATATATATAAAGTCATCAGGGTGGCCTATAGTCGGTATCAGCCAGTCAGCGAGGGAGTCTATCCCCTTTTCAATAGCGCTAGACCAAGGAGATTGTTTTAGCATCTGAGGTGGAGCGCCATATGATATCAGTCATATTTTGAAAAATAATATTGGCTTGTTGTTTTAGGAATGGCACTGTATATCAATCAATGACTGAGGCAGGTTTTATTTATATTATCTGATCTTCTCAAATGTTATCTATTCATAATCTATTAGGGACAATTATTGATTTTATAGATAGAACAGAAATTGGAATCATTATTATGTTGCAACTTCAAATATTTACATAAGAGCAGCAATCAATGCTTTCAGACTTTCTATTTAAAATTACTCAAGTAAATACGAGGGTGAGTCAAAAAGTAATGCCATTGTTTAAGTTTCAACTCAGTATATGGAATCTTGAACTTGTCGAGGATTAAATCTAGAGCCGATTTAGCTGCAGAGTCAGGTCTTTCATTCCCCTCACTCCTATATGGCTTGAGATCCAGAATTTGTGTATCAGTGTCTTTCTGTGCATATGTATACGTCCCTCTATGCACAAAATATTCTGAATTCAATGTGCCTTTGTATAAATAATTTCATATACGAAGGGTGGTTTAAAAGTAATGCCATTTTGTTTAGGACAGGTATAATTATCAACACAGGAACACGTATCATACATCAAAATGAAGCTGGTCTCTGTGGATCACATCCCTACTTCTCCCCATAGTCACTGTTTCTCTCAATAGCAATGTTCTACCTTCAAATAAAAGCATGTATCTCTACCTCGTAAAATTCTGTTGACTGTTCTTTGAGCCACTTCTTCACTACACTACGCATTCTCCATACTCACCAGATGTAGTGCCTTCAGACTATCATCTCTTTGGCCCAATAAAAGATGGTTTGAGATGCAAACATTATTCCAGTGATGAGGAAGTGAAATCTGTAGTGGTTAAAGAGCCCAGTCTGCCTTACTATTTGCTCATAGCTGGAGGGAGAATAATTAGATGTATACCTTTCTTAATGGTACTAGTGCTATGTAAAATGCAACCAACCTTGTCCAGGATTTGACCATGTGTTGCCGTGTCCATTTCCTATGATGATAATTATTACACTATGGATGCCTCCAGGGTAAAATGTAGGAGGTATTTCTATTAACACTGTAGTAGGTCAATATAAAAAGATGATAATAAATACAATCTGTTAATCTATAAGAAAATAATGTTATACAATGGATAATAGCTTATTTGCAGTACAGGGTGAGTCAAAATGCACACAAATTTATATTGTTCAAAATTATTCCACCAATCATATATTAGTTAACATTACTTTTATATATGTTATAGAAACAATATAAAGCGTAAAATGGGGACTGTTGTCTTTCAACACGATGGAGCTCCTCCCCTCTATTCGTTGTTGGCTCAAGATTTTCTGGCTTCAAAATTTCAAGAACATCGTGTGATTGGCCGAGGATACGGAACACTGTGGCCACCAAGGTCGCCTGATCTCAGCCCACTGGACTTCTATTTTTGGGGCATGCTGAAGGCCCACGTATTCCATCAATTTCGGCCTAACAATCTTAATGAGCTCAAAGATCGCATCATTTCAGAGGTAAATAAAGTTTCCTGTGATGAACTTGGCCGTGCCGTGAATAATTTGGTGAAACGTGCAGAGTTGGTGATTGAAGAAGAAGGTGGTATAATTGAACATTTGTTGTAATGTTAAAAACCCCATTAATTCTGCTTTCTTTTGATTACATTTAGTTTCATTTAATATGATTTAATATACATCTAATAAAGACTTTATAATTTGCATGCATTTTGACTCACCCTGTATATTAATATAATAAATGAATGGAAAATCTGTTGGGTTGGATGGCCGGATCTCTCCACCAAAAACAGACGTTCTCCCAAGTCCATCTTGCCTGCAACAATCTTTTCTAGCAGTCCTGCACCAAAGCTCACTCGCCTCTTGTTCCTTGTCGTATGTCACTGCCCTCATCAGGAAGACTGGAATCCAACTCCCCGGTGTGTTAAGGCAGGCCTTAAAATAATCATACTAAAATCCCACATCTGGGTCAATCGCGCACTGTAGTAATTTACATACGCACCAACAAGGTAGTCCGACGTCAAGCCACAACCCATGATCAGGAGGATGTGAGTTCAATCTCCCGCTACACTCCCCTCAGATCTCATTTTGCACGCCAGACATATCCGCGTATGCTTTGAGCTACCACATGCATGATTTCTCTCACCAAAATTAAATGTCAAGTAGTGGGAACACGTTTCAAACTGGACCATTCTGAAGAGAACTGGACTCCCTGGCATGTATGAAGGACTTTAACATTCCCATAGGCAATTGGCAAGACACAACCAGAGTCCGAATAAATTGGTGGAAAATGATTCACGTGGTGTCATCATCGGATACGATGGACAGCAAGTAAGTAATAATAAATCCTATTCATACATGGAGGCACGTGGCATAATGGTTAGAGTCATAGGAAATGGACTTGTCAACCTGAGTTCAAATCCTGGACAAGGCTGTTTGCATTTCACATAGTGCTAATACCCTGGGGGAAAGGTATGAATCCATATATTCTCCCTCTAGCTATGGGCAAATAGTAGGTAAAACTGGGCTCTTTAACCTTGGATAGGTAACCAGTCTAGGAGAAGGAAAACTCTGCATTTGAAAAACCTGAGGTCAGTCTTTGATTGGGTTTTTGGCATTCCTTGTGCAACAATTCTTTCCTATTGACTTTGCCAAAAAGTGTGGATGGTCCTACACAAGCCTTCACCACTATAGACAGAACATTCATTGGATGAACCCTCATGCGTCAAAATCGATGAGGGAGTCCATTCAATTTTTCCATTCATTGTGTAAGGAAATGTAGAAATATTTGAATTCAAAAGTTAACTCGTAATTTGTTAGAAAAGTCATGGAAAATAACCAGTAGTTTAATTGACAGCCGTTGACCCCCTTATTCACCTAGACATGATGTTCTGAATCGTTTAGGATATTACATGACTGAGATTAGTAGGAAAAGGCTTATCTTTATTCAATAGTAGTTGAAGTAGGTGATTGTCTTAGTCAGATGTGAATGGCGTCTGTCTCCAGAATTCCTCTCAGCATGTGAAGGTTATGGGATTTGGGTGAAATAAAGACATCGAAAATAAACTAAGTCTTTGTTGAACAACCGAGCTGGCATCTTAGTATCAAAGGACCCTTGCGTCTGTTCCTTTCAGCTAATGGCCAAAATCTAACTAACTTAAATCAGTTCCCTTCCCATGCTCACCTTCAGCAATCAGTGTCAAGGTCAGAAAAGGTGACCTGCCTCTCAATCTTCCTATAACTGTAATTTTCCATTTACCATCATTTTACTACACTTACAGACATAATTTGTAGGCTACCCACAAATTATGTAACACTTACTGTGTGACCAATATTTTTGTGTGTTGTGCCAAATCTAAGGACAGCTTAAGATACAACAGAATTGGAATTATGACTTTATGACACAGAGATTAAGATAAACCCAAGTCAACCCAAGAAGAAGAGGACCAGAGGAATCTAGCCAGCATAGAAGAAGAAGAAGAAGAAGAAGAAGAAGAAGAAGAAGAAGAAGAAGAAGAAAAATGCAACTATTTACTAATAATGATGAGTAATAAATATCAATATAATAAAATAATGAAATAAACCTGGGACTTTTTCATTGTTAAATCTAATATCAATTTCATATTGACCAGTTTCTTCAGGTGTAAACATAAAACGATAACGATTGTTTCCAAGATGCTGCTTTTTTGTGCTGATGACTTTCTTGCGATGATTAACAGTTGCTTCCAATTCACCTTTCCCACCAGCAGATGCATCCACTGAAAAAAGAAAGAATAAACCATGGAAATTATAATTTAAAAATCAGGATAAATAATTTTTTGTAATAATATATTCTATTCTGTGCTGTTAGACTGGGTAACTTGACAGAATGGTCTAAGAAAACAGTAAATGATAAAGGAAAAAACTGGAGACGATGGAATGAATTAGAACGATAAATATATATATTGATGAACACAAACGAACAAGTTTACAAAATAATACAAAGGAAAAAGTTCAAATTTCTTAATAGACTTTAAATAAGAGTGGGTAAAAAAATGTTCAGCTATGGAGAGATCGGAGATGTGTTTTTACTTGGAGTTGAGTCTTTTCTTTGTGACCGTTGTTGAAGATATTTTTAATTGCTCCAAAGATGTGGCAAAGAGATGCAGTGTTCACACAACTTGTGTGTGTGCACAGCCACGTGTCCAACCCAATTACACGGATCGCAGAAACAAGTCAGTTACTGAAATAGTTATTGAAAAATCTAACATAAAATAATTTGTAGAAAAAGGGTTCACAATCTGCATGAGAATAGAGTAGGTATGTGTGTATGTATAGAAAATATGGATGTGAATGGTAGTGGTGGCAGAACATATACACTAAAATTTTTTCATAAATTTGCAAATATAATTAACTGTTTTAATTTAATTTGGTTTATTTTTTTTTACAGCATATAAACCTTGGTGGGTCATTTAATGCCAACAAAGTTTTGAAATAAATTCATTTTTAATGGATATTCATTTTTTTAGAGTTTAACATCATTCCCAGGACAATAAGTGTCTCAGCCACCACTTTCTAGCATATATATGATATGAAATAAGGGCAATAGGGATGGGGCAATCATATCTGTGCTAGGGCTTGACATGACCAGCTGATTGATCGGCTGGGAATGTCTAGCCTAAGTAGAATGTTTCAGCAACCAGGATCCTGTCATTAGGCATCATAGGTGGCCTTCTATGCCCAACAGGTGGCCCAATTGGAGGGGGGTGTCTTACCCCTCTACAGTCGGTGTATTCTACAGCCCCAGCTGACAAGGTGGTCAATTTAATTTGAAACTGTAAATGTGATTTATGACTAAGTAAAAGTAAAGTTGGTGGAGTGGCCTATTGTTGGTATCAGCCAAACAAAACAATGAGGGAGTCTATCCACTTTTCGCTAAAACTGCTACTACCATTTGAGCCATGCTACATGTGATCCAGTTACCAGGATAAAACATCTTAAGTCCACAGAAAAAAATTGTCAGCAAAACATTACATTTTATTGCATATCTTTTGTCATATTTTTTCTTTCTTTTTGTATAGTAAATTTATTGTTTTTAAAAATGGTTGTTGTGTTTTCCTTTCTTCAAAAACTGTCGACCCTATTTGCCTTGCACACTTATCTACTGTTTATAACCCTTCAAAACATGGGGTTCAACCAGTATTACTTTTAGGGATGAAATTCACATCTTACACTACTTAGATTATATCATGTAAATGGATTTATGTTAAGAAGACTTATTTGATCTTATAAGTGACCTTTATAGTTATTTACTAGGCTTAGCTTAGATGTAGCACAAGGCCTGAAGTATGGGGCGCCCAATGAGAATCAAACTCCTTAACAATGGTATGCAAATCTATCTTGCTAACCATTACACCATGTAAGTGATCTTTATGTGTGTTAGTTAAATGCATTTTATTAAAGAAATCTGTGAATCTGAGGTTACTATTCCAAATCAAGTTGTTTCCTGTGAAAATAAAGTTATAAAGGGAATAAAACTGAGAATAAGGTGTTAGGATTATTTCCCTTACTTATCATGGTTACCCGTTAGGCAACTAGCTATCATTACAATCAGTAGTATAAAAGGCAGTACCACCAAAGTACCTCTTTTCTCTTAGACTCTCCTACCATCAGAGGTAACACACCAATTGGGTCTCTTGTCCATTAGAGTCCATAAAGACTAGAGGATGCCATTAGATTCAAACATTGAGAAGTTTTATGAGCAATTTAAAACAACTACGAGCAAACTTACAGAAGAATGAGTTGGATTTAAGAAATATAAACTGATTTTAAAGTTAATTCCAGTCAGAACTTCTTTAACCCTTTCACTGTTCAAGGCAAATTAGAGGTATCTACTCACTGACTTTCAGAAGATTTTATCTTTTAATCTAAACTAGCAGAGGTACTTGGCGTTGCCCAAAAATTTAAAAAGTTAAAAATAAATCTCTTATCTATATTTATATATGAATTAATAAAAATTATTTTTCTATTGTTGCCACTAAGGACGATGGTGTAGTGTCCAAAAAAAAAATGATTTGCATCTGCACAAGTAACTGTGCAGGCCACTGTGATGCTTTTTGGAGCTGCTGTCTTTTCTCCCTCTTTCTGTCTCTCTTTGCTGTCGAGGCTACTCTCCCCTTCGCCTCATTCTCTCACTTTCTATATATTTGTTTAATTATCTTTTATTCTTTATATATTCTTGTTTTTTAGTTGTTTGTTTTTATCATTATTCTTTTTTGTTTTTTTTTCTTTTATTTGCTTTGTATTATGTTTTATCCTACATAGATTTTTATTTTTTAATCATTTTTAAAAAAATAATTTTTAATATATCATTGATTTATACCCTTATTTTATTTTTATTTTGCTTTTTTTGTGGAAAATGCAGAGAAACAATTTTTTAGCCTCCTCTTGGACAAAAATAAAGTAAAATAAGTTGTTGGGGTGGCCTAATGTTGGTATCAGCCTGACAGCGAGGGAGTCTATCCTCTTTTTACAAGCGCTAGACCGAGGAGATTATTTTAGCATCTGAGGTGGAGCACCACACCTACAACCAGCTCCTCACTTTACCACAAAAATCCCTGTGCTACTCATATGCTGAGTTGGCGAGGGCCGGTATTGAACCAAGAACCTTGTGATTCCTAGCCAAACATTCTACCGAGTAAACTAGGATGTGGATTTTATTGAACTTTGGTCTTTGCTGGTATTCACCAAGTGAATTTTGTTATGATAATCTTATTATAATGGAGATTGTGAGTTTTTCTGTTTGTAACCGAAACTATATTACTATACAAATCACAATTCCCTTTGTTATTTACATCACATTCTCCATGATTTTATTTTTTATTTAAAACCCAATTATTAAAAATTGTTTTACATCATTAAGACTGTTGACCATATCTACATACTAATAACATGCAATTGTATTTATATATACAACAAAATAGCGGTTTACAGTGTGAATGGGAAGGCTAATTTGCATTTTGATATTAAAAATTTGATTTTAATAAATATATGCTTAGTATTATTGATTTCTTATTGTTTGGTTTTATCTTATTGAATATGAGCAAAAATCTCAGGAATAAATCTTAAAAGAAATCCATTAACAAGAAGAAATAACTGTAATATCATTCTTTACTTTCTGTCTTAACTAAATAGTTAAATTAGGAAAATTTAACAAAGACTGAAGGGAGTAATGTAAAATGATGGAAGAGTTAGTTTCAAAGTTGTTCTATTTTTCAATCATACCCCCTCTGTTCAAAATCTTTTTATCTGCATTCTTATTCAGTTTCATCAGCCTTTCTAATTTAATATATTTTATTATATTAAAACTTAAATACTAGCACCCGGAGGGTGCATATATTTGCTAGTAATAATAATAATAATACCTTTTTAGCTAGTATATTAGGTCTGAGACCTGTCAGCTGTTCCTTATAAACATTCATCTTAATTCCACAGAATATCTATACTCTTTCCACAGATTATCTAACATTGCCTTAAAGGAGTTTAGAGATGGGGCATTCACTATTGATGATGGTAGTTTATTCCATGTATTCACCACTCTGTTACTAAAATAATTTTGTCTTGCATTTGCTTTACAAATCTTTTAAAAGTGTTTTAAGTTATAACTTTAATAGTTTAATTTTATAGATTGGAAACAAATGAACTGACCTGTAAAAGTGATTTCTCTTTCAATTTTTCCCCCTTGGTCAATATCAATCATCCTTACTGCATTAGGATCAAATACATTGCAATGGAATGGACTGCCAGATATATGTTCTCCAGCAATCAGAATTTCAGCTGTGTGCATCCCAACTTCATATGGTGTGAATTGAACATGAGAAAGCTTTCCTCTCTGGGATTTGTTCAATGGCAACTCTCTTCCTGATGGACCTGAAAAATTAAAAAAAATTATCAGTTTTTAGAAAAAATAATTTTCAGGACTTATTCTTTGTACAATGGTTGGCAACCTTCTGTCTATTTTAGACGATGGTGTGGTTTTTTTTTTGGTTTTTTTCTCCTTGTACAATACTTCCTTAATAAAGGAATTTATTTTTGTAAACTATTTTTTCAGAAAAGTTCACCTTTAATTAAGTTCATTAAATTTTTGCTCCTCACCTCCCCCCAAAAAAACAAACAAGCAAAACAAAACAAAATAACAACATTCAGTTGAAACTTAAAATACTTACATGTCTTAAATATATTGGTATTATTATATTAATGTTTAACCTGAATAAACTGTCTAGTGTAAATTGTATGTGACAAACTGTTGTATTTCCTATATCATGTTCTTTCAATTTTTAAGACTACTATCACTATGTATGGTATAAAAAAATTTAAATTTGGATTTTTAACAATTTGTCATTATTGATTTATACAAATAATGAAAGAGTTCATTTTTAATATCTTTTAATGTAACACTGATAATCAAATAATATAATAAAGGAATTTACATAAAATTTTCATATCTATTTTAATATTAAACTGACAATAAGGAATTTACATAACATTTTCATGATATCTATTTTAATATTAAACTGACAATAAGGAATTTACATAAAATTTTCATGGTATCTATTTTAATATTAAACTGACAATAAGGAATTTACATAAGATTTTTATTATATCTATTTTGATATTAAACTGACAATAAGGGATTTACTTAAAATTTTCCTGATATCTATTTTAATATTAAACTGACAATAAGGAATTTACATAAAATTTTCATGATATCTATTTTAATATTAAACTGACAATAAGGAATTTACATAACATTTTCATGATATCTATTTTAATATTAAACTGTCAATAAGGAATTTACATAAAATTTTTATATCTATTTTAATATTAAACTGACAATCAAATAAAATAATAAAGGAATTTACCTAAAAATTTTCACATGTAGATTGTCTTCATCTCCATGAGTATCAATATCAAAAGTTGATTCTTTCCGTATTTGTGCTGACCGAAGACCATCACCAATTGCTGATATTGAACTACTGTCAATAACGTCCATGTGTAAAGGAAACCCTAAAAAAAAAAGAAAAAAAGAATGTTCTTGTCATTGATTAGTACTAAAATTCATTTTTCTTTTTTAACTGTTATAGTAAAAAATTTTCAATTTCATTAATTCTAAATTATTTTTTATTAATTTCTAAAAATAATATTCTTTTCAAATTATTGAATTTTACTTCAATAATCCTATATGTATTTACTGAACTCATCCACATGAGCAGGAAGTGACACAAGGTCAATGTTTAAGCTGTGCTTAATGGATTTAAATTCTGAGTTTTCCTTCTCCTAGACTGGTGGCCATATCAAGGTTAAAGAGCCCAGTCTGCCATACTATTCACTCATGCCTTTTCCAAGGGTATTAGTGCTATGTGAAATGCAAACAGCCTCGTCCAGGATTTGAACCTTGGTTGTCGTGTCCATTTCCTATGATGATAACCATTACATCATAGGTGTCTCCACTTCAATAATCCTATGTGTTATTCTCAACAAATTTGCTAGATAAGTAAATTCATCAAAGAACAATGATTTTTTAAAAGTTCAAATACTTGAAGTGTGATAATACTCGGTCTGCCATCGCTACACCTTTGTTGCACAATGTCTATGACCCCAACGTTGTGATATTCTGTGTTAGCTAATTCGAAGGTTCTGGTTCGTTTGCTTTCCTCATTTTGGATTCATGCACAAAAATTGCTAATGATAATTTAATCAAAAGTGATATAAGTGTAACGTAATGAAATGGTTTATAAAAAATTTAATTTTAAAAGAAAATGGTAATCTAATTTCTGGGTAAAGAGAAAGAGAAAAAAAAAAAAAAAAGAAAAGAAAGTTTTTAGTGGACTAAGATGTTGCATAGGGCCAAATTCAAGTTATAGTAGTAGTCGTTAGTAGTTGTAGTTGTTGATAGTTCAGAAACAACATATGCAAGTCGTATAGTCACAAAAGGGTTGTTTATTCCTTTATAGGCTCATGGGTTCTTTTTCAGAGAGACGGGGAGAGAGAGAGAGAGGGTAAGGTCAAATTATTCTATCATAAATCATATTCAGTAATACTATGCTCAACACAGGAAGCCCCATCTGCCCCTTACAAAGGCCCAGACGAAAAAAGACCGATTTTCTCTTTCTCCATTTCTTCTCCTGGTGGTAGGAGGGTCACCCACTTCTGCTTCTGGTCAAAACTTGGAACTTCAATTTTCATTTTTAAATCTAGTTCCGGGGTCATTGGTCGGTCATTTGCTGGCACTCCATTGAGTGTTTACCCTTCTAAACTTTAACCATTGTTCTTATTTCTTTTTTCTCTTTCTCTTGAAATCCGAATACCATTTTCTTTTCAATCCCCAAATTCCCCTAGACCATAATAATTACGCTACAAAGATTCTAAAAGCACTCAATGTATGTCAGCCAGTCACCGTGAATAACTCCTGTACTAGATTTTTAAAAAATGGAAGTCCAAAATTTTCTGGGAAATTGATATGTCCCTTCCCCTACACTGAGACCACAAGTAGAAATAAAGGGACTCATCCTTTTTTTTCAACCATGTATCTCACAGGAGATGGATGTCTGTTTTGTGTGCTCAATTTTGGGAGCATTTTAACGAATCTCGTACATTGCAAGATAGTGAAAATGAATGAAATTTATGATAGAAAAGATTAACATATTCTCTCTCTCTTCACTGAAATGACCACACTAGGCATGCCAGAAATAAACAACCCCTTAGGCCTATGTTGTTTGTATGTGGTGGGAGAATATTTGGATTCAAAAATAAATGAGAGTATGTATTTACCCAACCCCTGTGCTCAAGCAGGATGTGACACAATGTCAATTTTTAAATGGAGTTTAACAGGTATTAATTCAGATTTTTCCTTCTCCTAAACCAGTTGCTATACCAAGGTTAAAGAATCCAGTCAGCTCTAATATTTAGTTGGAAGGAGAATATTTGGATTCATACCTTTCCAAAGGGTATTAGTGCTATGTAAAATGCAAACAGCCTCATCCAGGACATGAACTTGGGTTGCCATGTCCATTTTCTATGATGATAACCATTACACCATGCTCCTCCATATAGATAAAAATGTATTGTAATTGTTAGCTCTGTTTATGAAAAACAATTTTTGATCAAATTGATAGCACTCACCAGGCATTGGGTAATTATTAAAAAGCAAATTGACGAGATGAGTGGCTGGATTTCTTGGAACGTAGGTCACGTCATAAATACCAGGTCCAACTTCTCTCAATGTACTGTGAACCAATTTACCCTGACATTTGATTTCAGCTTCAAGATGACCAATTCCAGCTTCTGAAGTATCAACTTAAATAAAATAAAAAGATACAAGAATTATTTTCAAAGAATCAGTTGATTACATTTCCAATAAAATATGACAATATTGGGTTATTTCTTATAACCCCAACCTAAAAAAGGGGAACCACTCTGAATGAATTTTATCTGTTAATTAATCTACCCATTATTTTCCCATTAAACTAACCCTAACCCCTAACCCTGTCTTCTTTTTTCCTAGTTGATCAATAAATAAATAAATAATTTATCAGTCAATCAGAGTGGTTCCCCCTTTTTTAGGTTGGAGTTATAGGAAATAACCCAATATTGATTGTAAGTCATCTGAATATTTACAAAAAAAAATTAATATTTAGATATATTCCTAACATTTGAATTATCATTATAATAGAGATTTTGTGTTTTTCTATCTTAAATCGAAACTATATTACTACTCAAGTCACAATTCCCTTAGTTATTTACATCACATTCTCCATGATTTTATTTTTTATTTAAACCTCAATCATTAATAAAAATGTTTTACATCATTAATTGTTGGCCTTACCTATATACAAATAACATTCAATTGTATTTATATATGCAACAAAATAGTGGTTCACAGTGTGAACGGGAAGGCTAATTTGCATATTGATATAAAAAATTTGAATTTAATAAATATGTGCTTAGTATTATTGATTTCTAATTGTTTGGTTTTATCTTAATGAATATGATCAAAAATCTCGGAGATAAATCTTAAAAGAAATCCATTAACAAGAAGAAATAACTGTAATTTTATTCTTTACTTTGTATTTTAACTAAATAATTAAATTAGGAAAGTTTAGTAATGAAAGATGGGAGTGATGGAAGATTCAGTTGTTCTATTTTTAGATTATACCCCCCTCTCAGTTTCAAATCTTTTTATCTGCTTTCTTATTTAGTTTCCTTAGCCTTTCTAATTTAATATAATATTTCATTACATTAAATCTTAAATACTTGCACTCAGCGGGTGCATATATTTGCTAGTATCAATAATATTTACATCTAATAAAATGATCTAAATCCATCTCTAATAATAAATGTAAATGTCAGAGTGTCACAATTTTTCAATTTTACTCCTAGAGGCCATAGCCCAACATATCATACTGTTTGGGAATCTTCAGTGACTTTTTTACATAAATTTGTAAGATAACAATTTTTATAACTTGGAAATAAATTTGAGAATAATCAAAATTAATTTCAAAATCTAGTGAAGGTCACCCATGGAATAGAAATAATTATTTGTACGATTAACACTTATATAGATAACCTACTCTAATATGACACATACTCAACTCTGAATAAGATCATGAAATTAATGCTAAGATGATTCTAGCATTTCTTTGTGATTTTGAAGCTTTTTGATTTTTTTCATCACCATCAAAAATATTTTTTTAAATTAAAATCATCCTTGAATTTGTTTCTCTTTAAAAGAAAATGATTACCATAAAGTCTTATTTCCTGTATTATTTTATATATAAAATAATAACAATGTGCTGGGTCAGTAAAATGGTAATTCCGTGTGGACATGAATCCAATAGGGATATCTTTCCATGCTGCAGTTGTTCACCGATATGTGGCGAGAGTATTTAGGCAGCAGCCCGGGAATTCTGAATTCTCTCTTTCCTCTGGGACCAGCAAACATTTCACATGGTGTAGATGCTTGTGTCTCTTTTTACCCTTAAGTGGGGGGCTTTGCCCTCCAACCAGCTACCATTAAGTGACATTCCTTAGGACGCAAGTCCTACACCT